>BEGY01000067.1:113019-151260 GCA_002335675.1 Chlamydomonas eustigma | reverse complement strand
AAGCCATTTTCACACATTCTTTTGCACTGCTATCATAGTATCTACATCCTTGCGGGTTTATTGGGTGCGTTCGGCGCATGGTTGGGTCACAATGCAATAGCTGGGCGGCAAGGAGGCGTGCTGTTGCTTGCACTCTCCATGGTATCTATCTCCATAGCAACAGCGCTCGCTAGCATGGCTCTTACATGTTACGACATATACAAGAGTGTGAACATTCCTTTTTACACAGCGTCTTGGTGGTCTTATCTCATTGATGCCCTGGTGAGTCAAGGCCATCGTATTGTTTTTAACCTTATAATATCATTGTACCATGACTCGGTAGTGATCTGGCTATAACAATACATTACATGTCAGGTGCCTCTTCCTGCTTGTTATTGACATCTCTGCTGTATTAAAGCTCCTCTTTTTGCGCAGATCCTACTGCAGCGTCTTATCTATTCTTTGGTTGGTCTCATGGCCTGCATCACACTCTCAGAGGCCTATCACGATACTATTCACATTACACCAGCAATACATGTTAGCAGTAGTGGTCTGACTGCTGGACAGCAGGTTTCTAATTAAGATCTCATGTAACGGAATGTAGAGAAGAAGAAGAAGCAGTGTCATGATGACTTATGAAGACCGGCAGCCCGCAGTAGCAGGGATCACCCGCCCCCTAGTTCATTCAGTAGTGGTACCGTTGCTGACTATGAGCCATACAGCTCACGCAGGGCATCGCAGGAATGTATGATTATTGCGTCACTATTTTATGACGTCATCAGCCATCTTCTGTTCCTATTATTATCATTCATTTTACATGATGTCATCTTCTTTGTCAATAATACAATAGTTTTAGTCATTAGCCCTGGACTTGGTACGCTACCAAATTGAATGGAAACAAAATCTTTGATATGACTTCAATATATATAATGGGCGTAAGACAGCAAATATTGTACAACTTTACACGAGTTTTGAAGCAGCAAATTATCTGACTATTTTATATGATGATCCTGATGCTCGTGGCCTGTTAGCAGCGGCAACCGTTTTTCCGGACATCTATTTCCCCTCCTTTGTAATATCATCATGTTCATACAACTAAAACAACTTTACATGATGACTTCATTTCTATATTATGCTACACCATAATGCCACCACTGTAATACTGATCTCATTATCATTATAATTAGGTTTGCTGAAATAAGACCTCCAGCACTTGTCTGTAAACAGTGTCAGCCACATCTCTGCCCCATGTGAAGTCCAGGTGCTCGTATCGCTCAATATGTAGCTCTTGGAACACCACGCCAGCTGCTAGCGACTCTCTCAGGTACTCCACCTCAACAGCATCAGAAAGCCGATCTCTCCCTCCCGTCACCAACATGATGGGACTACGTACTGCCCCCAAGTCATAGGCAGGTGGGTCGGGCCTGCCATATCTAACCCAGTTGCACATGGTCACTCCATCCCTCATCACTCTACAGTCAGAGCCGTAGTCAAAGCTGTACAGCGTGCGTGGGAGGGCCTGCCTGACAGCCTGAATGGCATTTGAAGGTCAGATGTTTACTCATGCAAACTATGGACACCAACCTTGGCCCCACACACATTTGACGACGTCGTCATACTATTACTAGAACAGGAAATGTCGTTACAAAATGTGATAGAAAGTGCATGCTTGTTGTGGCATCCTTCATGAGTAGTACTACACAGTACACATGCAAAGTAAAGTGTTCAATCATTATTCCACTTCGACATCATTTCCGGCAGCTATTAAGCTGCTGTTAACAGCAGGAAAACGTTGTCCTTTCAGCAGTAGCGCTACTACTAATCAGCTCAATAAGCTAACAGTAAGTGTAATGTCAGACTAGTCTAACTAGTTACCTGTGACCAATGACTAGCTAACAGAAGTGTAATGTCAGACTAGTTACCTGTGACCAATAAGCTAACAGAAGTGTAATGTCAGACTAGTTACCTGTGACCAATAAGCTAACAGAAGTGTAATGTCAGACTAGTTACCTGTGACCAATAAGCTAACAGAAGTGTAATGTTAGTAATGTCAGACTAGTCTAACTAGTTACCTGTGACCAATGACTAGCTAACAGAAGTGTAATGTCAGACTAGTTACCTGTGACCAATAAGCTAACAGAAGTGTAATGTCAGACTAGTTACCTGTGACCAATAAGCTAACAGAAGTGTAATGTTAGTAATGTCAGACTAGTTACCTGTGACCAATAAGCTAACAGAAGTGTAATGTCAGACTAGTTACCTGTGACCAATGAGCTAACAGAAGTGTAATGTCAGACTAGTTACCTGTGACCAATGAGCTAACAGAAGTGTAATGTCAGACTAGTTACCTGTGACCAATGAGCAATGTTCTGGACGCTTGTGCCAGCTGGGGTGTATTTTAGGTAAGAGGGCAGCCTGTCAGGATCTACATTGTCCTGACTACAGTCATCATAAACACAAGATGAGCATCATATTAGAATGTGGTGGATGTCCGCGGCAATAAAGAATGGACAACAGAAGGAGGGCTCCTCATCGTTCATAATTAAGCTGTCCACAATCGTCTCCGCAGCAAATCAATTCCAGGATTATGTCATTTATTATGAAGCAGGTGCTCTACTTGGACAAATCTATGATCGCCTGAAGAGGAAGATATGATGACTCATATTCATCATCCTACCTGAAGCCTGCGATTGCTGACAGGATGTTGAGACACAGCGCTGGTTGCATGTAGCACAGGCTGCCCTCCAGCAAAGCAACCACTTTGTCTGAGGGGAGGAACTCATTGACTCCCATCATGGTGAAGATCTGTTACAAGCAGACAGCAATGGCAGCATATGGACAACAAACATAACAGAATAATGTAGATTACAGCTCATTGTCAGCGCTTAGTAGTAGGTCCTGCGTTTGTTATTGCAGAGCTTCATAACTGCTTGAGCTCTTAATCATCTTAATTGATCATGCAGAATGAGTTATTAAGTGATCTACTGATATGGACATAATGTAGGATATCTCAATTGCTTTGAGGACCTGAAAGCATTGAGTGTATAACACGTCTAGTGATTATCGTTGCTGGTACTATCATGAGGGAGAGTAGGGAGAGTTTATCTTACAGCAGTAATAACTTCCAATGGTGCAGAAGCGCTAGCAGCAAAACACAATAAAGCGTAGGCAGGCCTCAGCAACAACACTACTGTAGATTGTACATTACTGCTTAGAGAAACCATTTATTGGTTGGCTTGCCTGTCACTCATCACAGATTCTAGCTAACGCTTTCATAAAGAATCACAAATCCAAAACACAGATGGAAGTATGAACAGGAGTCAATGCTCCTGATTGGAAAGCCGGGCACACTAAATGGTATCAAGGCCTAAGATGGCATGTGTATGTAGATGCGTATATAAGCTACCTGATCGGTGCCAAGAGAGGCTAGTGTGAGGAAGGGAATACTGCTGATCTTCTGGGTGAACACAACTGGAGCCATTAGAATCGCCATCTGACGGCCAGGAAAGTGTGATGAGACGAAGAGTAACAATGTTCATGTAGGTTAGGGTTTGATGGCAGAGTGAGAGTCATGTTCATGATTATGTCGTAGCAGGTGTTCATGGGTAGCATGATAAGAGTAGTTCAGGCAGGCGTTCATGGGTAGCATGATAAGAGTAGTTCAGGCAGGCCCTCCCTTTTGAATACAAAGTCACAGGTTTACAGATGTGATTACAAGAAGGTAAAAGTGATGATGAGGTGCTAAATCAGTTGAGACGAATGCCTCATTATGGACCTGGTCAAATTCAGTGTGCACTCATACTTTGCCGCACTGATTGAATGTTCTACTGCTGTATTTGTACTGTTGAGTACAATAATCGGAAGATTCTGAATACAGCTCTTCATCATCACGTCTTCAACCTCTAAGTCATTGCGCCAGGAGCTTTCTACCTTTATCTTATCATTCAAGTGTGGTTGAGAGGCCAGAGCAGCAAGAAGAACTGTAGTGCCTTGAGAGTGACCCACAAAAGACACTTGAGTATGGCCGGTGACCTCTACTATTTTGTCAAGCTGAGCTGGCAGATCGTACCTGATAAGGGCATGCAAGAAGAACGCCACAGCACGAGGTTTCATATCAACTTATGTGTATTATTTCAAAGAAAACATCGCACAAAGCATGTTCTCAAAAACATATGTCTGTAATCATGTTCTGCAGGTAAGAATGCTACAAAACATGGTTTGAACCATGCTGCCTTATAATTTTGCCTCTGTGCTGCATCTAGGTGTACTGTACAATGTGCTCATAATTCTCACAGACTTACTTTGCCATTTCATCAAAGGAGAAAGCCCAAAACAAAGGCGATGACGTGTTCAAGCGAGTGTGATTCCGGCTGTGTGTGCTTCCTCGCGCATTACCCAACCAAACATCAAAGCCTGCAGAGGTGCATTAATCATTAGCCAAACATCAAAGCCTGCAGAGGTGCATTAATCATTAGCCAAACATCAAAGCTTACAGAGGTGCATTAATCATTAGCCAAACATCAAAGCTTACAGAGGTGCATTAATCATTAGCCAAACATCAAAGCCTGCAGAGGTGCATTAATCATGAGCCAAACATCAAAGCTTACAGAGGTGCATTAATCATTAACCAAACATCAAAGCTTACAGAGGTGCATTAATCATGAGCCAAACATCAAAGCTTACAGAGGTGCATTAATCATGAGCCAAACATCTAAGCTTGCAGAGGTGCATTAATCATTAGCCAAACACCAAAGCCTGTAGAGGTGCATTAATCATTAGCCAAACATCAAAGCTTACAGAGGTGCATTAATCATGAGCCAAACATCTAAGCTTGCAGAGGTGCATTAATAACTAGTCAAACATCAAAGCCTGTAGAGGTGCATTACCCATTAATCTCTGTATTTTGGTCTGCCAGTATAAATGGTAAAGCACTACCATCAGGACCCTTACTACCTTGGTCTGCAAGCATAAATGCCAAAGCTCTACCAGGACCAAGCAGAAGAAAGCAGGCACATGAGTCTAAAAGACCATGGCTGAGGAGAACAGCTGGTTTATTCCCTGCTGGATTGTTGCCTGATAAGGTAGATAAGGCAAAAGATGAGGACTTCAAGCAATATGCAAGATCGAGGGTATCGAGGGTTCTGTCACCAACATTTCATGACTTTCAGAGATCACATTAGGTTCTCAGGAAGTATACGAAGCATCCCCTTTTGTCATCGATAAGGAGTCAGCGAGGATGTGTAGATGATGCAGACCCTTGTAGATGAGTTAGCTACCCTGCTGCTGCTTGCTAAAACCTCACATACTCATCGCACTAAGTTTTCACTAAGCAGTCTCATTGGCATGGTTTGGAGTCCAGTGTATCTTACCTGATTTGTGAGTTCCAGAGCTAGGAATGCGGTAGAGTGTGAGCACATACCCGTCTTCTGTAGTTAAAACATGCTGCTCCAGTGGGTATCCAAAGGGGACAACCAAATCTTTACATTGGAAATGTGATATCAACATGTAAATAAATTTTCAGTTTGTGTTATGATCTTAAGCTGTCTAGACTGTGAGATGATGATTTAGCTGAAATCTGGTCTTAAGTCAGCGCACCTGTTATGTTATTAGGCGGGCTTCCCTTCAAGAAAGTATTTTTTGAAGCATGGGTCGAGGATTCAAAGCGTACTGAAAGTACGTAAGGTGAGGACACAATAATGAGAAGCAATGCGAAAGACACTTCATATCTACATTTTTCACAAGAATGTTTGCACTTCAGGTTCATGCAGTCGAGATGATATACTTGAGATGAAAATGGGCAGAGGAGGTGGCAACATGTGCATAGGTCCTGCGTTAAATCGCTAGCGAGGATGAACCTTGTTCACACTAAATTATCCTAATGGTAATTTCAAGTTCATGTCTGAATTGAGATACAAGCCTGTCACATCGAGATACATATTGATGTCTAATAGGCACAGATGAGTACCGCTCAATAGTTCTGCACGCATTAAAAACTTCAAGTTCAATGACTGGGTTGGCTCCTCATGAATCCTCGAATAAATATGATTCGAGTTGTTTGCAAAAACCCAGTCATGATCCTCTGTTGAACAAGGGTTCAGGGGATACAAACTTAGCTAATCCTAATGAAAATGGAGTGGAGATATCTATTTATGCAGTACCATTGTTCAGGAATCCAAAGGGTGATGTGCAATATGTTTACATTCCCGTAAGACACGCCGAGCAGATGCCGAATCACGACGAGGGTTGCCCTTCAAGCAGTTTCTCACCCTGTGATAGAGATGCAGTCAATGATGCGAATAGAACAACAACTATCAGTCAACAATTGAGGTCTCGGACTCTGGTGAGTAGCCTGAAGCAACAAATGGCAAATGCAACATCAACTGCTCAATCAACTTGGGACAGCTGGGGAAGAATGGACAAAGGCACTTGGCTGCGCTGGTTCCATGACATCGGACAAACTGTGACTGAGGATGTTAGTCCGGAGGCAAGATTAGCGCGTGGCATCTCATCAAGGGCCACCAAAGTGAGATCATTAATATGACATTGCTGAACTCATGTTCTGACTCGAACATTTACAAGAAGTGTGATGTTGACCATGGGTAGCTGACTCGATCATTTACAAGAAATATGATATTGACCATGGGTTGCTGGATTAGCTATACTGTCAGTTATGATATTGACCATGGGTTGCTGGATTAGCTATACTGTCATTTATGATATTGACCATGGGTTGCTGGATTAGTTATACTGTCATTTATGATATTGACCATGGGTAGCTGGATTAGCTATACTGTCAGTTATGATAAAACTGATTGGTGTGTTCATGACAGTCCTTTTGAAGTACTCTATTACCTTGAAGGATGTCCTATGTGTGCGAGTATCCAGGAAAATCAATTCTGGATGTGTTGAGAACGGCTTATGAAACTGCTTATGCATCATCTAGAGGTGCTTTCAAGCAACATATCTATGATGGCTGCGCTACCTAGCTTCTCCTCAATGATTCATCAGGTGATTGTGTACCACCCAGACTGCGTAACTCAAGAGGAAGCCCATCAACACATCACACAGATTGTATCGGTAAGGAGATGATATAATGTTCTTTACAATGAGGATATGCACTATATATAATCGAGCATAGGCAAAGGTAACCAGAGCATCCTGACCTAGGTAATCATAACAACCATAGCATCATAATAATGCTCTCATCTGCTAGGCTTCCCCAATCATAATCATATTCTTATCATGACCACCTCCTCTCATCCTCTCATCATCTTATCCACCCACGATCTCCCCGATCGTTTCCACTCTAAATTTCATCAATGCTGCCTTCTCACAAGTGATCATCTTATTATTATGCAAATAAATTACATAATGTGTGCATTTAGTAATCATCCCACATGCTGCCAACTCCGTGTACCGCTTGTTTCGTACCTAGGCCAGGAGCAAGAGTGAGTTGTGGCGCATGATTGGCTCCATCGCCCTCTTCCCTGTTGGCCTGGTCTTGGACAACACAGTGCTTGTAGCCATACCAGCACCAGTAGGCACAGGTAAGAGCTACGCCTCTTATCTAAAACACTATTCAACTGCTGGTTTCTAATGTAGGATTTTTAAGCTCAGACCTGTACAGTGACAAAAGAGGGCTGAGGGCTCCTTGCCTGCTTCTATGATGAAAGCCTCTTAATACCTATTTGTACGCTAGCTAGCTACGCTACGCTAGCATCGTGAATTGTCCTTTCCTCTTTGTGTGCCAGGTAACTCATCCTAGGAAGCCCTGCTTTCCTCTTTGTTTGCCAGGTTACTCATCCTACTGTGAAGCCCTTTCCTCTTTGTGTGCCAGCCGGTTACTCATCCTACTGTAAAGCCCTTTCCTCTTTGTGTGCCAGCCGGTTACTCATCCTACTGTGAAGCCCTTTCCTCTTTGTGTGCCAGCCGTTTACTCATTCTACTGTGAAGCACTTTCCACTTAGTGTGCCAGCTGTTTACTCATCCTACTGTGAAGCCTTTTCCTCTTTGTTTGCCAGGTTACTCATCCTACTGTGAAGCCCTTACCTCTTTGTGTGCCAGCCAGTTACTCACCCTACTGTGAAGCCCTTTCCTCTTTGTGAGCCAGCCGGTTACTCATCCTGTGAAGCCCTGCTTTCCTCTTCGTGTGCCAGGTTACTCATCCTACTGTGAAGCCCTTTCCACTTAGTGTGCCAGCTGTTTACTCATCCTACTGTGAAGCCCTTTCCTCTTTGTGTGCCAGGTTACTCATCCTGTGAAGCCCTTACCTCTTTGTGTGCCAATTTACTCATCCTACTGTGAAGCCCTTACCTCTTTGTGTGCCAGCCAGTTACTCACCCTACTGTGAAGCCCTTTCCTCTTTGTGAGCCAGCCGGTTACTCATCCTGTGAAGCCCTGCTTTCCTCTTCGTGTGCCAGGTTACTCATCCTACTGTGAAGCCCTTTCCTCTTTGTGTGCCAGTTTACTCATCTTGTGAAGCCCTGCTTTCCTCTTCGTGTGCCAGGTTATTCATCCTACTACTGTGAAGCCTTTCCTCTTTGTGCCGCCAGGTTATTCATCCTATAAAGCCTACATGCATTACAAGGGAGCACGTGGTTCATGGCGCATGCAACATCTCATCAAAGGCTATGAGGAGAGTCAACTGATGAAGAACAAAGCAGGAAGCCTTGAGGAGCAGCAGCAGCAGCAGCAGCAGCAGCAGCAACGCGGTCTAGTGATGGAGGAGGGAGCATGTCGGGTAGAAGACATGCCGGTGATGAATCAGACATCATCATCTCCCATCATGATGTCAACCACTACCCTCCCGCTTTGTAAACAGGCACTGCACTCCGCACATGCTGATGACCCTGTACTTTGTGCAAGTGTATCTTCTGCATTGAGTGTTCTTGGTTGCAGCAGTGGCAGCAGCAATGCCACCTGCAGCGCCTTGGCTGACACAAGCGTGGGGAAAAGCAACAAATATGCGGCTGTTGGCGGGGGCTCTGATACACCCTGTATTAATGCTGGTGAAGGGGGGGAGACAGAGGTTGTCAAACACGATAATGATACATCACATCATAATTGCAGAGGACGCAGTGAGAGGGGAGAAATTTCTGGGTTGAGAGGCAGTTTGTGCGAAGTGACCATCAGTGGTGATCCCCTGGGCAGCCCTGAGCAGTCCTCCTCTTCCAACCTGAGTGACATGAGGGATCATATGCAATCATTGAAGGGAAGGGGTGTTACACAAAATAGAGCAGCTGCCAGAGAGAAGAGTCATAATAGAGGAGCGACATTTAGTAGCATGGTGGCGGGAGTCTCCTCAAATGTGCCTCAAAGCTCTCATCAGGGTTTAGGGCTCACGAAAGATGAAAAACATGGGAAGCAGGCAGAGACAGGTTTGGAATACATAATTATGTCAGAGCTGACGCAGTTTGTGGATATCCTGGTGGACACTCCTGGAGGTGTGCTTCCCGAGGAGGCAGCCAGGAGGTTGTGCATGATGCTCCCAATGGAGCACAGAGGGGAGGTGGATCGTCACATTTCTGAGCTGAGGAGAAGGCACTTCAGGCAGCAGCAAGCATCATTCAGTACTAGGTGCTCATCTAAAAACTTACGATCAGCTGAGCAAGCTCAGGAGTTGTCCAAGCTGTCTAAATGGCCTGTAATGTTAGGCGTGGATGCTGCTGTTGAGGACAGAATGTGTGAAGGTGGTGGAGCAAGTAAGGAGGAATACTATGCTTTTGCAGGCAACACCGCCGTGACAATCGAAGCCACGAAGGAGCATCAGCAAGATCATGAAGTACATGAAGATTCCAATGTCAGCTACGTCATATCTTCTAGCCTAAATTATATGAGTGCTAGCCACCCTCTTGCCTAATAATGCTTCTATTATGTCATATGTTAGTTATAATGTAACTAGATGTTATGAATTACTGCATTGCTTTTTCGTCATCTTTTTTATATGCTTTTGATTACTACTACCACCTAGTAGACTAGATAAAAGCCATGCCACCTGCTCGCTAACCAGTGCTGCTACTGATGTCGCGGTGTAGCACTGCCTGCGCTGAGAAAAGCTCTGAGGTAGTACACGTCATCACTACCCCTAAAAGGGGTTGTTTAGCTGAATACTTTGTAAACAACAAGGTCTGGAAATATAACTTGCTGGTACCAGCTTACAGTGTAACCTGAAATGGTATATCTACGACTATCTAGTGTATCGAACTTACCTGTTCGCAAAGGGCTTCTCCAATTAGTGACTAAGCGTCCGAAGAGGGCTAAGCTGGCCTCTGAGGTCGATAATTAAGACTATGGGTTCGACTGAGGTCGTTCTAGACTTCTAACTGAGCTAGGATTAAAACTAGGTTTTAGATGATTATAAGATTAGATTTAGCAAAGTTAGCAAATTAAGTTGAGAAAGAATAAGGCAGAATGCCTTCGTCTTGCAGTAAAGTAATAAAGCAAGGGTTAGGGCTTAGAACGAAGATCTACTGTGCTCTGATAGCTTCGTATAAGGTCAAAAATCTGTCATGCAACAGGTTCACTCATACGCTGTGACACTGGAGTATCAAGGTTTTATCTTGTATATCTTGCTATGGGGGGGGTAAAATTCATAGTGCATTCAACTCTTCTAACTCTTCACCTGCTTTCTCATGTCGTTCTCTCCTGCTCTGCTCCCCCGCCTTCATCATTGTTTGCTTTTCACATCCATTCCATCTATTCCATCAAGATATTGGTAACTTATAACTCCCTAGTGTTATTCTCCTAATCCTCCATGTTGGCCTAGTTGGCCTCGTACTTAATTCCTATTCCTGTGGGACGAGGCAATTTTGATTACTAGTAGTGTGGAAATGACGAAAGTACCAGTCATGAAAGTGAACAAATCCAATAAAAGAGCATATCAGCAGTCATGAGCAGTAATCATTGTAATCACTGTAATCATTGGGCCTCTACTACTATTATTGTAGCGCTGAGCAATTCGATACAGATATACAGCAGCATTATGTTGTGAAACTATAAACAAACAGCAAGTAGTCATCAGCTTCAAATAAAAGTCAAATACAGTTCATCAGGGAGCATAATTTCTCTAAGACTAGTAAGCTACCACATCCGTCCTGATGCAGCTAAAGCCGCCTCCTTCTAGAGTAGCTAGAACAACTAGAACACCATTACGACTCCGGTTGTAGACTATAATGAAGACAATAGTCATCCCTATCATCCCACATCTACCTCCTCCAAGTATGTGGTAGCAAAGCTTAGCTACGAGTATTGCCTCGTCATCTTTCTCATGCAGAGGCTGAAAACCAGCAAGAAGTACTGGAAGAATTAGTACATCCAAATATTGCTGTCTCACAGTTCCGGCTTAGCCGGCTCATCCAGGTCATCAGAAGAACTTTGAGCAGGGTGCACATTAGTACAACATTTCTGCTTTTAATTATCTGCATAAGGATGACAAGCAAACGAGGTCTTAAAGATTGTTATCATAATGTGCAGTTAGTCATCATAATGCACATGAGTAACATAATAAAGATAGCTGTCAATGCTAAAGAGATACCTGCCATTACTTTCATCATCTGCCTGCAAGCTCTAGATGACCTAATTGCCCTATTCGCCCCTAAGGTACATTCTTCTTTCCTGGATATGAACAGAGTATTTTTACCCTGAAAAAACCTGTTGCCCAACAGGTGCGCTTGAGTAGGGAACGGGTGCCTTATTTAAACGATGTTGGCATGGTAGAATTCAAATTTATTTTGTAGACATGTATCAGTTAGTGGTCATCCATGTCTGTGTGATTTTTACAGCAAGCTTTTCCATACAAAGACTGGCTGATAACAAAAATGTGTGTTGGTATGCTCATTGATACCTGGGTTGGGTTTGTAATAACAGACAACATTTAGGGCAGTCAGAGATGAGAAGTTCGGAGTGGATAGGTCGTAGTGCTACCCTTTTAAGTCGGAGTGACCAGCAGGTTATGTATGAATTAAGGAGAAAGTAATTTTTCGCCATTACATCAGCAGGTCGTCATAGTGCTTATTTGCAGAGCAATAATCCGCCTACTACTGAAGAGCAGTAGTTGGTAAGGGCTGGCCAACACAAGAGAGTGTAACCCCAACGTGTTTAGTTAATCTACACAATTTTAACTATTATTATGAAAATGCATGAAAGAGGTGTACCTTGCTGATTAACCAGCGAACATGGGAAATATTCTAACTTGGATAGAACGAACAAATTTCTGCATATTTGTTTTTAATGTGGTAGTCTATGAAGTTCCAGTCCTTACAGAAAGACAAAGTAGCCCCGTACGTGTGACAAAGGAATGAATGGTTGACCCAGTACAGGGTATATGTTGAAACGATTGCGAAAAAACGAAAAAAATTTAAAACATACACATGAGCTGAAATCGTCATGCATTTTCGGAGATGAGCCATGACTTTTCTTTTAACACAATCTGATCGTGTGCTTGTCGTTGTATTTAACCCTTCCACGTTGAGAGTCATCTGATTCTTTGTCTGGATTTTTTTCTTCTCGCGGCCAAGCTTCTGTGTCTCAAAATCTGAAGCAGTATATTCATCTTTTTGTTTTGCTGAAATTAAGATTTAGATGGCTTATGCATACTCAAACAATACAACGACTCTTGCAGCCTCGGTGGTGTTTGCATCGTAAGATGCATATGTGTAATTCCTGTGTCGTTCCCCAAAGTTCCTGAAAATCCTCAACACTTTGACGATGCAGTGTCTTTGGAATACTGTTTTTATGGTTCCTGTATAAATGCTGCTGGGTTGCAATGCATCCGCCTCCTCCACCTCCTCCGCCTCTTCGAACGCATCCCAGGCCGAGAAGGCCTCCAGGTATGTCTTGGCTCCAGCTTGCAGCGAGAACTGGCTTCCTATAATGTACAGGGAACTACATGTGCTGTCCCTTGCTTGCAGGCACTAGGCCAGGGCGAGCCCCTCGTTTGCTTGTTGGAGTGCCTGGAGACGTGATTAACTCTTTCCCAGTCAGAGACTATGTCCCTCTAAGGCATGTCTCAAACATGTGAGTCAATTATGAGAGTGAGTTCTTCTTCTGCCAGGATGACCTTATCTCGACTCTGAAAAAGTTGGGAAGCTTGTAAAGAGTAACATGTTCTTAGCCATTCCATGTAGACAATCAGCTGATTAATATTGAGGTGTGATGAAAGTCACTATGATCTATTGAGGTGTGATAAAAGGCACTATGATCTATTTCGCTCATTGACTGGTGTCCCCTACAAAGGATGCATTCGATCATGGTAGACACTGAACTTACTTCCTGATTTCTTCTCGCAGTCCCAAGATTGACCGCGACCTCAAGTCCAGACGAATGATGGCTGCAATGTCCGTTCTACGTATGCCCTCTGCTGCATTGTATGCAGGTAACACTGTGGATTTGCCTGAGGGAGCTGCCATGCCTCCTTCATCTGACAAACAGTCATCCATGTCCAGGACAAATATGCAATCCAATCTAAGGAGCACATCAGGGAGAGTAATCACTGGCGCTAAATCTTTCGTAAGAACATTGGGTCCCACCCATGTTGGCACTTTGGTTGGCTCCATGATCAGGTCCCAGGCTCCTCTCAATTCAGCAGCGTATGCTTCAGGGCAGCCTTGGGAGGTGGAACACAATGAAAGAGATGAAATCTCACCAGACATGGTGCTAGCAGCAGCACAACAGGTATCTCTTTGTGATGATTTTCCTTGATTGCATGGCGCTAGCAGCAGCACAACAGGTATCTCTTTGTGATGGTTGTCCTTGATTGCATGGCGCTAGCAGCAGCACAACAGGTATCTCTTTGTGATGATTGTCCTTGATTGCATGCTATAAATGCTATATTCAGGGGTCTGTTCACAAAACATGTATATTGTTGCTTATTTTCCAGGCAAGTTGTGCATTGAACAACCAAGGGAACGGTGTCCAGCTTCCAAGGAAAGGTACCTTACCACATGTGTCAAAGAACCAGGATGGTGATCTGGAGAAAGGGGGAAAGGGGGGATATGGTGATGGAGATGAAGAGGATATGCAGTGTCCAGTAAGTGATACCTGTTAGTGTCAGTATCAGAATTGTTAAATACGATGTTGCTTAGCGCAAGATGGACTGTGAGGAGGAGTTAAATCTTAAGAAAGAGGGATGGGTGCGGCAAAGGTGTGATCCCAGTACATTGTGGTATACTGTTACTCATTACATGGGTGCAAAGGTGTGATCCCAGTACATTGTGGTATACTGTTACTCATTACATGGGTGCAAAGGTGTGATCCCAATACATTGTGGTATACTGTTACTCATTACATGGGTGCAAAGGTGTGATCCCAATACATTGTGGCATACTGTTACTCATTACATGGGTGCAAAGGTGTGATCCCAATACATTGTGGTAAACTGTTACTAATGGCATTTTGACAGTTTAGTAATCATGAGATACATGCGCATGGAGACTAGTAAAGAGATACATGCGAATGGAGACTAGTAAAGTGTGGTTTTGGGGATAATGAGCGACGTCTGATCTGCATGTGAGCTGTGTGGTCACTTTCTCAGGATGTTTGGTTTGTGATGATCAGATCCATTTGCTTCAAGTCGTGCTTCACTGCTTTCATCCTTAAATTGGATTATTGAAGCTGAAATTTTCTTGTTTGTCTCATGTCTAGATTTGTTTGTGTGACTTTGAAGCTGGAGAGAAGCTAAGGCAGCTGCCTTGCAAGCACGATTTCCATCAGCCATGTATTGATAGGTAAGCACAATGGTGGGAGGCTGCCTGTCAGCTCCCTGTTGAGATAGCTGAGAATATCAACAGCCATCAAGCACTCAGCCAGGCAACGTGAGATGCGTTGCCCAGATGCTCATAAAACTGGTGCAAAAAGGGATGTTTCTGCATATCGCAGAGTCATGAGTATGGCCTGAAAATAGAGAGAGGGTCTCAAGCCTTGACAAGCATTGTTGGAAGTTATGAACACTACACAACACTACTTGATTTTGATTTTGAGACATTGAATCTTGGTTTTGCTGTCACTGTGTAGCTGGATGTGTCAACATTTGACATGTCCTCTGTGTCGATTTGTGCTGTGGGTTCCGCCACCCGTCCCAACACCTGCCTCGCTCGAAGAATCCGATGGTGCATACCTGGGTGAGCCTTTACCCCCTCCTCCCAACCGGCCAGCCATAAATGGCTTTCATCCAAACTAACACTGACAACCCATCGCTTCCAGAGATGTTGCTACTGCCTTCGGAAGAGGCTCACATTTCTGAATAAAGTTTGCTGGCAACTCAACACCACTGTCTCCGCCCAGATGATCAGAATAGGCTTAGGTAACTACTTCTCAAAGTCATATACTCTCATCGTATCCCTCATGCTTATGAGGTCCTCATAGCCATTTTTGTCTTTTCCTTGTCACGACGAAAGTGCAGCATGACTATTGACACAGCAACAGCAACACTTATTTCAATTGCCTTCACCCCTTCGCCCTATCGATAAACCACTTCATCTCCACCTTCTGTCGCTCAAATCCTCGTTGCCTCTCTCATCTCCACTTTCTGACGTTGCAATTCCTGGTCCCTCATATCCAATTTAATTATATCCAGTAACTTACTTACAATACTGATATCCTCGTCTCCCTCCTGACACAACACGGTCCCAACGCCCACCTCAAAGGCACTCATGTCACTAACCTTAGCAAGAAATATTGATGTACTATCAAATTAAAGTGCAATTTACACAGCAGATATCTAAGCCCACACAACCCAATGAAATAAGTTTACTGGTTTGGAACAGATTTTTGTTGTGCCTCGTTGGCAGAGTTGCCACACTTCTGGTACTCCGTTGACACAAAATATGTAAGCTGCATATAACGAATAGAAGAGTGTGACAATGGAGAGCAATGGGTTTGCTACACCTCGTGATTGTCTTACCTACCACACGCTGTGAACGGCGCATCAGTTCAATAGGGATGCAGCTTACGCCTGTGACTTCTAATATAAACAAAGAAGCTTGTCCATCTGACATGTCCACCGATTGAAATCCGTTTTATAACAAGGGTTTCATAAATATGGAAGTGAGCAACAATCCCTATAGGGTTGAGATATCGATATATGCTGTTCCTCTATTTCGTGATGGTACCTCAGTCCGTTACGCATACATTCCCGTCCATCATGGACCTGAACGCCCTGCTCGTCAATCACGACCTGCAGAAGAATCTGAGCCTTCTACTATTTCCAACAACTATGCGCATGAATCCTTGTCAGCATCTGCTATGATGTCTGCAATGGAAGCAAGTGGAAAGGCCGCCATCCATCCTACAATACAGGTCGGCCACACTGGACAGCAGTCCCTCATCACCTCCAGCAGCACTACAATGAAGACAGTGCCGAGGCCATCATCTTTGATAGGTTCTATGCATAACCATGCCCAGTCTACATGGGACAGCTGGGGAAGACTGAAGAAGGGAACGTGGCTTCGCTGGCTGCATGACATCGGCCAGACTGCGACAGAGGATGTGAGTGCAGAGGCGAGGCTGGCAAGAGGCATACCTTCTAAGGCAACTAAGGTGTGAGACATTGCTAGAGGATACTTATGCATTATCTTATATGTTGACTTGAAGCTTTTGAGGTCGTACAATCAATGAATCATCGATGCCGCCAGTGATACCTGTGATCACAGTGTTCTGATGTGATCATGTAATTGCTAATGCTGGTCCTGCTATTGAAGTCATGACTTACCCCAGTTTCACTATTTACATGCCCACAAATTTAAAAAATAATTTCCATCATGCTCTTCTTGTCATGTTTTCTACATGCGACTGGGTCATGTTCTGGAAGGTCACTGTATATCATCCACAATGTCTGTCTCGGCATGAGGCGCACCAACAGGTCAAGGACATAGTATCGGTGAGTTCCTTTAATATCATATTGCTAATGAGATGACATGCTGAAGCGTATTATGATTATATGCACGAAGAGAGGATTTGATTTACACCGCTAAACCAGCAAGTGAACGACATGAGCTTCAGTTGCACTTCTTCATGTCATGTTTTGAGATGGGACATTGAAATTTACATCTGATTTTTAATTATTTGATTAATAATTTCTTGCATTAGTAGGCTCGGAGCCTGAGCGAGCTGTGGAGATTCATTGGAGCAGTGGCACTAATGCCTGTGGGGTTCCTTCTTGATCATTCCATACTAGTTGCATTACCAGCACCATTGGGTACTGGTGAGTGTTGTCCATGAGTAGCATGTAATCTTTGTTACTGTTCCCCATGAGAAATGTCTTCACTTTAAGTTCACTTTCGATGGCAGAGCTTTTGATTCTTGTAAGTGTAATTATAAACAAATGATCAAATTAAAATTGACCTGGAAGAGATGCGAAAGCACCGATTGATGGCATGAGAGCAATGCCCTTGTGCATGTTAAGACCCAACCGGTCTTGCCTTCAAACTTCTGATCTTTTCAATACAAAAAGATCAGGAGTTACACGCAAAAGTTACGTTTACCCATTATGAGTTCTACATGGGCCAATAGTTTGGTTTAACTGCGAAGTATTAACACTTCAAAATCCTCCTGCGACCCTACAAGTATAGTTTCTCTGAATTCAACCCATGTGACATCAAGTGCCCCAATGCAGGATACTCTTCCTACAAGGCCTACATCCACTACAAAGGTGTTAGAGGCTCTTGGAGGCTGCAGCAGATGATAAGGACCTACCAAGCAGCTGGGCTTGAGAGAGTTGAGAGGAGTAACTCGTCTGGGTCCAGGCCAGATGAACCAGGTCCAGATGACCTCAAACCCTCAGGCTCCAGGCCAGATGAACCAGGTCCAGATGACCTCAAACCCTCAGGCTCCAGGACAGCTACAGGTGCAGAGAAGGATGGACAACAAAACCCTGTCACAGAGCAAGGAGCTATTAGCATCGAACCTTATGAGGAACATGCATCCACTTGTAGAGGGGGGGATGCTTCTCCCTCCACTGGAGGTTGGGGACACCACGCTACTCCGTCTCCTAGCTCTGGAGGTTGGGGACACCACGCTACTCCGTCTCCTAGCTCTGGAGGTTGGGGACACCACGCTACTCCGTCTCCTAGCTCTGGAGGTTGGGGACACCACGCTACTCCGTCTCCTAGCTCTGGAGGTTTGGGACACCACGCTACTCCGTCTCCTAGCTCTGGAGATTGGGGACACCACGCTACTCCGTCTCCTAGCTCTGGAGGTTTGGGACACCACGCTACTCCGTCTCCTAGCTCTGGAGGTTGGGGACACCACGCTACTCCGTCTCCTAGCTCTGGAGGTTGGGGACACCACGCTACTCCGTCTCCTAGCTCTGCAAGTGCAAGTGCTGTATGTGCTTCTGCATCCTCATTGATCAGGACACCTGATGAGAATGTTAGGGGTGATATCACCAGCTACGGTTGTGGAGTTAGAAGTGTTAGTGGGAGGGTCACAGCATCAGAGGAGGGCATGTCGTGTGAGCAGGAGAAGATAAAGGACCATGACTTGCTGAATAGTGGATTAGAATACAAGGCCATCCCCGCTCTCAATCACTTTGTGAGCCTTCTGATAGATTCATCAGAGTGTGATGTTTTGTCAGAGGAAGATACCGAGCGCCTTTGTAGCCATCTGCCGGAAGAGCACAGGGCAGAGGTGACACGACATGTTGCGGAGCTGAGAAGACGTCATGTGCGGCTGGTGGCGCGTGACAGTTTGAGGCGGAAGCAGCGGCATGCCCAAGTGAAGGAACAAGAGATGACTGGGAAGACAACAATGCAACAGACCTCTGTCAAGGTAACAGGAACTCAAGTGAAGTCGTGCTGTCCACTCTATGAACCATGCATGTGATCATTATTTCTGCAGCACAGTAGCTGTAGTACAAGTTGTTACAGAAATGGGGTGCCTGCTGTACATAATGTATTACAATGGGTTAGAGAAATGGGGTGCCTGCTGTACATAATATGTTACAATGGGTTAGAGAAATGGGGTACTGTAGATGGCTGCATTCCAGATGTACATAATCACAACACGCACGCACACTAACAGATTATCAAGGAATATTATTTATTTAACCTGCACCCTGAACTGAGCCCTAACCCTGATAACACCCAACGCCTGTATGTGGGAATACAGGGACTGGACAAGTGTGAAGAGCCAGGGAGACAAGGTCAAGGAGTTTCCGCGCTGGTGGGCATGCCCCAGTACCAGGAGGAGGAGGGGACCTGGATCCACGTAAGTTCTCCGCTGTCAGATCATGCAGATATTGCCGTGCAAGGTGATGTGCAGTCCCTTGATGGTAGATCTTGCGGAGCTCCTGCAGAGCCATCAAGCTTGTTACATCATGAGGTAGTGCCTGATTTGAAGGATCCACCCTCTTGCAGATAGATGTAAAGCATTTTTAATATTTTTCATGGGCATGAAGTTGTATTTTTCTTAGTTATGGCCCGGGACATGTCTTCCCAAGTGAGCTGTTGTCAGGATCATCTACTGGATTGACAATGTAGGCAGTAAATCCCCCAAATACCCCAAATTAGTGGATCTGATTTGAAATTGCAAAACACAGGACCGGACAATCTTGCATTTGCATCTTGCACGATTGTCTCAGAACTAGGTGCAATGCTGTCTAACAAAGATTTGTGGGGTATTTTAGGATGACAACCTCTGCAGTTAATTGATCATTATGTAAAATTCATTCATTGAGTCCTCCCTATTTAGAGCAGTACGAATCAGTTTTAAAATGCTAAGCCTAGCATTGTAAATAAGGGACAACAGCCCAGAGCAGTAGCTGGGCAGTAGCTATTGATACATGTTAAGCCACAAGTTTACATACATACCTTCCTGCAGCGAATAAGATATTAAAAGAGATAGCAGCGTTCATCCGACACAGTTATTGCTGAAGTCTTCCATTGGTACCTAATCGCGGATGCTTCTTTGCTCCTCTCTCAGGACACTTCGTGCATGTACGTGGCCAAATTGAACGATGTCAAATTTTTGAATTCATTCAAGCTTCATTGAGTCTATGTTGTGGGAAGTGTGGCATGCCTACACCCAATGCAACTAATTTTTTGAGCACTGCTTTCTTCTCACAAATCATTGTCAGGTGCAAGGAGCTCGTCGCTCAGTCTTCCACATTTAAGCCCTAACCAGCGGTCTTTACGAGTGTCATTGAGAAACTCGGGGACAAAAACATTCAGCATCACAGCTCCTGCAGGTGCTACAGTAACTATTGACAAAGAGACAGTTAAGGTGAGGTTACAGTGCTCGCAATCCACAATTTTCACGTAAGATCGTACAAAGATCTTTGAGGCAGACGCAATGTGTTTCTGAATTTTGGCTACTATACAAGATTTTGATTCCCACTGCTTGCAGATACAACAGGGTAGTATAATGGAGCCACAGCACGACCCCAACACTAAGTTCCGGAAAGATTACACCCCAACTCCTTACCTGATCAATAACATCTTCCTGGATTTCATCCTCAATGAAGATATCACTCATGTGCACTCCCAAATGCGCATGCGCCCCAACTACCCGTCAGGTTCAGCGCCACCTGAGCTTCTCCTGGATGGTAGGAAGGATGTCAAACTGGTCTCCATCAAGGTTAATGGATCTGAGGTCCCTGCTGAACACTTCGTCCTCAGTGAGAAGCAGCTCGTGGTCAAAGGCTTACCTGCTGGGGAGTTTGACTTGGCAATCACTACAGAGATCAAACCACAAGAGAACACTCTTCTGGAAGGTCTTTATAAGTCCGGAGGCAACTTCAGCACACAGGTGCTGTGCCCTTTTTGAGCTATTTCAAGGGAAAGGAATGTATATGCATGTTTTAAATATACACGCCAGCTATCTCACCATGAAGCCTCGCAGCTTTTTGAGCAAATTCACTCTGAGCGTGTGAGGTCCACTGCTTGTTATCACTTATCCTGAAATGTCTCGCAGTGCGAGGCTGAAGGGTTCCGCGGCATAACGTTCTTCTTGGATCGTCCCGATGTGATGACCACCTACACCACGCGCATTGAGGCCCCCAAGGACGCCTACCCAGTGCTATTGGGAAATGGCAACCTGAAGGAGTCAGGGGCATTAGAAGGTGGAAGGTGAGCTTCCTAACATCTCAACATGAATTAGGACATCCATGAATTAAATGAGTAATCCATGCTGCAAATGGCTAAAACTGCAAGATACTGACAGCTTTTCAGTCTTGCAGAGGTACTCTTCAGCCTATGGCATAGCTACGACGTCAAAATCAATATTAAAAAGTATGCTTACTTTCATTTCTACTTTCTTACCTTATGCATGTGTTATTAAACATTACTAACAGGCACTTTGCTGTGTGGGTTGACCCCTTCCCCAAACCATCATACCTGTTTGCCTTGGTAGCTGGGAACTTGAGCTGCAAGGAGCGCAAGTTTATCACATGCAGCGGGAAAGAGGTCACGCTCAGGATTTTTGTGCAGGAGAATAATCTGTCCAAGGTGAGCGGATGACCCACTCTGTACTGCAAGGTGAGGGAATGGCCCACACTGTACTGAACCATCTCTTCAGTGCATTTTAAGGTTAGTGATGCATTTGAATTTAGGTTGACTTCGCATTGGAGTCCTTGGTGAAGAGCATGAAGTGGGATGAAGAAGCATTTGGGCTTGAATACGACTTAGATTTGTTCAACATCGTGGCTGTGGACGATTTCAACATGGGAGCCATGGAGAACAAGTCTCTTAACATCTTCAACTCCAGGTGAGAGGTGTATGCTAGCTCATGTCCTCTTCTATAAAGCAGCAGGCCTGCCATCCCTCAAGTTAGAGGCTAACCTAGCCCTGCTTCTCTTTCGAAGTTAATGCTCAGCATTCCAGATGCTTCCTGGTTAATAACCTCTTAAAATGCGGTCTGTCCTTTGCTGCCCACCCGAATGTAATGTCGTTAATTTCCATTTGACTCGGCCACCTCAGCTCTGATAACACTGATGTGCTGCAGGCTCGTCCTTGCATCCCCAGAGACAGCCACAGATGGTGACTATGCAAGAATAGAGGGAGTAGTGGGTCACGAGTACTTCCATAACTGGACTGGAAACCGAGTGACCTGCAGGTGAGCAACAAACTGCCTTTTATTTTAACACTTAAGTGCATGTGTGCATTCAGAGAGTATATGGACCACTGTCTCACGACTCCTATGTCTTATTGAATGTTCTTGTGAATGTTTCTGTCCTTTTATAATATTACGTTGCAGCTTCTGTCTTCCTCTTTACAAGTGTCTGTGTCATGTCTTCACCTTCTGTCTTCCTCTTTACAAATGTCTGGGTCATGTCTTCACCTTCTGTCTTCCTCTTTGCAAGTGCCTGGGTCATGTCTTCCCCTTCTGTCTCCCCCTTTGCAAAAGCCTGGGTCATGTCTTCCCCTTCTAACTTGGCCGGGATCTCCTTCGCAACCTACCATTCTTCTCCTCTTCATCCCACAGGGACTGGTTCCAGCTCACCTTGAAGGAGGGACTCACAGTGTTCAGAGACCAGGAGTTCAGTGCTGACATGAACAGCAGGCCAGTGAAGCGTATTGAGGATGTGAGCATGCTGAGAGCAAGTCAGTTTGCAGAGGATCGCGGCCCCACTGCACACCCCATTAGACCTGACAGGTAGTACGGCTTTATTGATGAATGGCAAGGACAGGACGTCATTTTTTCAACAAATAATTCAATGCTAAATAATCTAAACCTACTGATAAGATTTTAGACCTAAGACAAACAACACAACGTTTATTCATTGTTTCATGCTGTGGTTCCAAAGAATATATTCCAAATGTATTGAACGCTAGTGCATATGTATCCATTCAGGCTCTAAGATATGAACTTTATGTGGTAAATGGCATTATGCTTTACCACTGTCCTTTGACCTTTCCTGTTCCTAGCTACATCAAAATGGACAACTTCTACACTTTGACAGTTTATGAGAAGGGAGCTGAGGTTGTACGATTATACAGCACTCTGTTAGGCAAAGAGGGCTTCCGAAAAGGTGAGGGATGTAGTGGTTTGGTGTGTGTACCATGACTGTTCATCTCAATACTTTTATGACATTCACTGACACATGCAATGTTCAATGTGTAACCTAAGACATCTTTCGTTTTTATGTGGTTTCAAAGCAGGTGCAGACATCAACCTCATTATATTCGTTCTATTCTGGAACCCAGCCTGATTGCTTTTTCCCCTGCTGTTTCCTTGCTGTCTCAGGCATGGACTTATACTTCAAGAGGCATGATGGCTGTGCTGTGACTTGTGATGATTTCAGAGCTGCCATGGCAGATGCCAATGGCGTGGATCTCTCAGCCATGTCCACTTGGTACAGCCAGGCAGGGACGCCTAATGTGGATGTAACCACACAGTACAATGCAGGTACTACCCTTACATGACAGTACCTGCTGTAATCGTCATACATAATTTTAACTTTTAACAGTACCAATCATTGTGCTGAGTGTGTGAAGTGCGGTGCGTGCGTTTAAGTGTGTGATGTTTTTAAGTGTGCATCTAAATGTGTGATGTTATAAGAATTGAAGGCTTCCTTTTTTGCTGGTAATATTTAGATCTGAAGCTTCACAGCCTATCTCTCTCTCACATTGACTGATTCAAGTTCAGCATGAACAGATAGTAACGGTAATCCTTCTCTCAACATGAGGTTGTCTCCCTGTTTGATATCGTAGTGTAAAGATAGTAACTAATAACCTATTTGGTATTCCTTCTCTTTCTTGGTCAAGTCAGGATATGATGTCAATGTTAAGTATATTGAGACCAGTGCCCCCTGATTTGATGCCCACAGGATCTCACACCTTCACTCTCAAGGTCAAGCAGTACACCAAGTCCACTCCTGGTCAGAATGACAAGGCGCCAGTACTGATCCCTCTGGCAGTAGGGCTGCTGGGTTCTGATGGTGAGTAGAAGGAAGTCCATGCTCACTGAACCATGAGTGCTGTGGTGGCCAGTGTGATAGCTTGAGGATGCTCCTGAATCTGCAGGACTGTCATGCATGGCATTGAGTGATGTATGCAATCTTGTATGTTCTAGCTCGCTCCAGTTCCCCATGTTTTTCATGGAGGATGCATACCTTGTTGGGCCAACAAGTGCCAGCTTGTACCAACTAGTTCCAACTAGAACCAACTAGTGCCAACTGGTACCAACTAGTGCCAACTAGTACCAACTAGAACCAACTAGAACCAACTAGTGCCAACTGGTACCAACTAGTGCCAACTGCTTCCAACTAGTACTTACTAGTGCCAGCTAGTTAGTACTAGTGCCAACTAAATCTTGCCATTTTCCATACTGATGATGAAGCATGATTTGAACTCTCTTCAATAATGCTATTGGAATGCCCCCTCTTATCCATACTTCTCAGGAAAGGATCTTCCTCTCCACTTGAGAGGCAGCCAGGCCTCAGCAGACAAGCCTCCCACAACCATGGTGCTTCGACTGGAAGGAGCTGAACAAGAGTTTGTGTTTGAGCATGTGGACAGGTATGCACCACAGGCTATATTATAGTTGAGCACAGGCCACAGTTGCTGTATTGTTGTATTGAAGGTTAAATCAAAAGACAGGTAACATACATGGCATTACGTGATAGGGTTGTGGATCTCTGTACAAAAGATACCTACAAGACATTCAGCAGCATCTGTTGACAATACCTATAAGACCTCCAGAATAGTACTCTGGAGGACAAGACCTATAATACCACCAAATAGTATTCTTAGTGCACAGCTCCGCTGACTGGATATGCTGATTCAGCAGCATCTCTGTCAACGTATGTGTCTGAAAACGTTTTCCTGTTGAAATTTTTAAGCTGACTAAGCTTTTTTGATGAAAATCTGTAGCATGCCCCAGCTTATGCACATAAAAGAGATGACAAAAGAGATTGTCTAGATGTTTCACACATAGTATTAACGACATGAGGTCTATATGCTTCACATTATAGAGCTTAACATGACATGAAGAAACAACAGGAAGAACAATTTTAAAAAATGTCTGAAGTCATGCAATGCCACTTTTTACAAATGAGTTAGCTCATTATGCTCAATGTTCTGCAATCCATGGTAGATGTCTGCATTCCAGCTGTGCTTGATAAATGATAAATGATTGATATCCAATCGTAGCCCTTTCCCCTCACAGGCTCCTGCTCATGCACTTTCTCCTCATCACCTGCCGCAGTGAACCAGTTCCAAGCATCCTTCATGACACTTTCTCCTCATCACGTTCCGCAGTGAACCAGTTCCAAGCATCCTTCATGACACGTTCTCCTCGTCACCTGCCGCTGTGAACCAGTTCCAAGCATCCTTCATGACACGT
Source organism: Chlamydomonas eustigma (assembly GCA_002335675.1). NCBI lineage: Eukaryota > Viridiplantae > Chlorophyta > Chlorophyceae > Chlamydomonadales > Chlamydomonadaceae > Chlamydomonas > Chlamydomonas eustigma. The sequence continues at coordinate 126,006 of BEGY01000067.1, read as the reverse complement.
TCTCCTCCTCACCTTCCGCAGTGAACCAGTTCCAAGCATCCTTCATGACACGTTCTCCTCACCACCTTCCGCAGTGAACCAGTTCCAAGCATCCTTCATGACACGTTCTCCTTGTCACCTGCCGCAGTGAACCAGTTCCAAGCATCCTTCATGACACGTTCTCCTCGTCACCTGCCGCAGTTAACCAGTTCCAAGCATCCTTCATGACACGTTCTCCTCATCACCTGCCGCAGTGAACCAGTTTCGAGCATCCTTCATGACACTTTCTCCTCATCACCTTCCGCAGTGAACCAGTTCCAAGCATCCTTCATGACACTTTCTCCTCATCACCTTCCGCATTGAACCAGTTCCAAGTATCCTTCATGACACTTTCTCCTCATCACCTGCCGCAGTGAACCAGTTCCAAGCATCCTTCGTGACTTCTCTGCGCCGGTCAAGCTGAACGTGGAGGGACAGTCAGATGAGCACCTCCTGTTCTTGTTCGCTAACGACAGCGACCCTTTCAACAGGTGCAAGAATCTAGCAACCCCTCAGATCAAAAGCACCGTGTCCAATGATAAACACACATTGACTAATGTCAATATATGATACTTCTGACATACATTCTGAATGATGAAAGACAGACCCAGTAATGTAGCTGTTTGAAATGATATACCTTATTGTGCACCCTCACCGCACAAACCTTATTTCAACTGCTGCCTCTAGGTGGGAATCTGGGCAGCGGCTGCTCAAGAAGTTGCTTCTGCGATTGTATACAGCAGCTGATGATGCTAAGCTCAAGAGCCTGCCTATTGGTGACCGCTGTCGGGAAGCAGGTGGTGTTGGAGAAGCTCTCGCTGGAGCCTTCCGGAACATTCTGAAGGATGAGGTAATAAGGCTGCATGTGATAAACATGGTATTACCTCCATAGGAAACCTTGTGCCAATAAAACTCCTTATTTTCTGTATTAAGCTCCATTTTTAAAATGCACTCTTCATACATGTACACCAATACATACATGTACCATACCATATACATACCATACATGTACCACTTGTACACCACATGTGGATTCTGCACAAGCTATTTTTTGCACCTGTATTTTGCAAAACAAGGCGAAGACTTTATTGTGATTCATGCCTTCTATTGTTAGCTTCCATTATGCAGCTGACGATGCATCCACACTTAATTCTTACATCCACTCTTAATTCTTACAATGCTTGTGTCCCTGGTGGTGCAGTCTGTTGATGGCTCTTACAAGGCAATGGCAATCAGCATCCCTAGTGCCTCTGAGATGTTGGACCAGATACAGAATGCTGACCCAGTGCTTCTTCATGAGGTGTGGGAGTAGTGCTCTGAACACACAATCTACTGAACATAAAATGTTTTGTAACAAGTTATGTATAGTCCAATCTCTTACTTTGGTAAGAAATAACTTTATTTTTCAACTACCCTACATAAATGCTTCTGCAGATTTATAATAGATATGATATGGAAAGGCAAATGAGTTGTTGAACGCTCCTCTGCTGCTCTCCACTTTTCAGGTCCGGATGTTTGTTGTTAAGGAGCTCTCTGCTCGCTTAAGGCCTGAGCTTGAAGCATTGATGAAGCAGAATGACGATGCACCAGGTAGGCATGCAATTTCATAATACCCAAAAACCTTGATGATGATCAGCACTCAAGGTACCAAGTATGAGTCCTCCTTCTTCTTGCGCCGCATAGTAGCTCAATCTCCTGCTGTTCAAGTTCTGAGACTATGATTTGTGGCTGCAGGACACCATATGTATGATTTTTGGCTGCAGGGACACCATATGTATGATTTGTGGCTGCAGGGACACCATATGTATGATTTGTGGCTGCAGGGACACCATATGTATTCAGCGCAGCTGCGTGTGCCCGACGTGCTATCAAGAACAAGTGTCTTGTGATGTTGGCTGCGCTGGAGCTCCCAGAGACCACCGCCTTGGCTTTGGGCAGGTTCCGGGGAGCTGCCAACATGACGGACTCTATCTCTGCCCTCAGCGCCTTGGTGGAGGTGCGAGGAGCTGAAAGGCAGCTGGCTCTGGATGAGTTCTACAACCAGGTGCGATGATGTGCATATGTGACTCAACTCTTGAAAGTTGAGAGCCGGGACTTGTTATGAAGAACAGACTTGTAGTGGAAGGAGAAGCCTTTAAATGATTCTTGACTAGTGTTGTCACACCTTGCATTCACACCTTATATTCACACCTTCCTGCGTGTTTGTCCTAGTGGAAGGAGGAGCCTTTAAATGATTCTTGACTAGTGTTGTCACACCTTGCATTCACACCTTATATTCACACCTTCCTGCGTGCTTGTCCTAGTGGAAGGATGAGCCTTTAAATGATTCTTGACTAGTGTTGTCACACCTTGCATTCACTCCTTATATTCAAACATTCCTGCGTGCTTGTCCTAGTGGAAGGAGGAGCCTTTAAATGATTCTTGACTAATGTTGTCACACCTTGCATTCACACCTTATATTCACACCTTCCTGCGTGCTTGTCCTAGTGGAAGGAGGAGCCTTTAAATGATTCTTGACTAGTGTTGTCACACCTTGCATTCACACCTTATATTCACACCTTCCTGCGTGCTTGTCCTAGTGGAAGGAGGAGCCTTTAAATGAATCTTGACTAGTGTTGTCACACCTTGCATTCACACCTTATATTCACACCTTCCTGCGTGCTTGTCCTAGTGGAAGGAGGAGCCTTTAAATGATTCTTGACAAGTGTTGTCACACCTTGCATTCACACCTTATATTCACACCTTCCTGCATGCTTGTCCTAGTGGAAGGAGGAGCCTTTAGTGATACTGAAATGGCTGGGCCTCCAGGCCATGAGTAATGCACCTGGGAACTTGGAGCTGGTGAAGAAGCTGGTGGATCACCCCGCCTTCAACATCACAAACCCTAACAACTGCTACTCATTGTTCCTAGGGTTTGCACGGTGAGGCAAGATGAGGGTGCATGGTGTCCAGAAGCTATGTTTAGGTGCTCTGGGGAGTATCTCATGCAGTGTGTTGGGGAGTAATACATGTGGCTTGCTGGGAAGTATGACATGAGTTGTGCTGGCAACTGTTTTATTGACATCATTTGTGAGAGCAGCATTGCCACTTAAGAGAGACTTGGTCTCCTGGTCTACTTCATCTGAAGATCTAAATGAATTCCTAGTCCACCAATTTCGAAAGTCAATTTCTATCATCCACTACAACTGTAGAATCCAGCCCAATGTGTTTCAACATCCTCAGGTCTCCAATGAACTTCCATGCTGTGGACGGAAGTGGATATCAGTTCATGGGGGATGTAGTCCTCAAGGTGGACAAGCTGAACCATCAAGTAAGGCTTATTTTCTGCCTGATACAGACCACTTGTGTGTAGTCCAATGATGGGATGTTGCAAAAGTGGCTATGGATTATAAGAGATTAGTGCTCCTCTGTAACCGGTGGTGGCCTCACTACCTAATATGGCTCTTGTGGCTGACATTTCAGTGTGAATTGGAAATTGGTATTAAATCGATGCAGCAAGGGCAACCTATCACTTCAATTACTCATCTTTGACTAACAGGTTGCTGCTCGCATGGTTGGAGCATTTACATCTTACCGTCAGTATGACACGACCCGCCAAGAGCTGATGAGGGCCCAATTATCAAGAATCGTAGCTGAGAATGGGCTTTCTGAGAACGTTCTGGAGATTGCGAACAAAGCCTTGGCAGCTTGAGGACGTTGAGTTGTCTAAGTATTCGAGGGTTCTGTCATACCTTTTCACTCAAGTAGGATCTTAGCTCGTGGGGCTATTTATTTTGGACAATGGAAACTTCTCTAGTGTGCATCACATTTATCATGACGATGGCAGCATCTGGAGATGGCCCTAGCAGGTCATTTCTTTGAAGTGTCCATTGAAGTCAGCACTCTCTGCTTGTTTTGATACAAAAAAGATTATGACGTGACATTTGGACAAATGCTCAGTGACACAATAGGCACGGGATGATTCTATTGATTTTACAGCTTGGAAACACTCAAAATGTCTTACTGGTGCCCTAGCTGGTGTTTATTTATGTTCACTGAATTTCCTGAAATGTGCAAATGAAATCACCTATGCACTGAACCTTGAAGAACAATTCACATTCAACAACCTCAACCCGGACATTCGCAATCAAATGTTACAATCAAGCTAGTCATTTACGAGAACCTGTTGTTGATGAAAGAAATTACTTGGCTTCATACCAAGTATCCGCAATATTACTGTCAGTAGCCAGATCCACCTGAGGAAGTAAGGACAAATATATCCATGAGTGCAAATTCAAGGAGCACAAAAAAACTTGTAGGGGAAAACAGGAACACGCATTAAAGGGAAACTAGAATCTGCGAAAATAGGACTTTCCTAAATCATAGTGTACAGCATTATAACTCACAAGCAGTGGTTCAACTGGTGCCTTTAGCTCAGTGCCATCATCCTTCCATATGCTGTCAGGCTTGAACAAGACCTCCGGCCTTGCTCCCTTCGCTATGGCACTGTCAATAATGCTTTTCCAAGGATTAGCCATGTGCGCCACTACTAATGCCCTGGCATCCTCGGCATTGTGTTTAGGACCCTCCAAGATGACCTCATCATGGATCTATTGATAATCAGTCATGATTGGATAAATGTAAAGAACAGCCCAGTCAGGTAGTCATGAGTAGATGAATGTAAAGAACAGCCCAGTCAGTTAGTCATGATTAGATGAATGTAAAGAACAGCCCAGTCAGGTAGTCATGAGTAGATGAATGTAAAGAACAGCCCAGTCAGGTAGTCATGAGTAGATGAATGTAAAGAACAGCCCAGTCAGGTAGTCATGAGTAGATGAATGTAAAGAACAGCCCAGTCAGTTAGTCATGAGTAGATGAATGTAAAGAACAGCCCAGTCAGGTAGTCATGAGTAGATGAATGTAAAGAACAGCCCAGTCAGGTAGTCATGAGTAGATGAATGTAAAGAACAGCCCAGTCAGTTAGTCATGAGTAGATGAATGTAAAGAACAGCCCAGTCAGTTAGTCATGATTAGATGAATGTAAAGAACAGCCCAGTCAGGTAGTCATGAGTAGATGAATGTAAAGAACAGACAGTGGGATTAATGTAAACGAAGTTCCTGTGAATGAGACTTTGTGCCCTAGCATGCATCAATTTGGTAACTCAATTTTAAGCCTACATCCATGTTGAGCACTGTCTTTGCAGCATGGCCTTATCACAATGAAGCATGTTACCTGCATTAGCAGCTTCCAGCCCATATCCCTTAGCTTATCGCATCGAGAGATAGCCACCATTGCAGAAGCGGCAACGTCTGCAGCAGAGCCCTGAATAGGGGTATTGATTGCAGCACGCTCAGCGTGTCCATTCCTGCGGGGTATACAATTCATTCAGAGCTCAACAATTGAAAACAAACAGGATGAGGGGCATTGTTGGCCTGGTTGAATGAGGACAAGCTTTCTTGGTTTCTCTAATCAGATTGCAGAACGTTATGTGGCGCACAATGCAAAACATCACACCAATTGGTTGGGTTCATAATGGAATTGACATCATCCCAGGGATGTTGTGTCTTGCAATTACTTCAAACAGCGCTCGAGAGGTGCCTTGTCAAATCAATGTTCTTGGTCACGTAGGATACTTTTAATACCTTGAGTCCATCAGTCCTCTCAATCCTCCTTGCTTATATATTCCCCAGATCACAACTTTAAATAGATCTAAGGTTATTACCTGATCTTCACAACCTAATCAACACTCTAGATCCCTTTCACATCTAGACTGATGAACACTAGCAGATCTGAATCTGAGATCCTGTATCACTCACTTCCGTCGGTCCTGGCTGACTAAATCAGGCAGAGGTCGGTTGCGACCTAGGAGTGTGGACACGAAAGGTGTTTTGCTTGGTGCAACCTTCTTGTCTATCCTAGCATTGCTCCGAGTATCAGATTGCCACTTCCTGACCTCCTTGCGGTCACTGTACCACCTAAGAGGAGAGAGGAGCTCAACACAGTCACAGAGAATATCTGTGATCAAATGGATATGAAGAATCTCAGTATCATGTTCTAGTATTCTCCCATGTGCTCTCTCTATCTCAGTATCATGTTCTAGTATTCTCTCATGTGCTCTCTCTATCACAAAACCAACACTTACAAGCTGCATGGAGCATGGGTATGAAACAAATGAGTTAGTGCTCTTCAGATAGCTCCAAGTAAAAGTAAAAGGCCATAACCATGCTTTTTTGCCTCAATGATAGTACACAATTCATCTCTCTCGTAATGAGCTGTGCATCATGCATTTACCCCAGCACTCACTTGTTCACAGTCTCTTCTGCCTCTTGGAGACTGGTATTAAAGTCTTTGGCGAGGCCGTGAGCTGTCTTGCCATATGCAATTGAGAAGTTCAATATCTTTGCCTGTCATCACAAACACGCATAATTTCAACATGTTCGGAATCCTAGTTCTCATATAATATTTTGAATCAACATGATTATCATTGATTTCAAATCTCTCTCGTGCTGAAGCACACCTTTCTCCTCTCAGCGGCGTACTTGTCCTTCAGGACAGGCTTCGGAGGTGCCCCTTCTCCCTCCCACTCAAGGATACATTCCCCTAGCAGGAAAATTGTACAGCGCAATCTTCACAGTAGTCTTGAGATGCTAGATATGTTCAGTGGACAGGACTCTTTAGAGATTATAATTCAGCGTACTCATGCATGTGAAAAATCAATTCTACACACTGATAGACCTCTACTTCAGGATTTAAGGACTTCGCCAAGAGGCATCAGCAAAAGGATTTGCCCTAGCTCTATCGACTTGCCTTTCTTCACATCCTCTTGAATGTAATCGTACATGCCATATGCTGTACGCGAGTGGAAATCTCCTCCCAGCACAAAGGCTGTGATCATGGACTTGCATGCAGCCATATGGGCCAGGATGCGTAGCTCAAGCTGACCGTAGTCAGCCACAATCAGAGTCTTATCCTCAGAGATGTCAGCACAGAATGCCTTCCGGACCTGACGATCAGGGGTGAAGGAGATGATACAACAGTCACGCATTCAGGGGTGAAGGAGATGATACAACAGTCATGCATTCAGGGTTGAAGGAGATGATACAACAGTCACGCATTCAGGGGTGAAGGAGATGATACAACAGTCACGCAAATTCAGGGGTGAAGGAGATGATACAACAGTCATGCATTCAGGGTTGAAGGAGATGATACAACAGTCATGCATTCAGGGGTGAAGGAGATGATACAACAGTCATGCATTCAGGGTTCTGGCAACATGAGATGCTCATGTTTCAGACTCTAACCACCGACTTGAACGCTTCAGAACAAGAACTTTGCAACTGCATCATGCATCTGCACACTGTCATAGTAAAGAGTGTTCAGGTTGCAGGGTTTAGGGTTTAGCATCAAGAGTTCAGTGCTTCTTTGTTTGTTACCTTGTATCGATCCTTCTCTAGGGCTGGCTGGTTCTGTAGGTTTGGCCTGCGAGCTGAGAGGCGCCCTGTCTCAGTGTTGATGTTCAGAGAGCAATGAATCCTGTGCCTGCCATCAGCATCAGTGGTGCTGATGTCATCGCTCTGTAGAGGTATGATGAAGGCTGACAGCAGCTTGTCGATAGCACTGATCTGCAGTGGGAAAGAAATCTTGTGATTCATAAGCGCAAATTTCAAGACACGTACAGAAAGACAGAGATCATCTCTGATAAAGAATTCAGGAGAACAGACATTTGGAATCACAAATCATGGAACTATCAGGAGAGACTTGAATTCGTGAAGACTGAAGTGTCTCCATCAGAGGCCTGCTAGTTCTGGCAAGATGCATGCACTCCTCCCAACCATACCTGTCACAAAGCCTTCATCAGAGGCCTGCTACTTCCTGCGTAATGTATGCACTCCTCCCACACTTACCTCACACAAAGCCTCCACAGCTACACAAGCCTTCAATCCCTCTTCCCCACCACCGAATGTGGAATACAGTTTTCCAAAGCCTTTCTCTTTAGCCTCCTTATCCAAGGCTTCATAATCCACCCAGGACGTGGTTGGTGCAGTTTTAGCCCGACCATCTGCTTCCTCATCACCTGAAGAGCCTCCTTCATCAGCGTCTTCTACGCCTTCTGCTAAACCCTCACTCTCTTCAGGAAACAACTTCTTTGCAGCTTCCTCGAAGTCATCCTCTAAGATAGAAACCTTGAAAGTAAAATAGGGCATCAATGTGGGCTTTGAAAGAAAGGCTATGAACTATGATGACTCAGATCATCACATCAGCAGTTCTCAAACAAACTTCAACCTATTTTAATGACCTAAATTATCTGTGCTTATGCTCAGAAAATCTCAAAGGATGATAATGACGTGAATAATACCTGCATGAGTTCATATGGCCACTGACCTTTGGCTCAAGCAACATGGTCGTCAATGCATCCTGCTTCTCCTGCTTCTCTTTCATCAACTGCTCCAGTGCCTTCTTGGCAGCTCCTGATTTGCCAGCAAGGCCTCTGCCAACAAAAAGGGTAGCATGCTTAACCAGAATCATAAATGATGGCATGCTTGTCCATAATCATATTCTTAGAAGTAACCCATTAGCTCATCCTGACCCATTAGCACACACATAGCCACTCTTCTGAGACAAAATCGTTCCCAAGACATAAATTATAGTGAAAATTAGCTTGTGCTACAATGCGGATGGTATGTTATGCATACTGACACCTCAAATCAAATGAAACCTGCCTCCTATCCTCTCACTTGAGCACTCTGATGCTGACTGGGGCCGCATTGGTCGCTGTCAGCTCCTCTGGCTGTAGCCTACCAGGCACTCCTTTACCCCACACACCATGAAGGACCATTTCAATGTATTTCTTAGGGCGTGATGGTTTTGGAGGGAGACCCAGGGAAACAGCCTCAGCAGCTGTAACAGAAGGTCCCTTGCCTACTTCCCGCCACCCATCAAAGCCAACCTCAGAAGGGTGTGACCCTGCATTCCCGACACCACCAATAGAAGATGAGGTAGAGGCATTAACAACAGACGTGCTGAAGGCTCTCATCTCGCCACAACTGATAGATTCAACCTTCGCAGCGGACTGGAGGATGATTGTTAGTTTGTCAGCAGCGGCAGCTGCTGGAGCGGTCTCTCCTTCTGGCCTTTTTAGCTCTTTCAATTCTTCTTTCTTCCGTTTTTTTGCCACCTTCTCTTCTGCTACTTCTCTTTTCTTGCGAGCCCTGGCTTCCTCTGCCAGTATCTCCCAGGCCTGGAACTGAGCCAACTCTTCCTCATAATGCGGATTGGGGACCTGTGAGTCATTCAAATAAAAAAGTTTGCATGCCAAAGTTTTTGTATAAAAAAATGTATACGAGACATAATGAATTGTGAGGAGACGTTTCCTTCATTGAAGTGTCTCTGTTAGCAGGCTGCCATACACTCACCTTGAATACCCGGGTCCCAGCTTGCACCGCTGACTCATCCTCTTTCTTCTTCTTCTGTTTTGCCTTTTCCCTAGCTTTTAATTTAGCAGCTGCAGATGTGATGTCCTCCTCTTCCTCTGCACTATAATCTAGCATTGCAGATGTTAACTGTTGTGTAGGTGATGTGGCCTCTTTGTCTGCGAGAGTGTTAGCCTCTGAAGCCCTTGGGGCCTCTTTGTCTGCGAGAGTGTTAGCCTCTGAAGCCCTTGGGGCCTCTTTGTCTGCGAGAGTGTTAGCCTCTGAAGCCCTTGGGGCCTCTTTGTCTGCGAGAGTGTTAGCCCCTGAAGCCCTTGGGGCCTCTTTGTCTGCGAGAGTGTTAGCCTCTGAAGCCCTTGGGGCCTCTTTACTTGACCTGGATACAGAGAATGATCATTGCAAGCAAGGTAGTGGTTTGATAGCTGATGAGTGACACCATAATCAAGTACGACTGAGAGGCTATTACAAACAAACAAACAAACAGGTTAAGTGACCAGATCTTCATATTGTTCCGTCATAGAGCTTTACACTCAAACTACAGCAAGGCATATTACAAGCTTCCTAACAAATCCTTACTACTCATTGCCCACCACTTGCGTATGATGGTGCCTCTACGCAGCAATAATGTCAACTGCACCTACTTGGCAGCAGCAATAATGTCAACTGCACCTACTTGGCAGCAGCAATAATGTCAACTGCACCTACTTGGCAGCAGCAATAATGTCAACTGCACCTACTTGGCAGCAGCAATAATGTCAACTGCACCTACTTGGCAGCAGTAANATGTCAACTGCACCTACTTGGCAGCAGCAATAATGTCAACTGCACCTACTTGGCAGCAGCAGTGATATTCCCAGCAACTAACTGCACCTACTTGGCAGCAGCAGTGATATTCCCAGCAACTAATTGCACCTACTTGGCAGCAGCAGTGATATTCCCAGCAACTAACTGCACCTACTTGGCAGCAGCAATAATGTCAACTGCACCTACTTGGCAGCAGCAATAATGCCAACTGCACCTACTTGGCAGCAGCAGTGATATTCCCAGCAATTAACTGCACCTACTTGGCAGCAGCAGTGATATTCCCAGCAAACTCTGGGTAGAACAGTGCTCTGATCTGTGCTCCACTGGACACATTCATGTACTTTGCCATCTCAACCTTAGTCTTGGCCCATTCATGAAATGTCTTCACAGCTTTTTCCCGGTCAGCTACTGCAGCAACTTGCGCTTGTCTCAAGTGCTCGCGGTTCACCATCATGCCCTCAGCCTCCATGTCTGTCAAGACCTTCCCAAAGTCCACCCAGTTGCTCAGGTAGAACTCATACAGTGTTGGAGGTGGCGGTGCTTTAAACTTTGAAGCCCTGTAATAATCGTCACAACTACGTAAGCAGAGCTTCAGGCAACAGCATAGCTTTAAAACAAGTTGACTAATTCATTTAGATAAAAAAAGCACTTGTATACGAGAACTCGCCTTCCTGCATCACTGATTTTTAGAATTGAGAGCAAATAATTTATAACCTCCTATGAATTCAGTATATAGCCGTAGCATGGTAATGGATTGATGCCCAAAGGACTTACACATTAAATGCGCTCTTCCCAGGCTCTTTGCGATGCAACTTGTGAAGGGCCATCACATCGCTCAGGTGATTATCTACCAGCCAGGGCCATTGTTTCAATTGGCGGTACAAGGCCTCCCTCAGTTGCCAGGTGGCCTGCAACAGCAGTACAGTGCGATGCTATGCACTACGCATCAAGATGTACAGCAGAGGCATGGACAGGTACAGCTAGCTGCACCAGGAGTACCAACAATCAAGTTTTGGTCCAACAGCTCTCACCTTGGCATCCAGTGCAGAGTAGTCAATCCAGGTGAATCTGTACTCAGGCTTGTTGTGAAGGTCCATGATCTCAGGCATGACCATAAGCTTGCCTTGAGTGCCATCCTTCTTGGTGGCAGGACGGCTGAAAATGGTCTTCATGGACACCTTGGGCACCAAAACAGAACCACTGCGAAGCGGCGGCTTTGCTGCTGCTGCTTCTGCAAGCTGGAGCCTCACATCCTGTCTTGAGATTCTGGGCATTAGCGCAGAGGTGTCTATATTTTGTACGTTGTAGGGTGGTAAGGCATCAGTAGGACTGAGGTAACACATTATCTGCATCAAAGAGTTCATCATGAAAAACACTCGTGTCTTAGCTTGTGTACAGAGTTAGAAAACATACAGTTCAGGAAGCAGTCCCTAATGATACAAATAAAAAGTTATAAAACGTGTGCCCTAAATGGTCTTCCCCTAATTCAAAGCACCAAAAGGCTAAGCTGCAAATACTTTGATCTCAATTCCAGCATCATTTTGATTTCATGAACTCACTTCCTTGTCATCAGTCAGATTTTCCAGTGAGTAATTTTTCCGCCCTCTTCTTGATGCGTCCAGAAGCCTAGCCATATGCATGGTGTCAGAGGCAAAGCCATTGCAGTCTATTCCCATATTGGACATCACGTGGCGATCAAACCCATAGTTGTGCCACACCTGTAGTGCAAGTGAAGGGGGGGGTCAAGAACAATAAGAGCTATCAAAAGCACGATGCCGGTCAGGCCCGCCCTGAGCACTTGAAGATCAGATCTCGTCGCGATCGCAAAAGACTGTTAACATTATATACTCAGCTACTCAAGCAACCAATGCCTTTTTAATATGTTTATTCCTTTTCATATACATGTGACAAACTACGCACACTCCCTTGTAACCCTAGGTTATTACCTTCTTGATATCATTGTTCTCAAAGAAGCCTTTGAAAGCATTGAGGACAGAGTTTTCCTTAAGTTGCACCTGTAAAGAGGTGAAGAGAGATGCCTGATAAGTGATATCTGAATGAAAATCCTGTTCATGGTCCTAGATTGGATGCACATCCTTAATGCTAGGAATACATTTGTTTTACAACAGCTGCATCTCACAAGCTTTCCAACATGATGCAGTATCAATCATAGGGTACCCTCCACAGCTGAAAGTAGTTTTCAAACAATAGTAGTCTTTTCATGAAGGTTTATGCTGTGAGGTAAGAGCACCCTCTGCATCAGGAAAGTGCTCAGAAAGCCTCTCTTCACAATGAGGTCCTCAGTCAAGTCCTCTTTCTCTGACAAGTTACCAAGTCATGACTTACTGACCTAAAGTATTGTTGTACGACATAAGCATCATGGGTGGATCATGGATCCATCTACCTCACCTTGGTGAGAGCCTTGTTCCACACCTTCCCCTTGATCATGATGATATGAGAGCCTTGTGCCTCACCTTCCCCTTGATCATGATGATATGAAAGCCTTGTGCCTCACCTTCCCCTTGATCTTGATGGGATGAGAGCCTTGTGCCTCACCTTCCCCTTGATCATGATGATATGAGAGCCTTGTGCCTCACCTTCCCCTTGATCATGATGATATGAAAGCCTTGTGCCTCACCTTCCACTTGATCATGATGAGATGATAACCTTGTTCCACACCTTCCCCTTGATCATGATGATATGAAAGCCTTGTGCCTCACCTTCCACTTGATCATGATGAGATGATAACCTTGTGCC
>BEGY01000067.1:81986-112960 GCA_002335675.1 Chlamydomonas eustigma | reverse complement strand
GAGCCTTGTGCCTCACCTTCCACTTGATCATGATGAGATGATAACCTTGTTCCACACCTTCCACTTGATCATGATGAGATGATAACCTTGTGCCACACCTTAATGATCATAATGAGATGATAGCATAGTGCCACACCTTCAAGATTATGGTGGGATGACAGCCTTGTGCCTCACCTTCCCCTGATAATGATGGGATGACAGCCTTGTACCTCACCTTACCCTGGATCATGATGATATGAGAGCCTTGTGCCTCACCCCCCCCTTGATCATGATGAGATGACAGCCTTGTGCCACACCTTCCCCTTGATCATGATGGGATGATAACCTTTTGCCTCACCTTCCACTTGATCATGATGAGATGATAACCTTGTTCCACACCTTCCCCTTGATCATGATGATATGATAACTTTGTTCCACTCCTTCCCCTTGATCATGATGAGATGATAACTTTGTTCCACACCTTCCCCTTGATCATGATGAGATGATAACCTTGTGCCACACCTTAATGATCATGATGAGATGATAGCATAGTGCCACACCTTCAAGATTATGGTGGGATGACAGCCTTGTGCCTCACCTTCCCCTGATAATGATGGGATGACAGCCTTGTACCTCACCTTCCCCTAGATCATGATGGGATGAAAGCCTTGTGCCTCACCTTCCCCTTGATCTTGATGGGATGACAGCCTCATGCCTCACCTTCCCCATGATCATGATGGGATGACCTTTCTCATCAGTCTTCACATCTGGCCACACATCTACCCAAAGCCTGTCCTTCAGAACACGTGATAAAGGATCCCTGCAGAACAACATCATATCACTAGTCATATCACTAGTCATATCATAAATCCTACGCTTAAAATTCAAGAAATGTAATTGTGCAAAGATTTGCCTGAGGTCCTTTAGGACCTCCTGCTATTTCTTATTCCATCTGTTCTCCTGGGTGCAAAATATCATGTATTTCTTCGTCTTACATATTGAAGTTGATGTCGTCACCACCATAGATTGAGAAGCAGATGACTGTACCATGTCCTATGGGGCTCTGAGTTTTCACATCCAGGAAAGCTACCTGTGAGGAAGATCAGCAATGGGATACACTTAACAACACAAACAAAAAGAATGCGGGAGGGTTTAAGAAGGAATAGACTAGGTGGGACATAGGCTAGGTGGGACATAGACTATGTAGGACATGGACTAGGTGGGACATACACTAGGTGGGACATAGACTAGGTGGGACATAGACTAGGTGGGACATAGACTAGGTGGGACATACACTAGGTGGGACAGGACCAGCCGGTTATGTTTGAATTAAATATGTAACTGACACCATCAGTGGAGCGAGGTACATTGTTAGGTCGTACTTCACCAAGAGGTGCGCTGCAGCCATAGCAACATTTATTACTAAAGCAGTTACCTCAGTATCACATCCAAAGTAACGGGTTTTGTCAGGGTTGTACTTAGGGTCCCGTCCCTTTATTGACATTGTGCTGTCTTTGGTGCTGAACTCCATGAGGACCTGCAAGGATGAATACAAGTATGAACTCCATGAGAACCTGTAAAGATGAATACAGTTATGAAAAAGCATTATCTCAGAACTCTATAATCTTCAGATGGTGATTGTGACTACTTTTATTAGAACCCTAAACACTACCTCAGTATGAGATAAGGAGGGAGCATGATCATTTATATAACTAGGGTGGTGGACTGCAGAGCTTGTATATAAAGCAGACTAATGGAGTGTCTGAGTCAAATAAGGCATGCAGGAATAAGGCATGCAGAAATAAGGCATGCAGGAGTAACCTCAATTAACAGTCAATGAGAAGAAGTGGCAGAGCAACCAAGATAAGATCAATAAGCTAATTCTTCCCACTACCTTTACTGCATGCATTGCCTTCTCCATGTTGTCTACCACAAAGACGTCTTCAGGCACATCGGTCAGCATGACAGCCGGTGCCTTCCTCCCTTCCCCCTCACTGTCCTCTGATGTAACAGGAGCAGCAGGCAGCACCGTGGCTAGCAAAGCACTGGGACCATGATCACGCATTGCCACAGGTGAGTGTGATGATGAGAGGCCTTGGTAGTGCCGAGGAACACTGTTGGTGCCAACAGGTGAGTGTGATGATGAGAGGCCTTGGTAGTGAGGAGCACTGTTGGTGCCAACAGGTGAGTGTGATGATGAGAGGCCTTGGTAGTGAGGAGCACTGTTGGTGCCAACAGGCGAGTGTGATGATGAGAGGCCTTGGTAGTGAGGAGCACTGTTGGTTGCAACAGGTGAGTGTGATGATGAGAGGCCTTGGTAGTGAGGAGCACTGTTGGTTCCAACAGGTGAGTGTGATGATGAGAGGCCTTGGTAGTGAGGAGCACTGTTGTTGCCAACAGGTGCTGCAACAGTACCAGCATCCGGGACAGTAGCGCCTGCACTTGGGGCATTAGGTTTTGTGTTGAGTGTACTGCTGCCAGGTGCAGCTTTCCGCCTGTCTAATAGCTGTGAGTCGCTACTCATACCTCCATTGCTGTGCTGATCCCTGTGCCTTATGAAGTCAAAGGAGGTGTTGGCTGGGCTGGCTTGATCTGCTATCAGTCCAGTGGGCCTTTCACCGCCGCGCCGATGATCCAAGGTGACGTGCACTGGAGGGTTGTCCTGCTGGGATACCTCTGCTGTGTTCACACTAGTTGGATGCACTGGAGGGTTGCCCTGCTGGGATACCTTTGCTGTGTTCACACTAGTTGGATACACTGGAGGGTTGCCCTGCTGGGATACCTCTGCTGTGTTCACACTAGTTGGATGCACTGGAGGGTTGCCCTGCTGGGATACCTCTGCTGTGTTCACACTAGTTGGATGCACTGGAGGGTTGCCCTGCAGGGATACCTCTGCTGTGTTCACACTAGTTGGATACACTGGAGGGTTGCCCTGCAGGGATACCTCTGCTGTGTTCACACTATTTGGATGCACTGGAGGGTTGCCCTGCTGGGATACCTCTGCTGTGTTCACACTAGTTGGATGCACTGGAGGGTTGCCCTGCAGGGATACCTCTGCTGTGTTCACACTAGTTGGATGCACTGGAGGGTTGCCCTGCTGGGATACCTCTGCTGTGTTCACACTATTTGGATTAGAGTGAGTATCCAAAGACCCTGCAAATAGAGAGAGTACCTCAATACTAAGCAGTACAAGATTGTGAATTGACAGTACTCTGGATCATCATGACCAGTCACTTCACAATTACCTAATTACCTAATACTACATCAGCTGAGAGTGTGAGCAGCCAGGTAGTCGGCAAATAATCTACTTTTGAGAGTTTATACATCAGTGATGAAGGCCTGCGTAAAATCCACCCTGCTATGTGTAGTGGTGACTTGATGTACGATTGTAACGCTAAGATAGCATTATATCACTGACTATGAGGTTCGTATGACAGTGTCGTACTTTGGGAAATGATGTTAGGGAGAAATGGCAGCTGATCACGGTAAGAGAGCTGTATCCCTGACTCTTTTTGCTTCCTGTAAGGGGAACGGACATGGGATCAAGTTATTTAAGACGGCATGGCAGGTAAGGTATATAAAGCTTATGAAATTCTACACTCTACACATGTGTGGGTTTTAGAGTTTAGGGTGCCAACAGGTGGGGTTCTACACTCCTTTCTGAAAGATGTTGAATTTGATGGGCATCATAGACAGGTCATAAAGAGTGAGCACATAGGTCATAAAGAGTGAGCATCTAATTTGATGGGCATCATAGACAGGTCATAAAGAGTGAGCACCTAATTCCTAGCTTCATGCTTGGCAGTTCAGAAAGGGGTACCTACTTTCTATTCACTTCACCCTTCCTTTGTGCCAACCTAGCTCGCTCAGACTCACTGAGTGCAGAGCGAGCCTCAACAAGCACATGTCTCTTAGAAGAGAGGAACCTGCTTCTATGAGTACAACATAATGGACATGCTGTAATAAGGATTTGACAATGCTTATCAATCCCATGGATTAATAAAATTAGCATTGATGTTCTAGGCAGATACTGCCTTGCACAAAATCTAGGGATGATTATGGACAAAGCTTTTTGAGACTGAACATGATCCATGGCATCCAAGACTAGACCATGACCATGTGACAAAGTGACAGAAGAATATGCCCTAAGTCACTGGACTCACTTCGAAGCATGAAACCAAGACGAGCAATAATTCGAGAGGGATGGTGGAGCCCATCCAGCCGATCGGACACAAAATGGCAAGACACTGAACATAGCGCTGCTGCTCAATGAGTGCTGATTTGTTTGTGGCACAGCGCCGTGTCCTACATTAGCCCACATTTCAGATTTTTAAGATGTCGAGAGATGGCTTTGCAGCAAGTAACTTCCATATTCTTTTGAAGGCATCAATGCAAAAACAGTAACGTTGCCATCCCTTATTTACGGAACATAGGGAAGATAACCACTGTAGATAAGTACAAAATAATCTAGAGCGGTCAGTTTCGTCAACTCCTCATTCCTAATGCTTTTTATTTTTTGCTAAATAAAAGTGCGAATGTGTGGGGCATTCATACGTAATAGCAATGAACTTCAGTCGAAGTTATTCAATGTCTGAGATCGAGGAGAAATGTTTGGTGAATGCGGTCGACCTTTCTGAGGTGTGGATTTTGGCCACATGGTTAGACACATTTGTCAATTCTGCTTTGCTTCATTTCAGGAGTACTTGCGATTGCAGGAGAGGCTTAAAATAACATTGAAAAAGGTGAAATGGGTGATAAATGTATTGTGCACATGGTGAAGTGGAAATATAAGAAGTAAATGTCCACTGGCTTGTTGAAACGAAAGTTGGCTGAGGATTCTTAATGTACTAAACATCTCATGTCCAGCTCCATAGAAAGGTAGATTTTTGCATTGATACTTTTCTACCCATATATCATCACTAAAGACCCTTTTTGCTTTAGGCACTTTCTTCTGAAGAAATAACCTAATCATTTTTTTATTAATCATCACTAAAAAGGGTTGAGACCAGGATTTACCAATCCTCCGTGTTGTGATCTTCATAAGCGATTCACTTTTGATAAATAGAATCGAAGATTTAATATGTCAGGGTGTTTTTTACTCATTATCAACTCCGAATCTACTCAACACTATTTCCTCCACCCAATGCTATGACTTCAGGGTCTGTTCAGCATATCCCAGGCCAAATACTGTAAGGGAAACATTGGTCAGCAGCACTTTAACATGGACATGAAAGCAACAACACTTGTCACAGTGACAGAAGGTGGGATGCTGTCAGCATGCAAGAGGGGTTTCCTAGCCCTTGACAATTACAGATAAAGGACTTGTGCAGAATCTTTTGCTGTCACACCTAGGGTTGTGACTGATGGTCGCTGTGACAGACATGCTCAGGCCTCTGACCAAGATGATTAGGATTGTCAATATCTACGTTTCTTACTTGACTTACAACTCTCTTACTTTTAGCGGTACGACTGCTCACTTGTAGTGAGAGAGTTGACACATGCCACCTTGACTGTTCTATCCACCGGTCTTACATCTTGATCCCTGACCCATACAGATGATTCTACTGACAGTATGTACAGTACTTTTGAATTACTCACCCAGCCAAGGGCTGCACCATCAACTCATGAGCGGGCTTCAAACTCAGGGACAGCGAAGCAAGAAGGTAGAAATGGATCTGTTGCAAGCCAATCTGATCTCTTGATAACAGACCAGCATGCTCATCACAGCTATGGCAGTAAGGAGCAGAATGAAGATCCAGTGAGTTCTTCCAACAGTGAAAAGGGCAACTCCAATGCAGGCAGCAACCAAGATGCAATCACTTCTGCCATAAACTTACTAGATACTCTGAGGGTGAGAGAGGAGACTGCTGAAGGATCATCGCGAAATAATACAGGGGAGAAGAGACAATGTGACCCACTCAAGTGGTTTGGAGGCTTTGTTCCTCAACCCTTAAAGGAGGCACAGGCCAGCTTTATGGAAGGTGACAGGCGAAGAAGCATCTTGCGTGTTAAAATACTTTATCAATGTACTACCTATTGATATGTTTTGTGCGGAATCTGAAAACTTCGTGTCTCTTTTGTAGCTCTACAATTGGTTGTGGATTTAGCAAATTGCTCTCAAGCCTTACGTAAAACTCTTCAGGATCTGGAGATAGAGAGAGAAGCATGTACATAGCAAGCCACGACTCTTAGCACCCTATATTGCTCAGAGGTGTCGTTATAGTATCTAGCAAGAGGGGCGATGACTGATCTATACATCGTCCTCTATTACGTTATCTTCAGTACCTTTCCTAATTGCAATTTGGATGAGACTGAACTGGGTTGAAGGCATGTATGAGTAATGACTTATGCGATGTGTTGCACCCTGACGAATTTCTCA
Source organism: Chlamydomonas eustigma (assembly GCA_002335675.1). NCBI lineage: Eukaryota > Viridiplantae > Chlorophyta > Chlorophyceae > Chlamydomonadales > Chlamydomonadaceae > Chlamydomonas > Chlamydomonas eustigma. Next base: position 106,602 of record BEGY01000067.1, on the reverse strand, counting down.
AACCATGATTCGAAAACGGCCCCGGAACCTCTACGTTACAAAATATCCTAATCCACTCGTTACTTTGCCACAAATCTTTGAACTGTCATTGTTTTTCATGCAAGGGGCTCTTTTAGATCGTCCCTACGCACACCTGCTCCTCTCGTTGTAAATATGAAGTCTTTAGAGGAGGCTATAAAGCAAGCTGTAAACAATAGATCTCCTGATCAAGTTACACGTCTAGAGCTTGATTCGCTCTGCAGACTGAATGGGGACTGGAAGGTGCTGATTACCTGCGGCTGTTACAATACATAATACCTACTGCCCAAAACCGTATTTAAAATGATCTCCTTTATGTTTGAAAATTCACAATTTTCTTTCTGCATGAGAATGACGAAGTGCATCACTCGCAATTCTTGCAGCCCTTTTCTTTGTACCAAGGATTGACAGTGCTGTCATTGAGCAACACCTATGTGAGCAACCTAGCAGGATTTCCAACCCTGCCCCTGTTGAAGGTACTGCTTTTGAATTTTAAACAGAGTCTTCTTCCTTGTCTCCATATCTTTCTACTAAAACTTTCATTGAATTACAACACGCATAATTGCATGTTTATTCAAGTATTCTTACTTTTTGCCTTTGTTTCCAAATTCTTTTCACATCATGTATAGCCTTGATTCTTCTGATTTCTGTCTATTCAGTCAAAACAATTTGGCTGTAAAAGTTTCATTTAATATGCCTCAATTCTTTCTCGTAATCCTGCTGCAAAGATATTAATTCTGTCAGAAAATCGGATATCTGGAGGATTAGAGCATCTAGCTCAAGGAAGCTTGGTCAATTTGAAGGTACGCATCATTAAGCACATTTTTAATTATTGTGTTGCTGGCTTATTGAATTGACAATATGGTACATGCCATACCACTATCATCTGTTGATTTTACATCACCGAAAATGTGTGATCTGCATGTTGATCTAGTTATTAAAAGTTATCTGCTGTTGTTGCTTTCCCAACATAGATGAATAATATGATGAATCTGCTACCGGCACTTAATGCTCCTACACAGATGTTAGATCTAGCATTTAATGTTGGGATAAAGAGGTTGGATCAATTGGAGCCGCTCAAGAAGCTGCCTGAGCTGAAAAAGTTATGCCTAGACGGCTGTCCAGTGAAGGTAGGGTTCTCATGAAGCAGAGAGTGCTCATAATGATCATGCCAGGGCGGACTGCCATGCATATTGATTGAGCTGTCCCTCATCTGCACAGCGGCATCAGATGATGAGCTGCCTTGATTTTTGCTGTGATAATCACACTAGCTGATGAGTTATCAGGACATCCAATACGACTATTTAGTTTACTTATTTGTCATCTTCATCTGCTACTATTACTGGATTAGTTCTTTGCTGATTCAGCTACTTCAGCTTGGGTCGTAGCTTTTAAACTAGGATAAACTATTAGGCCCGCCTGCGCCTGTACATAATAACTTACTTTGTCATTACTTGCATAGATAGCATAGAGTTTACTAAGTACTACATAAGTACTTCTGCTGCAACAGATTTGATTGATTGTGACTCTTTTTACTCTTTTACTATCAGATGCAAATGACGAATCAGCAACAGTAGCTGCAGGACAATTCTGTCTGAATTACTCTAAATATACCTATAGAATATCTAGAATAATGAGAATAATATCCCATCACAATTCTAACAATGCATGTATTATCATCTAATCATCTCAGGATGTCCCAGGTTTCCACGAGAAAGTCTTTGAGCTTTTGCCAGGGCTAGAGTATCTGGACCAGATGGATAAGCAAGGCAAAGGTGATCATGATTATTCCCATTGTGCTGATGTTATTCTATAGAATTACAACTATACTAAACATTTGGAGGTCTCACTCTTAGACCTCCATAATGATACATCATCAGTCAAATGGTGGTCGTTATTTATTGCTTAGAATAAACTGAACAGTGTGAGATTATTATCAATCTAGTGGCCAAGCAAGTTTTAGCTCGCAACTGCTGCTGATGGTTCCTCTGGTCTGATATCTTGAAAAATGAAATACTTTTCAACAGCAATAGCATTTGCATGGTAATCAATGCAGTGGCAGATAAATGCTCATCTGCAATGCGGCTGCTGTTCATGCTAATGTAATCAGTCTCAACATTATCAGCTCATCATGGCAAATATTTATCATGATCTTGACATATTAATACATCTGATGATGAGCACGTAGCTGCTAGTACTAAGATATATAAATTGCATATAATATTGCTGCTGTAACTGCTACTGTAACTGCTGCTGTAACTACTGCTGTAATTGCTGCTTGCTGCTGATTGACAGAATGTGACGTGGATTATGATGACGATGATGACGAGATAGCTGATGATGAAGGGGAGGCGGAAGAGGTATGGCATATTAGGCGGCTAACTGTGGCATTACGACTTGCTATCATTAGGTATATTAGGATCATCAACATGCATGCGGCGTTAGCGGCGTACATGCGTTGGTGAGCAACAGTATTGAAATGCAGTTGTGGGCAATAGTATCTAAATCTATGAAGTGTGAATTTGAATTCGTAGTCATCACACATGCATCCTAATACTGCATTGTTGCTAATTACTACTAGTTCTACTGCTATTTGTAAATGTTTTATCGTCATGATGCTGGCGCTATTCCCAGCATGAAGTTAACCAGCAAGCAGTACTGATGTCATAGATAATAATGTCTTGATCCGCCATTGTTGCAAATCGTTTTGTTTATTTCAAGTCATATGATGATGAGGACGAGGAGGATGAAGCTGCTGATGAGGTCGAAGGTAGTGAAGAGGTGGTAATAGATGGCGGGGTGGTGGATGATGATGACGAGGCGGAGGCGGATGAGGAGCGGCCGGAGGTTGCGTCTGATGATGACCAGCAGGTCAGTATTTCAGAGGCTGCTCATCATTACATTGAGGTTATGTGTGAACGCTACTAGTTATGTGTGAACACTACTAGTTATGTGTGAACGCTACTAGTTATGTGGAAGTACCGGCGAAAGGAATTCAGCTGGATGCCTTCCAGCAGTAGCAGCATGAATCATAGCATCTTGTCACTGCCTCATTATCTCACAATCAAATAAATCAAGTGAGGTATGAAAAAGGCCTCTGATGTTGTTTTTCAAATGCCATTTCAATGATTAAATGATGATGGATCTCGTAGGTGAAGATTGGTATTCATCCTGGAGATGAGAAGGATGATGACGAGGGGGATGACGTGCTGGAGGGCCATGACACAAAAAAACGGAAGCTCAATATTTAATTCATCTGTTTTCACTTCCACGGTGATTTCATGGTGTATTTCTTTCGCACTGTGTGTATAGTTACACCATAATTTGGACACTCTTATAACATTCATGTGTTCCAATGCCATTAGATAGACAAAGCCAACATTGCAAACAGAGGCCTAGTAGCAGACGGTTTTTAGAGATTTAATAACCAGGTCTTGTTGCTACCTTCAATGTATGTGTATGTTATCAATGTTAAGAGCCGCGGTATACAGAACATTGTTCTTTACTTGAACTTGTTATTTTTTGTTGATCCAGTCTGTTGCTGCAGCAGCAGTGGTAGCAGTAGTAGTAGTAAATGATGAATAGTCAACATACTCTCTGTGCCGTCGGTTTCACATAACTTACAATGGACAACTCTTTAAAATGTCATGAGCTGTTTTAAAATCTACTCTTGCTGTTCAAGTTGCGATTGGTAATGACACAGAAGATGCGCCTCCAGACTTCCCACATGCTCACTGTTGTCCTTAAGCTTCTGCAGAGAAGCGAGGGCCTGGCCCATGATGTACACCTAGACCGTCAATGGAGTCATTGTGTAAGAGGAGGTGGGCAAATGGACAGCAACGCCAAGATATGTTAACGCTCTTCAATGGGATTACACCCTCCATGATGAGCCTTTCAAGTCATGACCATCATGACTCCTGACCATTATTGCAGAGAGGCGTCGCAGTGATCTAACGTCAAACTAGATCTACTAGATCTATATCAATAACATCACATTACATAATATACTGAGCTAGCAGTAATGCCTCACCTCCTCTTTTACAGCATTAACAAGCTCAACTGACAGGTATGCAGTCTGCATCCTGGCATCGCCGGCGGCATCAAAAACTGCATCATCCGATGTGTTGGAAGCATACATCTGATCCTGATTATTAGCGGAGGTAGCGGCCCACATGACTTTGGACTTTGCAGAACGGCCATAATCATCATCATGATGCTTTCCCTGCTGGCTGGTGATGTCATTGCCATCATCAATGATCCTGTGGCCGTCTTGCTGTAGCACTGTTGCCTTTCTGACGGGTACCACGACGGATGTCATCACCTTGTTGTTCTCCATTATGACCTCGGCGCACGCAGAGAGGGCCTAAGGAGGATGGAAGAATGGAGAGCTCAGGGTTTGATCTCTGCCTATCATCATCTGTCTACAAACATGGTATTCAACTTAGGGTTCAGCTCAGGGTTTGATCTCTGCCTATCATCATCTGTCTACAAATATGGTATTCAACTTACTCCATTCTTATAATCTACCAACTACAGCCAAGTGATAATAATGGCGTTGTTGTCTTGTAGTAGTAGTAGTAGTAGTAGTAGTAGTAGTAGTAGTAGTAGTAGTAGTAGTAGTAGTAGTAGTAGTAGTAGCTCTGAACAGACACACTTACTTCAATGACTGAAGATGCCCTCTGAAGCTCTAAATCAAGGGACGTCATTATTGTAGCATCATGTTGACTGTTCTGAAGAGGGCCGCAATTAAAGGCTGCAGATCTCCCAGAAGCCACAGCACCATTCACCAAAGGAACATTCGTCATGGCGCTTTGGATTGCATTGGATACGTCTAGTAGGGCTTGGGAGTGCACATCCTGCAGTACAAGATGATAACATGAAGTGTCTTGTCATTGCAGCAAATTAGTGAGATTATGATGAGCTAGTCACAACAACATATTATGATGAGCTAGACTGCTAGGCCTCACAACAACATATTATGATGAGCTAGACTGCTAGGCCTCACAACAACATATTATGATGAGCTAGACTGCTAGACTGCTAGGCCTCACAACAACATATTATGATGAGCTAGACTGCTAGACTGCTAGGCCTCACAACAACATATACCTGTGAGATATAAAATCACTGTACTAATCTCTGGCAAGTGAAATCTGACTACTAAAAAAAACATCCGTAAAATTAATCTGGAATAGGTGAATAGTAATCTAGAACCAGCTGCAACAGCTGTGATTCCTGTAACCACCTTGGTAACCACCGTAGTAATCTAGTACCAGCTGCAACAGCTGTGATTCCTGTAACCACCTTGGTAACCACCTTAGTAATCAAGTACCAGCTGCAACAGCTGTGATTCCTGTAACCACCTTAGTAATCTAGTACCAGCTGCAACAGCTGTGATTCCTGTAACCACCTTGGTAACCACCTTAGTAATCAAGTACCAGCTGCAACAGCTGTGACTCCTGTAACCACCTTGGTAACCACCTTAGTAATCTAGTACCAGCTGCAACAGCTGTAACAGCTGTGATTCCTGTAACCACCTTGGTAACCACCTTAGTAATCTAGTACCAGCTGCAACAGTTGTGATTCCTGTAACCACCTTAGTAATCTAGTACCAGCTGCAACAGTTGTGATTCCTGTAACCACCTTAGTAATCTAGTACCAGCTGCAACAGCTGTGATTCCTGTAACCACCTTGGTAACCACCTTAGTAATCTAGTACCAGCTGCAATTCCTGTAACCACCTTGGTATCTGACCACTGCTGCAGCAAGGGCTCCAAATGATGACAGGCAGAAACAACCTCCTGTTGGAGGGCCTGCCTCTGATGCAGGGCCTCAGCAATGCGCACTGACTCTTGAAGAGAAACCAGAGATAAGGCACAGCACGCCAGGTCACGCTGACTCTAGTGGAGTAGAAAGTAGTAGAGGTTTGAAAATTGCAGGGATACTGCTCAAGCAGAATAGGGTGGAAACTGAAAGGAACTTCTATCAAAAGACTTCAGCTCATCCCTGGACTGGCTCAGGACACAACAAGCTTGATTAAGGCCCCAATGTTGCTCATCAAAGAAATTATGTTAATCATGCCTGAGTCAATGAAAGCTTAAAACATGACAGCAACTCAAGCAAGCTCTCTCACATGGATGCATGAGTTAACAGGTTCTTCCGAAGTATCCTAAGTAACAGAAAATACCATCTTCAGCAGAACATGAAGAACAACATAGTAATGAGCTTACCTTCGCTGCACGCGCAATCATGCTCTGTTTCATCTTTGCAGTGACATAGCTCAGCTGAAGCTCTTGTATCCTGATGGCTCTGATCTCTGACCTGATGTCTGTAGCGGAGGCAGGAGGGCGATGTACTGCTGAGCCATGATGGCCTTGCATTTGAGTAGAGCTGGGGCTTATTTCTGGAGCCATCATTGGGCTGCCTGAAGGTGTCTAAAAGCAGTCGGGAAACAGGAATATGGTACATCAGAAGGAGAGGGGATCAAAGGGCTCCAGACGCTTTACACGGTGTAACGATGCGTTGCCTTACAAAACTGAAACCAACAGAATGCCCAACCAATCACCTGGTTGAAAACTGAAAACAACAGACTGCTCAACCAATCACCTGGTTGACAACTGAAAACAACAGATAGACTGCCCAACCAATCACCTGGTTGACAACTGAAAACAACAGATAGACTGCCCAACCAATCACCTGGTTGACAACTGAAAACAACAGATAGACTGCCCAACCAATCACCTGGTTAACAGCACCACGCAGCTTTGGTGGTGTCCTTGGTGTCCCAAACACCACTAGGGTGTCCTGAGAGTCAGGAAGTGGCGCCTTAGCTGCTGCTCTTAAGGTACGCTCTGACAGTAGTGGAGGTGGTGCCGGCCACACACCAGCTGAACCTGTGACACAGCAGGCGGTACAGAAGAGGAATGCCTCTGAAGAAGCCTGTAATACGAAGCTACATCAGGCATCAGGCATGTGAATCAAGGAGGGCAACGCAAGATACAACAACTGTTACTTGCACTGAACAGTATGAAGCTAAATTATGCAAGTCATAATAGATTTGTATACAATAACAAGTTTCACACCTGCCAAGGGTTTAGGTGGTTTTAAGACTGAGGATGTTTGTTGAATGCCTGAGAGGTTCAATGAGGGCACCCCAACACCTAGTTGAAGCCTTGGAGGCCCTATTGAAACAGCCTGTGTCTTTACTTCTTGCTCCCCAGACATTGCGGAGTTGGATGTCCTAGATGTGGGACAATCCCCGTCATAGCGAATCTGGGAAGCAGGCAGAGCAGCAGTAGCTGTAAGACGCCTTGGAGGAGGCGGTGGCATGCTTGTGCCCGCCATAGAGTCTCTCCTTGTTGCAGTGGCATTAGGTGCAGCAGCAGCAGTAGACAGTGGGGGAGGAGGTGGCATGCTTGTGCCCGCCATAGAGTCTCTCCTGCTTGATTGAGAGCCCCCAAATGAAAAGGAGCCTCCGGCACTCAGGGAATCTCTACGCGAGGAGTAATAGGAGGTGCCAGGGTGCAGAGGTAGTGCCTGCTGGCCTGCTAGGGAGTCTCTTCTATTGGCCAACTTCTGCTCCTTGTACAACTGGAGTAGCAGCCGCCTCTCCTCAATTTCTGTATAGACGTGGATGATGTTCTTTAAAGACCAGGTCACCTTGCAGACATTGATGAGGTGTACTAGCATCATGGGACACTGGTTTCATGCCTTCTCCCATGACTGTAGTGACAAGGTTTAATGACAAGAATTTATGCTAGTGCACTAACACGTGCCAAGTCATTATGACACCACTTACCTGCATTTTTCGTTGCACCGCTAGGTGCTCCTATTAGGACAGCGCTTGCTGACAAGGATGAGACTGGCCCAGAGGTGGCATGGGCGCACCCACTTCAGATTGAAAAAAGTCTCCTCTCACAGAAGCAGCTGCATTAGATCTGTGATCAGGAGTGGATGCTTGGATGCTTGATGAATCCATCCGACTAACATCTCGATCCTCTACTGGTCCACCTTTTACAGCTTGATCAACGGAAGCTTGATGAGTGCTATGATGCAAGCGGTTTATTATTGAGTGAGATGCCCCGACGAGGAGTGCACCTCTGTTGAGTGATGAGTAGGCTGATGACTTCAGTGTGGAGTGAGCAGAAGATGGCAGTAGTAGAGCCCCAGACATGGACAGCCTGCGCACTGAGGCTGCTGCTTGGTCTCTGTTACCTCGATGAGAATCTAATGGATCAAGTCCCTTGGATGGCTTTGAGACAGAGGACAGAAACCTCGATTCTACCTGTTCAGCAAGTGTGAAATACAAATTAGCACATAGTCAGCAAGAGCTCATCCATCATCACTTCGTCAATATTATCAATAATATTGCGTACTACAATTGCGAAGTGGTATGCAGGGTCTACGACCGTCACCTTGCGACCCCTGCTCACAGAGTTTTCTGATCGATCTATGAAGATGGAATGTGACCTCCCTCAGACATTGTCAAAAACATAAACATAGCGCAAATAAACGTCGCTGCGGCTTACCCGACTCTACTCTATCTTCCATGCAGCAAAGATATAATTAATTCGCGAAAGTTAAACAAACGTGCCATGGTTTGGATTCCTGAGAGCTGTCCTCGACATTTGTAATTTCAAACATAGCATCAGTATCAGTACCCATTCGAATCATACAGCAGGCATAATACCACTTTAAGTGATCTGATGACTTAGCCCTATTGGTCACACATAATGCTGATGTCGTTCCCACATATTACCCACACAAACAAAAAATGTTCATGGTCAGTCATTGTGTTCTTTCCTTACATACTGTCGGATTCATGCTTTAATTCTTTTTAAATCACTTATTTATTCCAAACCTATAGTACTCATGCCAGTTGGGAGGCTTTCAAGAGACCACGAAGCTTTGTTACGAGAGCCTAACGCCTCTGATGTCATCAGAAGAAGCTAAAATTGCGTCAGTTATACTATAGATAATAATAAGAGCTCCCCACCATATCTTCCTGATTCTGCCACTCAAACCAATGTAGCCCAAGCAGCAAGCACTACAACAGCAGACTGAACATTGTGCTGGTCAAGGTCTCCAACCGCCAATTATGTTCTCTGCTGCTGCCAGCATGCTTGTATACCGCCTGCCAGTGCCTTTCTTTGAGAATTCGACGGCTTCCTCATATCAAGGATATCCCTCGCTCAGTGGTGGCCACGATGGGTGTCTATCCCACCATGCTGGACCCAAGACTCCTCAACTGCAGCCACCCCGCCAGTCAGAACATAAGTGACACTACATTCTGGCCTGTGATCATTATTGTGGTCATAATCATGATCATCATCACCAAGATGCCAGTTGAAAATGCTGTAGAAGCATGTAGTAGCCAATGTAATAGTCATTATGATGGCATAGCGATTGTTGTAGGCAGCAGAGTATAAACTGCTCATCATCACCTACATGTGCAGCACCCCATGCGGCTCATCATCAGCACCTGCATGCAGCACCCCATGCGGCTCATCATCATCACCTACATGCAGCACCCCATGCGGCTCATCATCAGCACCTGCATGCAGCACCCCATGCGGCTCATCATCATCACCTACATGCAGCACCCCATGCGGCTCATCATCATCACCTACATGCAGCACCCCATGCGGCTCATCATCATCACCTACATGCAGCACCCCATGCGGCTCATCATCATCACCTACATGCAGCACCCCATGCGGCTCATCATCATCACCTACATGCAGCACCCCATGCGGCTCATCATCAGCACCTGCATGCAGCACCCCATGCGGCTCATCATCATCACCTGCATGCAGCACCCCATGCGGCTCATCATCATCACCTACATGCAGCACCCCATGCGGCTCATCATCATCACCTACATGCAGCACCCCATGCGGCTCAATGACTCACATCTTTCATGCATGGCTACCATACTGACGCCGCTGCCATGACTTCACCTCCACCGCACTACTGCTCATAATCAGAACACTCACAGTGGCACTTCTCTGGGCCATTCTCAAGGATATGAGTAGCCCAGTGGTGCAACTGCCCGCCGGAGGCAGTAGTGGCAGCGGCGAACATACTTAGTTATGCTAGTTATGCATTATCAAGAGAGCGTCCTACTGGAGTACCGGCTGATAATTACAAAGCAGCAGCAGAAGAAGCAGCACTTGTGCATGCATATCATCCCTGATTGTAGCAGCATAGAGAGACAGACTATACCGCTTGCTCTTCCTGCTGAAGGATGTGTTGTACCTTCCCTGGTATTTCCACTACTGCCTGACCGAAAAACACAGCAAGGCGTTATCCTGCAAAAGCAAGTGGAGCTGAATAAGGGAGTAAAGGGTAGCATGAAATTAATGGAACTGCATGATTGAGAGCGCCTCCTCCTTCGTCAGACTAAACAGACACCATACATATCCTGTCATCATGACGTCCTCATGTAATCAGATGGCAACGAGTCGTACATCCAACAGTTGTGGGCCGTCGCCTGTTTCGTCCAAGCTCAGCATAGCCATCTCAGGGGAGCTTGGAGTGTGTCCTCATGCCTTCCATCTCGGCAGGGGATGAGCTTGGAGTGTGTCCTCACGCTTGCCATCTCAGGGGATGAGCTTGGATTGTGTCCTCACGCCTGTCCTCACGCCTGTCATCTCAAGGGAGCTTGGAGTCTCCTAAGTGTCCTCACACCTGCCATTCTGCCCCATGACGAGTATCACGAACCGCATGGCTCACTAGGGGAGGTGGCTGTGGGCAAAGCAGCTGCTTGTACTGCTTGTGATCTCTGACCTTGGGATCTACAGTTACTACAGTTGAGGTGATTGTAGTAATTGTAGTGATTGATAAGGTTATGTCGGAAGTCATGATCCTTGCTGTTCATAGGAAGATACGTATTGCCCTAATGGTCCAGTACGACAGTACCAGCAGTATCAGCAGTACCAGTAGTGGTAGTAGTGCGTGGAATTAGTTAAGTTTGTACTGCCTATACTGCCAGGATGTGCTGGAAGTAGCATAAGCGCCAGGATGTACAGTATTTGATATCAAGTAATTGCAAAATGAATTTGCAGCTTCATTACATGATTCCTGTAATTCCTGATGATATTATTCGTGAAATACCTGAACGAATGCGCAATAATACATAATAGGTTTAAGGGCGTATCTGACGGGAAGCATGTAGAACATGCACTCTGTGTGCAGTATCAGAACACAGTAAACACAGATGAGCAGGCTCGCACCTTTATAACAACAACATTAAAATGGGAAAACTAGGGGAGCGCATCTTAGCTGGGACAGATGCATTACTATCAAATGAACTTTTAAAGAACGACGAGGACATGGGGGTATTCATAATGACGATGACCCATCAGCAGTCATCGGTTAGATCACCTAGATCATCACCTCCCACTAGTTATGTGTGTATATTGCAATCATATTTATTGTGGGTTTTGATCCAGAGGCAGATTATTTAGATTATTGGGATTCAATAGTAGTGCGATGCTAGCGATGCAATTTTGCAGACCTAGCAGATCAGATGCACCAACGCTACATGTATCGCTGTATGTACAGCATCATTTTGCAGTAATGAGCTTTGCATCATCTGCTGTTTATGCCTTAAATGATGTACCATACCGTCGAGGACGTTAAAGAATGCCTAAAGTACCTGAAAAACCTGAAGCAGACTTTTAAGGCTTTCAGAGCTTGTGCTGAAAAGTGACATGGGCGGAGCTTTATTCCTCTGCTCATGACCTAGTTACTCAAGTTCTTCTTGAAAGCATATTCTTACATTGCTGTCGATGATACTACACAGATGACTATAAGGCCTACTTAGCCTACTTATCATACTTAACAGCTATTCATTATCTCACATTAATTACACTAATTACACCAGAGCCGAGATGTCTGGGTTCGTTATAATAATGTAGCTTCAGATGATGGATCTCATTATAAAGCTGTATCTCAAATGATCAAATGTATGCTGCTGCTCCAAGTTTGTTGCTGCCCTAAACGTGAATCTTAAACGAAAACCTTGAATGCCTAAAACAAGCAGTTCAGATGACACCTGCTGAGTGAAGATGCTACGTTCCTGCATGGGCATGTCCTGGTACTGGTACAGCAGATCATCATAATAATGTACTGAAATCAAAGCTTTTAAAACAAAAAACATTGACGTAACATGAACTTGTAAACAACCACTCCAATCCACGTCGTAATTTTAATGCACATCATTCTGGACAATCCTGTCTGCCTTCTCTTTTACTGCCTTGCTTTGCTACATAATTGCACGAATATGGAGCTTGCTGGAGTACTAGTGCTGATACAAAAAGCAGTCAATGTAATGTGAATTGCATTCGACTAGTACCGACTATACTGAATTGCATTCGACTAGGTAGTCATCTATTTTGGGAGCAACGGATCCAAGACAATAATCACTTGAGGCAAAGTAGCAGGCAGTTTGAGGCTGTTTTTTCTCTCATTATCCTCCTCCAGGCGGCATTTTGACGAAACTTCAACGGCTGCCATGACTCCTGTCGGCTGATGATGAAGAATTTTCACTGGTGATAAATTGATTACGACGATGTCTAAAACTCCTTGCTCCTTATTAAAACAGGCATCGCCACTACTCCTTATTGATGTACGTCTACCAAATAGGTGCATGGATTCTTGACCAAGTATTTTGAGCACATAATCATTATCACAGGAAATTGTGTAGCTGCTTTGCTGGAATGGTGGTATAGGCAGCAGGCCATTTCCACCCTTCTTGCACAATGTGATGCTGTTAGGCATAGTCTTGGGATTGCCTGCAAGATCTGTTAAGCTGAAGCTAGCAGTGTGCATGCTTTTAGGAGACAATTGTAAATAGTATGGGGCGCCATAAAGACTGATCTGGAAGATCTTGATTTCTCCCGTATTGCAACAGAAAGTGCAGCTTTTGTTCTCTGAATGGACCATCACACTGCACAAGCAGTAAGACTGTTCAGCAGTCAGTAAGCCTGAACCTAATAATAAGAACATTCATGCTCTATGCTAGCGAGTAAATCACGTGCTAGTTCACCTGCTTCAAGTTAGGACCGGGCTAGAACTCCTATGGGTGAGCTCGTAGCCGAGTTATATCCATTTTGTTTCTATTGGACGCAGTTTTACTAGATGCTAGCTAAATAGTAACGAGGAAACATCAAATCAGTATTCAAGTATTAAATTCGTAGCCAGCGGACATCTGGCTTGCACAATGCAGAGTTAGTTCAAGACTTCAGTGTCATACATTCTCGTTTAGGCCATGTCGTGATAGAAAACAAGTAGCTGATGTACTGGTCATTGTTAATTGTTAAATATAGCAATTAGCATTTCTTTGCAGCATTCTGTGCTATTGTGTGTATTCCCAGTAGTCGTACCTATCCCGTACTTCCGTCGATTAACTGGGAGATTCAACTTCAGATATACTTTTTGACACCAACACCATCACTAGGGCAGAGCTCACTGGCATCTACTTCAGCCTACATCACAACCTCATTATACGCACCCCTCCTTCTACTTATAACGACTCTTTGCCTCCTTTTAGTAAAATCGTCCCTTCATCATCACGTTCTCCTACTTGTAACACATCTGCACCACAACCACAACACCCAGACCACATCCTCATCTTCACAGACTCCCTTGCCTCTCTCTATGCTTTTAAACGTGCTTTATCCCAACATCCAATTACCCTCTCTGAACACAAACATGCCCCTCTCCTTTTAGCTATACGCCATGTCATCATTCTGCTTCTCCAAAAGGGTGCCTTCATTACACTCCAAAAGGTGAAATCACACATTGGTATTCATGGCAACGAACTTGCAGATTACGGAGCCAAAAACACGCCCTCCAACACCCCGCCACTTGTTCGTTCTCATCCCATCTCATTTCGAACCAACATTTTGCTTCCCTCCCCGCATGGCCGCAAATTCTTTACTCACCCCGACATACAATACCACACCCATTTCAATCACCTGATTTTACTCCTCCTGTATCATCCTCACACAACATCACTCCTCCAATTAATCCAATCCCACATCCATTTCAACAATATCCAACAATATCTTCCCCCCCACAGCCTCCCATACCCCCCACCATTCTTACTTCACCCACTAACTCATCTCCCTCCAATACCTCCTATACGACGACAAACAATCCCTCCCTAGCCTTAGAAATGGTGCGCACCCATCCTTCACCACCTCTCCTCAGTTTTGACAATCTAGCACCTCCTCGTCCATCGATTCCACTACAACTACCACCACAAACTCTTCCCCCCAGCAAACCCGCTTTGCCTCCAACCTCACTGTGGCACTTCATTCATACCTCACCACCCACTGCCCCCATATCACTGATGGCCTCACAGACCATGTACAACGTACACGCGCCTCCGGCTCTTATATCATCACATCCTTCCCATTTGTCGGACACTCCTCTGGGACCTCCTTATTCCTTTTTCGACTGTACGTAATATCTTGCATACCCACGCCAACCTCCTCTGGACATCAGCATTAGCACTACGACAACATCGCCCATACCATACAACACGTACAACAATTACTAATGGATCTTGCCCTATCTGTTCTTTCCCACATGATACCCCCGGCCACCTTTTTGGTGGCTGTACTCACCCTCACTTGAAAGCACTATACATCCTGCACCATAACCAGGCAGCACTGGGAGGGGTGGCGGGGTGATGCCCTGGCGCATCATCTCATACTTCTCCTCCTGGGGTATGGTGTAGGCTGCAATGATAGCCGAGGTGAGCATGCGCTGAGCATAGTGGTGCCCTGTCAACAGGTAGTCCACCAAATCGTCTGCAGTGTTTGCAACCTGAGGATGTCAAGAGAGGTGGTGCTCATGATTCCTTCCAGCCCTGGCTTTCATTTCGATGACAATTGTATGAAACTGCAGTGCTGGCCATGAACTCTAATAAGGCAAGAGACACATCATGCCCCTAAGCACAGCCTAGGAGGTGAAGGTGACTGTTCACCTGACTCAGCATCACAAAGATACGGACGAATCGTTCCAGCAGAGTCGCTGTCAACTTGGCTGGCGGCTTGTTAGGGTTTAGGGTGGCCTCCCCTGCATTGATATTCAGGCGCTTCTTCTTCTTGCGCTTGAGCCGGTCACGACGAGCATCAGCAGCATACGGATTGAATTCATCATCCAGCTGTTCTTCTGATTCATCCACCTCGCCATCCTCTGATGTCAAAATTCAAAACAATGCATTTTACATATCAAACATACATCAAATATCTGCAAAGCAGACACTACATTCCTGCAAACCGGGGTCAAAGCAAAGTATTATTCAGATGACAACATTACAAGTGCCTCTTCCTTGTGCATAGTATGTCTCTGCCTTCTGAGTTTCTGTCTATAGCTTCCTTATAAATTGATAGACTGCCCTGTTTTCAGGGTATAGGCAGAGTACGTATGCGGCTGATGTATCAAATGGCCAGAATGTTAAATGGCTACATCATCAAAAGGCTTGTCTTCTTTCTCAATACTTCTACCTAGTATGCCGGTTACAATCCACGCTCCGCAATGGCTTGTTAGGAGACTCTATTATGATCATGGATGCTACTTCCACCTCTCAACTCCCCCCTGGTATCATCTCCACTCGACTACCCACTTGGCTCACACCCCGCACACCTCCCCACCTCCCACCGACCTTTGATCCCCACAAATTACGTCCAGATATCCTTCTCATTGAAGGCTTAAGTCACTCACATTACAATCATCTCCTCTCTAACGGTCTCCTCTGCCCCACACATCGCCACTACCATAAAAACATAACTACCCTCCAATCTACTTGTACACTCCACATCATTGAGGTGGGATATACTTCTGATACCTCATATTACCACACACTCACCCGCAAATCTAGTCAGCACCTTCTTCTCTGTCAAGTACTTACATTCAATGGTTGGCGCCTTGCCCTCTCAGCCCGACATGACTCCCATGCCCTACTCCGTCCGGTTTCTGTCCCCTCTCTTTCCACTTTTCCACCTCCCCCCCTCCCTCCTATTTCTTCTCCTTTGCAATTAACCCCTATTCCTCCTATTCCATTCCCTTCCAGCACCCCTACCGTACATCTTATTCTCATTGGTGTCAGTGGTACTTTATTTAATCCTCTCCCAACAACTTTGCACCTCTTAGGCATCTCCATCCCGGCTGCTCTTCGGCTATATCGCTCTTTGACTCGTCACTCTATTTTCTCTTTCTCCTGCATCCTTCGTACCCGTCGTAAACTTGAACACTCCTTTTCCCCTCCCATTCTTTTGGATCATCCTCCCTAGCTTTTTTCATACTTTTGAACGGTGAGGCAGAGTTCCTCTGTCCTCTACGTCAAGCTGCGCTTCGGCGTTTTATTATTATCATTACTATACAGTCACTAGTTGTGACATATTTATGTAGATTTGGATTCGGATTGCTGCAGATGAGGCGAAAGACGTGCATAACTGGACTATCATCAGGACTGTGACTCATCAGATATCGGGTGCTTCCTAGATGAGACTAAGCAAGGATTTGTGGAAGCAAAACGCTCTACCTTCAATATCAAGGTCATAAGGCAGCCAGCCATGTTTCTCCTACAACATCCGTTTAGCATCCATATTGGCATTGATTCATTTATATACATTACACTTCTTTGGTGCATACATGAGTTCCAAAAACCGAATTTATGTGTGTGATACTTATTTTGGGCAGTATCTGAGGAAGTGAGTGCGCCTATCTAAATATCCCTCTCCCTCTCCGCACATTACATTCCTTATCCCTACCCTTGCTCCCTCTCCGCACATTACAATCCTTAATATCCTTCATATCTTAGGTCTTGCTTTTGTTTACTGAGCAAACCTCTGTGGTGTTTTGGCCATTGTTACTGCATGTGCTGCTTTACCATATAGTTCTGCCTAGAACCGTAACAGCTTATCAGCTTCAGATTTTCTTGGTCATGACTCTGCTGGCTCTGACTCTGGTTACAATTGCAGCTGGTACCTTAAACACGGCATCAGGGACACCTTGGACAATACGTGCTAACAATGGCAGTGATTAAGCCTGCTCCCCATGTTGCTCATAGACGTCTTGTTGTATCTGCTAGTTCACCTGAAGATCTGCTGATAAATCTGCTACTTCAGCACAGGCTTAAGATGACGGATATTACATGAAAATTCTGCAATTTTGAATAACTCTTACCAAGCATGTATTCATGAACAGCCTTGAGTGATGAATGGCAGGACATTCAACATTCTCCAAGTTTTTAAAGCTTGTTTCTCTAGGTTAATCAATGTGACGACCATTTGTTTGTCCTTGTGTCCAGGAAAGATCTGAGTGCAGCGGCCATGTTGTAAGGATTTTACCTTAATTTGACCCCCAAAACAGGCGGTGTCTCGCAGAAATGCAGCACTGTTACAGCCCTAATCAAATTGCGCGTAATCCATATTCAAACGCAAGCACATGTGCATATATTTTGTCGGAATCCATTTTAAATATACGTGCATAGCAGATAAAATATACGTTCTCGTGACAATCAGCTTGTCTAAGAGATAAGTATGTTATGTACTATATCATAATTTCACCATTAAGATAATTTATATAAATATTGAAAAACATTTTGATTCACACTTCATGAGAGCGTCAGTTTCTGACGCTCTCATTTAGTGTGAATACTCGAACAAACCGTACTTCCTTCGATAACCAAAGCATTGATGCATATGGAATGATTAGTCAATCGAAGATATGTACGTAGATCTTATGGATATTTTAGCGTAGAGAGATGGAGGAAATGGACGAAGAAATTAGAAGACTTGATGAAGAGGAGGAAGAGGAGTGCATATTTACCATGAGCTATGCTGATCGTATGGTTCTAAGTGTACTTCAGAGGAGATATAAGCCACCTACACCAGCAGACTGGAGATATCGAACTGATTTTGAAGCAAAAATTGCAAGGCAAAAATCAGGAGGGCCTGATCAACCTCACAAGGAAACACTGTTTGATAAGCTCTATGCTGCATACTTAGCAGAGCTTGAATTTAGTAAAGACCAGCAACAGGTAGGTGCTGATGTTGCTAATTATAATGTACACAGCAAGTTTTATGATGTCTCCTTGACTGCTTGTATTCTACATTGTTCAGTTAATGCCTGTTCCCATGCTGTGTGCTTATCAATATCTTTATTCAGGATGTTGATGACGAGGACGAGGATGATGATTGGGAGATGCAGGAGGAGGATGAAGGGGTTGAGGAAGTCAGTGAGTTGAGGTCCAAGCAGTACAAAGCTGCAGATGATGGAGGTACAATGAATTCTGAATTCCATAATACAGAGGTGACAAGTAATCCAACCGATAAGGTCATCATAACCCAAACCATGCGTCCCAAGTCAGCCATGAAACCAAGTGGGAAGCAACGCAGTTTGAATCCATCTGTCTCAATCAAGTCAACTGGTAGAGTCAGCACGATGAGTGATCGCTCTGGCTCTCTCAAAAGCCAGGTCTCACCAAAGCGCGGTGCCTCCTTATCCGCCTCACGCAGTAAAGAAGCATCGCTGGTCTCAATGCGCTCCTCCCGCTCCATGCGCGCCAATTTCTCAGCCGCTGCCCCTCTGTCACCTGTCCAAGGACTCCAAGGAATCTCCACAATAGATACGGCAGATGACCTGCCAGCAAACTCTAATCAGTCCCCACCTGCTCTGACCGCCAGTACTCAGACCAACAATGAGGCTCATCAAACCACCTCAAACGCCCAACCTACTAGTATGAAAAGAGGGGTATCGGTGAGGCAGGTGCAGGAGATCTCCCGTAAAGACCTTTTTGGGAAGTACCTGGCTGGAAACAGGAAGGCTGCAGAGGTGAGTGTTGATCATGTAACTCTAAGTGGCTTTAAGCAGAGGTGAATGTTGATCATACAACTCTAAGTGGCTTTAAGCAGAGGTGAGTGTTGATCATGTAACTCTAAGTGGCTTTAAGCAGAGGTGAATGTTGATCATATAACTCTAAGTGGCTTTAAGCAGAGGTGAGTGTTGATCATGTAACTCTAAGTGGCTTTAAGCAGAGGTGAGTAACTTGATCATGTAACTCTAAGTGGCTTTAAACAGAGGTGAGTGTTGATCATGTAACTCTAAGTGGCTTTACGTATTAGGTACGACAGCGCTACAGCTGGCTGGCTGGATCAGTTGTCGGTGCCTTGTTTAATGTTTACTAGATGCTACTGCTTGTACATATTGATGCTACTACTGCTTACATATTGATTCTACTGCTGCTGTACGTCGCCTATGTTTATAACAGGTATGAGCCAGATTGCACTAGAGCCTGTTTGCTTTTTGTGCTGATTATATCTGATTGTAGTGCCTTCTAAGTTGCAGCATGTGGTCATCTAATTCTGCTTTCATTTAGTTGTATTCTACATATTCATATACTTTTATTTGATCATATTGTACTGTATGATTGTGTCAGTAGTCCTTACATGTGCCTGCTGATATCAAAACAGGGGCGATCTTTTCAACAAAGTGCGGTTTCGATGCAGTTCCTCAATGATTTTGTATACCGTCTGCATCAAGCCTCAGTGAACAGTGCAAGCTTGACCAATGAACAGGTACTGTATGATTATTGTCACATTCATGATTAGCATGGTTGAGGCCACACTCCATGATTGCCACTACTGTCAGCATCATCAGCATGGTTGAGGCCACACTCCATGATTGCCACTACTGTCAGCATCATCAGCATGGTTGAGGCCACACTCCATGACGATTGCCAATGTCGTCATCATCATCAGCATGGTTGAGGCCACACTGCAAGACAATTGCCAATGTCATATTTTCATATCTATTTATTGCTGACGATTGTAATTGCCATATGTGTCCAAAACACCATTATCAGGTGCTCATTGCTCACATCTTGCCTCAGTCAGCCCAGCGAGGCCTTTCTTATGTGGACAGTGGCTTGGTTCTTCCTGAGGACGTATCCACACCTACTTATGTGGTCTTGCAGAGGTAACCAATGCTAACTGCTAGCTGCTAACTGCTAGTGCCGTCTCTAGTGTCTCTGGGAATCTCTGTCTGCTGATGTAGCTGATGATGATATGTATAGGGCTCTACTTAAACTACTTTTAAACTTTTAGTACTTTGGGGATCTACATGACTGTTATTACAGTTATCAGTTATGAGCTAATACCCTGCTTACTAGTATCATGAAAGAAACATGTAATTACTACATGTACTTACTGCTGGTTTTTGCCAGGTGGGGGGGACGATTTATTGAAATGGTGGATGCTCTGCGGCATTTCTCAGCGGGGGTGCCTCCTGACAAGATATTTTTCTGGATCGACATGTTTGCTGTAAGAAAATATTTTAATTTTGTTATTGATGGAACTGTTTAGTAGCAATTACGAGTTTAAGGAAATAAGTATAAAGGCTAGTGCACTAGCTACATCATTTTAAACTTATTCTTAGATCGGTTTTGCCTCCTGAATTTTAAATTTAAATTGAAATACAGGTTAACTATCATGCAAAGCCTGGAGGTCTGGGCAATCGTCCTGCCACCACTATCCGCAACCTTGCAAAGAGTGGACCCAACACAGCCACGACTGTGGGTGGCTCTCAGAGGAACATGGTGTTGATCACGGAGGACAGGCACTGGCTCACACCCACCAGGATGGATTCTATCCTCGAGACATCTACCTCTGGCTTGATTGTGATAATGGACGAGAAAGCTCCCATTGCGTGGCCTTTGAATCAGCCTTGGTGAGATCATCAATGATATCATGCATGCTGCGGCATTCCTGGAGGAAAATATCAGGCAGTAATACGCATTTCATTAGATGTAATGATATCATCATCATCGGCCAAGATGAAAATGGGGTTCTGTGTAGTTTGTTTTGGTACTAGGTGATGTTTTATATGTATTTGCATGGGTCGAGAAGGTTTTTCATTCCTTGAAACTCTGTAGTATCATAGCCTACTGGAAGTTTATAATCTAATATTTTTCTCTCCTTTTAATATGGACTGTCAGGCCGCTGTACCTCATCTATCGGACTTTAGCAGACAAGGGATGGCCTGCTGTCCAACTTTTGGCAAGGAGCCGAGGCTGCACCCTATCATCTGTACACCGCAATACCAAGATTAACCTCATGGAGGCAATGGTGGACGCTCAGGCATCAGGCGCTGCAGCTGTTGCTGCAGTGGCTGCTGCACTGTCGGTGGATCCTGCAGCCGATGTACTACCTCCACGTACCGCAGCTCCACCTGTCCTGTTGCGACATATCAAAGAGAATGTGGATGGAGGTGGGACAGAGTAGTGTCGTGGAGTTATAAGTGTGGAATTATAAGTATAAATCAAATCAGAGTCATTAGAGTTCATCATCGAATGTAACATCGTGTCATCATGAAGGTACTAGCATATGAGTTTGTCAGTTTGCAGAACATGACGTGATGAGAGTTTGACTCATGATATGGTTTTTCATCAGTGGGTTGGAGTTACATGCAAGCAGCGTAGGATTTAGGGTTTAGGATTGAACCCTAGCTCCCAGGACCTAACATGTCATCATCCCCAGTGCATTATGTCACTCCCGCCAGGACCTAACATGTCATCATCCCTGCTATGATTGCATTTAGTGCATTATGTCACTCCCGCCAGGACCTAACATGTCATCATCCCTGCTATGAGTGCATTATGTCACTCCCGCCAGGACCTAACATGTCATCATCTACATCATCCCCAGTGCATTATGTCACTCCCCGCACTTATCACTAGTGGCGAGTAATTATGTTGAACTTTCATTGCAGTTGGCGTGCAGGCTCATTCTCAGTATTTAGGCATGACCTGAACTCATTCTGAGCATCATGTTTTAGTAGTTTTAGTCATGACCTGCACTCATTCTGAGTATCATGCTTTAGTTATGCCATGCACCACAATTTGGATGGATTCCTGCCTTCTGCTTTCTGGCCATCAGGTGTACCTGGGCTGGAAGAGATGCTGCAGCTGGCCATCTGGCTGGACCCTCAAGGGGACTTTAGGTCTGAGGTCAGACAGCTGCTAAGAAGCTGCAACTCTTCGGTCATGGCAGATGGCCTGATTGAAATAGAGCCAGAGACAGAGCCTTTAAAACCTGGTCTGGACCCTCCCCGCTGGATGAATCTTGAGAAGTAAGACAAACTTGTAATTAATTTTAACTGGTTGAGGATGAAGATCATCCCTCTAAGTCCTCTTATCTCTTGAGTGGCCAAATCGCGCTGATTATAAGGAATGTATAGACTGCGGTCTCATCATAATCAAAAGAATCCGTATCCGAAGTACCTTGCTTCCATGAAATGATCATGATGTCTCTAATGTTCTTCTGTACATGTTTGTATCTTGCTTCATTCATATCAGGTACAATCAGTGGCTGAAATTATCACAGTACGAGCTCAGCTACAAGTGCTTTGGAATATGCGGCCCTGCAGGTTCAGGGAAGTCTGTCATATCTGCAGCTCTCATAGCATCTAGTGAGGATCACAGTCATCTCTCAGCCTGGTACATCTGTCAGTCAAGCCAGCAACGAAGGTGAGAGGATGCCTATCATGAATAAAGGAAATAAGGAAACATAATGCCTTTTCCGTTTTGCGGTGCACAGTTCCTGCGTGCACTTCCTCACTACATTGATGTTGAGGAGGTAGAGGAGATCTGCAGAGCGTAACATTGATGACTAGTTCCACAGTATTTTAAGTGTGTACTAGTGTGACATGAATGAACAGCTTAATGCATAGCATGACGACATGCAGGATCAGCAGTGTCTAAACATGCAGCCTACGATAGTGCTTTATTCTCCAGAGATTGCCTTCTTCAATTTATTGTGAAGTCATCATTTGCTTACTTATATATTATCTTGAACTAGATTTAGACTTTGAATGCCGCATTTGTTACATTAGGTACATATTAGTTAGGATGAGCAAACTATATTCCCTTCACTCCACCCCAAAGCAGTTCTGTAATGTAATGTACTTCTCATAGGTCCTCCCCCTTGGGATTGCTTTGCACCCTAGCCTACCAGCTTGCTCTCAAATACCCTCCTCTAATGTCTTTCTTGACAGAAAGCCTAGCTGCGTATGCACCCTTGCACCACTTGGCAGATAAGGTATGACATTGATGACGACTACTTGTTACACCTAGTACATCTGTGACTTCTCACGACTCATCACACTAATCACACTTCACTAATAACCATAGCTGCATATGCATCATTGTACTACTGCTTGGCAGCAGCTCAGGTGTGACAGTGATGACTACCTGTAGTACCTGCTTGGTAACTAAATCAGACCTCATTGGTGACCTCTCAAAGTCTCATCATACTTCCTATAGATATAAGGTTTTAACGAGAGTTCCTTGTAATATGAGCCTCTTTATTATCGATTTTTGATGCTGTTTATTCATGATTTTAAGCACTTTTCAACATAATCTTTCTTGCTGTCATGATGAGTCAGATCAGCCTAGCCCTCCGCCTCCTATTAAGGGCCCCCCTCCTTGAGCTCGCAGAGCAAGGATTGGTTCCAGAGGAAGGCATAGTCATTCTCCTTGATGGCCTAGAGGGTAAGGCTTAGATAATCTCAGGATGACATTATAATCTTCTGGACTGCCTTTTCATATCCCAATTCTGGATTCAACAGGTTATCAAACAATGAATCAGAGTAGTTTGTAGGCGGTTAAGAAACCATGTTCACATATTACGTCTTAATTTCCTCTTATGCCAATGGTGATTCCAGAGGTTGGTTCTCGTGGGGATGGCGCTGACAGCCAGCACATGATCATGCTGAGGGAAGAGCTTCACAAGCTGCCTGCGTAAGTAATACTGCTATAGTTGATAATAGTGGTGACCATGTTGACCATGTTGACCATGTTGACCATGGTGACCATGGTGACAATGTTGACCATGTTGACCATGGTGACAATGTTGACCATGTTGACCATGGTAACCATGGTGACCATGTTGACCATGTTGACCATGTTGACCATGGTGACCATGGTGACAATGTTGACCATGTTGACCATGGTGACCATGGTGACAATGTTGACCATGTTGACCATGTTGACCATGGTGACAATGTTGACCATGTTGACCATGGTGACAATGTTGACCATGTTGACCATGGTGACCATGGTGACCATGTTGACCATGTTGACCATGTTGACCATGTTGACCATGGTGACCATGGTGACCATGTTGACCATGTTGACCATGTTGACCATGGTGACCATGGTGACAATGTTGACAATGTTGACCATGTTGACCATGGTGACCATGGTGACAATGTTGACCATGTTGACCATGTTGACCATGGTGACCATGGTGACCATGGTGACCATGTTGACCATGGTGACAATGTTGACCATGTTGACCATGGTGACCATGGTGACAATGTTGACAATGTTGACCATGTTGACCATGGTGACCATGGTGACAATGTTGACCATGTTGACCATGGTGACAATGTTGACCATGGTGACCATGGTGACCATGTTGACCATGGTGACAATGTTGACCATGTTGACCACAATCTCTGGCAGTGGACCTCTCAACAGTCACAACAATTATTTAGATCATTGCTGTTTTTGCTATTAGCAC
>BEGY01000067.1:51203-81790 GCA_002335675.1 Chlamydomonas eustigma | reverse complement strand
AGAATAGAGCTCTCAGCAGATAAGCATTCTTCATAGTTACACTACCCCTAAGCAGAATAGAGCTCTTATCAGGTAATCAGTTTTCAGAGTTGCACCCTTAAGCTTAATAGGACAGTAAAATAAAATGTTTTTGAACAAAAACGCCTCGATATTCCAAGTCTATGTGTCTTTGAATCCATTGTGTTTCAGGTCTATCCTTGGGACCTGCAGCGGCACGATGTAATTGAGTCATCTATCAAGAAGCCACTACTTGAGATAATTGAAAGAGGAGCAGAGAATGAGGAGCAAGGCCTGCGCATGCAGGGTAAGCCAAGTTAAAAATCAAAAAGGTCTTAAAGGGCGGAGCCACTGCCCCCATAGTTTGTTATTAGTAGAGTTTGTAGGAAGAGTGAAGCTAGACAGAGGAAGTTCATCGGACAGTCAATGAATAGCAAATTATTGAAACTCTTCAACATATCTCAAAGAGGCGGTCCATGCTGTGCATGATATGATGAGAGCGCTGCAGCTGTAATAATGCATCGTTGTTTTCTAGGCAGTATTGTCTGGAGTATCTCTTTTGAGTCTTCTGATACATCCGTCAGGTCAACTGCAGAAGGGTCTCCAGAAGCTCATGGATGGCTGCCATACTCCCCTTCTTGCCTGCATCATCCTTGCAAGAATGCTGGAATGGATGCTGGCTGGAAGGCTGGCAGAAGTAGCCCATGCAAGGGCCATTATGCATTCAAGGAAGTCACCCCAGCAGGGCCCCTCATCTGCTGGTGGAGCCTCATCAAAGAGAGGGGCTGCAATAATCCTGCAGGAGCTGGGCGAAGATCCTGTCTCAGATATTTTATCAGAGGTAAATTCTTGGATGATAACACTGCAAATGCGTAAAGCCAATATACATAATATATATTCCGCTTCATGTAGCTGAATTCCCTTCAGAATGGGAGATTGATAGCCTGTAATGTTGTACAATGCAGTTTTGTTGTTAATCAGTGTGTATGGATTGCTGTTTTCATTGCGGCTGCAGCTCCCTGACAATGTTCCTGGCGCCATCAGAGCTCTCTTTATGTCACACATTGGGAGTTTGGGGCCCAAAGACTTGATCAAGGTCACCAAATTGTTGCAGGTACTTGAGGCAGATCATTGTCAGGGATGAGTAAAATAGTTTGTTTCAGCCTTTATTTTGTGTAATTTTATAATTGGGCAGATCGTTTGTTGTTTTGCAGCTTGCAGAGACAACATCCCCTTGATAATTTGCCTCAAGTTTGTTGATTAGTTTGCATCATCAGAGTGTGGCTATTAGTCCGTTGTTTGATTTTATTGATAGAGGCTTGAAACCCAGTAGGCGGAGTTTTAAACTAGGAATGATCATCTTGTTCTTCTATCTTTTTCCGCCCATAAACTTTGGCTGAAGAAAAGTGTAATCTGCACAGCAGGTGAATGCTTACGTTTAAAACTCTTTTATGTCCCACATCCCATCACAGATTCTTGTTGCTGCCCGAGACCCGCTACCAATATCTTTGTTCAAAGGAGAGCTTGTTGAATCTCTGACTACATTACCCGGTTGGGGCTTCTTGTTCTACCAGTCAGGCCTTGAGGTGAAGCTTGTTGTCATCCACATTACACATATGAGCTTACTGAGTTCATAATGGCACTCATATCTGCATTTTAGTAAGGTTATAACCCTCGTGAACAGAGCATAATTCAGATTATCTTAGGTTTTCTGTTGGTGTCAAAATCTCTTGTCATGCGTTACTTGCAGGTGCATGTAGCTCATCGTGCGGTGTCTGATTGGCTGAGGCAGTCTGGGAAGCAGGAAACTAACTCCAAGGACACAGCAGGGCCCGCTAGTGGAGAAAAGGCAGATGGAGCAGTAGTGAAGGGTGCCGTCACCGGAAGTGGTGGCGGGAGCGGCCTCACACTCCTGAGTGGGAGTATGGAGTGGAAAATGAATGTCACAGAGGGCCACGTTCTCCTTAACAAACTTATCACAGAGTGAGTGCGACCCTGCATACCCTGATCATGTTCATTCTGTAAGGCAGTTGTCTTCATGGGCTTCAAGTACAGTGTGTTGCCTTCATGTGCCATCATGGGCTTCATGTACAGTGTGTTGCCTTCATGTGCCATCAATGCAGCTGGTAGGGTCCTGCATTTACTGCTACTGCTGCTGCAGGAAAGGCAGGACTGTCAGCAAATCGTGCTTGCTTAACTCTTTTTCCACGCTGGAATCAGTTTCTCATGTACACTGCTGCTTATTGACTCATATACTGCTGCTTACTGACTCATACACTGAGCTGCTTACTTACTCATATACTGCTTACTGAGATATATTAAGTAAACAACGGATACGACACTCACAGGGACCCTGCAAGCCGCGAGGGCCATCCCAGGGACTACAGCCTAAGACATGCCCTTACCCATGCTTGCATGGCAAAGGATGGACCTGCTGCTCGGCGGCTGGCTCTTAAGTCTCGTCAGTGGCAGTTCATGTTTGAAGAGGGTGAGGGTCTGATAGGTCTGAGCCAAATACCGCACATGATATCTGATACTCCAAATGGTATCAAACCTGATACTCCACATGCTGATGTTATGCCTGGTTCTAAATATGTCATCTTCTATAGAGAAGTTAGGCCACTACTTTCCACTGTATTTGTACTCTGACTTTGAACACGTGCGCCTGATTGCTGATTGGCTGTTTGTGGCTTCAGGCACGGCCCGAGCAGCAGTGCGTGCTCTTCAGTCCATTTCCCAAATATTGGGAGAAGACATGACACGAGAGTTGGGAACATGGGCCAGGCAGTATGGACCATACCTTAACCGCCATCCAAAGTGGGTTGTTAATGTTCTTAGGAATATGGCCCTTAACCGCCATCCAAAGTGGGTTGTTAATGTTCTTAGGAATATGGCAAGATTTGACATCTGCTAAGCGATTGCAAGAATGGTATCTTGCTTATCTTTTGTTCTTCGACATCTCCTTATTGTGTACTTTCAAACCTAAGTCATACACCTGCGTCATAGCAGTACTGCAGATGAGCTATTGAATGACTTGAGAGGACCTTGTACTGCTAGCTGTTTATCAACACTCTGTCTACTTGCTGCATCAGAGCTGTAATTTCATGGGCTTTAGCTGGTCCTCGGTGCAGTCCCTTGGCAACAACAGATGGTGTGGGCCAGATACCAGCGCACAAGCTGAATAGAGACAAGGTGTGATATATCTTAAGCGTACGTGGGCCTGCTACTAGTCATACCATGGGCCTGCTACTGCTCGTGCCTGCAATGTTAGCTGTAATGGTTTATGAATACAATGATGTCCCAGTAGCAGCTCAAAATAGTGCTCTCTATGACTCAAAAGAGTTCTCAATCACTAAAGTGACTCAAGAGCTTGCTCTCACTATAGTGACTAAGAGTGGAGGTGAAATAATGTAGTCTTGAGTCGTACTGATTTCCTTATTTGGTTCCCCTTTATTATTAATGGGCATTGTTTTCATTTCAAATGCATGCTGAACGCTTTTCTCTTATGATTGATATGCTTACTACTACATGACTCAGTATGTTTCATGATCTACATGCTCTCTCCCTCATATATCAGGCCTGGCCATCCTGGCAGTCCTGCCTTGACTCCTATGGCCATAAGGAGGCCATACTTTGCATGACAAGTCTACCCGCCTCCCCTAACAATTTGAACATACCCTGGCTGGTGACAGGCAGTAAGGATGGGAGCGTCAGAGTGTGGAATGCAGCCACTGGGGAGCGGGTGAGTAATCTAGCAGTCATTGATTTGGGGGCAATAACGTTATGGTCATGGGTTGACTATCAATGCCCAATGTGTAATGTGTAATTGTCTAATGTGTAATTTGATGAGATTTAGCATCGATGAGTCTTCCCCCTAGGCTCGCAAAAGTTTAAAAGGTTATTGAAGGCGGGGAACTCTATTGCAGACAGGTCTGATTAATACTTTTATTGTGTATCATCATGCTTTACTCCTCTCAATCTACAATGATAGGCTGCCATCCTTTCTGGTCACACTGAACAAGTCTGCGGGGTTGCCTTCTCTCCTGATGGTGCCATACTGGCTAGCTTAGGAAGGTCAGTCAGCTTAGGAGCGACTACTCATTCATCCTCTACTCATCAATATTGGATCAAGGACTAGTTTCTCTCATCATAGTTATTGGATCAAAGACTATATTGATAGCCATGATGAGGGACTGAAGAGTGCCCTTATTGAACACACTGCCTTAATCGCTCATTTGACTTGACTACGTGTGGACCTTCAGGACCAATCTGTTTTGAACCATTGTCTTGATGATGATTGGAGCACTAAGGTGTCTATTGACCACCTTATTCAAGTCTTGATGATGATTGGAGCACTAAGGTGTCTATTGACCACCTTATTCAACTAGTCTTGATGATCATTGGTATCATTGGAGTACTACTAGCAGAGTGTCAATGCATTACCTTATTCAACTAGTCTTGATGATCATTGGTATCATTGGAGTACTACTAGCAGAGTGTCAATGCATTACCTTATTCAACTAGTCTTGATGATCATTGGTATCATTGGAGTACTACTAGCAGGGTGTCAATGCATTACCTTATTCAACTAGTCTTGATGATGATTGGTATCATTGGAGTACTACTAGCAGAGTGTCAATGCATTACCTTATTCAACTAGTCTTGATGATCATTGGTATCATTGGAGTACTACTAGCAGGGTGTCAATGCATTACCTTATTCAACTAGTCTTGATGATCATTGGTATCATTGGAGTACTACTAGCAGGGTGTCAATGCATTACCTTATTCAACTAGTCTTGATGATTATTAGTATCATTGGAGTACTACTAGCAGGGTGTCAATGCATTACCTTATTCAAGTCTTGATGATTATTAGTATCATTGGAGTACTACTAGCAGGGTGTCAATGCATTACCTTATTCAAGTCTTGATGATTATTAGTATCATTGGAGTACTACTAGCAGGGTGTCAATGCATTACCTTATTCAACTAGTCTTGATGATCATTGGACTACAAGGGTGTCCATGGATTGCCTTATTCATGGTTTACTCATCTGCAGAGATAATGTCATGTGTCTGTGGGATGCAAGGAAATGGCAACAAGTGGATGCCATAGCACTGAAACTGCCCTTAGTGACAGCTGTGGGCACCAAGCAAGGGGTTACACCTACCCTTCTCTCTCCATCTACGGGTCTGTTCTCGCCCTCTAAGACGCCGCTTGTTGGAAACTCCTCGTTAGGGGTGGGAGGAGCAGTGGATGTCAACATGTCTGGAGCAGGTGGTGGAGGGGTAGTCGGGATGAAGACATCATCGTCCAAGATCGGGCCGTGCATGAACTTGATAATGACCATGAATGGGAGATTTGCTGCAACGCTCCATGTCAATGATGTGGTAAACTATCATCCTCCCTGCTTGAAGCTCCTAACTTGCACCTCAATGCCGCCAGCTATAGAAAACCTGTACATTGTGTGCTCATGAACGTCTTGAGTTGAATAACTTTGCTTGGTTAGAGTCTTTTACAGGATGTGATTATAGAAGAAATGTCATGTTACTATTTCTTGTTAGATAAAAATTGGTACCCTCTCCCTGCTTCTCAGATTTGTACCTGGGAGGTGGCAACTGGCAATAGGCTGGCAGTGAAGCGAGGTATGAACCCTTCCACCTTCTCTCCAGCTGGTATACTGATAGCCAGCGCCGTGGGAGAGCATGAGGTGCATGTTTGGGAGGTAAGCATAATATAATTATAAGAGAATGACACATGATTTTATTTTCTGTATTTTGTGGAAGGTAGTTGGCGGCGGTTTGACAACAGTATGGAAATTAGTATGATGGAATGTGGAACACTGTCTAATAACTTTGTTTCCATGCTTTGCCCTTTTTGAAACTCAGGCCACAACAAAGCGTCATCGTGCTGTGCTCCATTGTGGTAGCCACCCTTCTGCCTTGGCCCTCTCGTATTGTGAAGGTACAGCTGCAGCTGGCCTTCAATCTGGAGACGTGCTGGTCTTTGATGTGCTTGCGGGTGGGGTTCAAACCACCATGCTGCAGGTAATGACACATATGTCTTGATATACTGCTGGCAGTTGGGGTTCAACAACTGTTCAGTACTAGGGACCGGCCGGATATCTGCGTTGCATGTAAGATTATTGGTCTAAGGATAACTTCCTGCATACAATAACATATTGAAGAGGATTTTATCTTGGAGACTGTTTATTGCTTCATCACTACGAGCTCTGTTATTTCAGGCTGTCATAGCTGATGTCCGCTTAACCTTGCGTCAAATTATGTGCGTGCAGGGTAACACAAGCCCGTTGACCACCTTGGCATTCTCACGAAATAGCAAGCACTTGGCCTCAGCTGGAGTGTGAGTGATGCTAGGGTCTATGCTAGTAACAGGCAGATGGCAATGTGCTAGCATCATTCATAAACCTATCAACGAATTCCTTCTAGTACTAACATTTGAGTGTGTACAGCATCTGAGGAGGCAGAGGGTCGTGATGCTCAGAATATTATTTTTAAGTGTAAATAATTTTCATAAGTCTTTGGCCACAATCATGAAACAAGTTGCTTCATAGCTCCTCATTCCACTTGCACTCTGATTGGATTCAATCCATATTGGTTTTTTTTACCTGAATGATTATCATTCCGCTTCAGGGACCGAATGGTGATGCTGTGGGAAGTGCAGACAGGGAGGCGCTTGATCACCGCGTTTGAAGGAGTGACTGCCACTATCACATCCATCTCCTGGCTGACGGATGGCAAACATGTTGCAGTTGGAGCAGGTAAATTTTGCATGTGACAGCTTAAGGGTGGGTAGGATCTGCTTGTGGCAGTTAGGGCGGGTAGGATGTAAATGTGGCAGTTGGGCGGACGGGTAAGATGTGTGTCATGTTTGATAATTGGGCATGATATTGCAATGTGTGTGTGCTTAATGCAGCAACTATTATGCTTTGCATGTGGTATTTGAAGTCTGTATCAGGATGTGCATGCGCCAGCAGATGCAGAAGGTGACAGAATGTGCTTGTGTTGAGGTTTTTTTATGCTGCTCAGCAGGCAATCATTGATTTCAGCCCTCATAGCTTGCTGTCAAGTCTATCATTCATTTCAGCCCTCATAGCTTGCTGTCAAGTCTATCATTCATTTCAGCCCTCATAGCTTGCTGTCAAGCCTCAATGATCATTGATCATGATTGATCATAAAGGCCACGTATTCCATCCATCGCTTTGCTAACAATTAATCATATTTCTTCTTCCTGTCTTTCCTAGAGGATGGCTCTTTGTTGCTGTATGATGGTGCAACTGCCATCGGCATAGGTTGCAACAGGCGCATGCGAGGAGCTGAAGAGGGTAGCGCAGCTCGCAGTGCCAAAGCTCTGTGCCTTATACCAGGTACTGAGAGCGCAGCTAACTGGCTACAGGCACCTTCAAGGGTGCGAACTGCGATGCTAGGACCAGCTCCAAAACCAGGCTCTAGAGGCATGCATATGATGGTGCTGGTTGACATGGACAACTCAGCACAGGTGACTCATTGTATGAAGGTTCCTTTGATTCAGCAGCAATAAGGTGCAGCAGGGGATACCTGTTTTCGGCATGAAGCTGAATTTGATTATGGGCCTATATCCACGTATATTGAGTTAATTTAGACCTTAGAGATTGAGATTTTTAACAGCGGATGTAAAGCATAATGGCATCTCCCCTTGTCTTACTTTTGTATCACTCAATTCACTCATCAGGTCTGGGACTGCATCTCAGGCTGTCCTTTGTCCAGCCTTGAGAAATCAAACCTTAGCACTGGACAATACCAGATCTCCTTACCTACCAAGACTGCATTGCTAGGCCTTGCCGTGGCCCCGATCATGCCTCAACCACCTTTATCTTTACTGGATGGGTGAGTGGCTGTCTTCTCCTTTATCAATCATCCCCCCATTGTAACAAAGTTCACCTCCTTTATATGTGAGAGAGTTCATGGCTTTGAATTGTTTTTCAAGAGGTATCCAGATGTTGATAAGATTTTCTAGATTTTCATTCATTTAACAGCCCAGGTTGTTTTGAAGGTACAAATCATGGGCAGTGTCAAGTAGTTCTGTCAAGGAGTGCATTAGCAGCCTTTGAACTCTGATGTTTCAATACATAACTACTTGCTAAGTTGAAAAAAAGGTCACTATGAGTAAGAGGATGCAGCATAACAGATTAATGCCTACTAGTACCAACAGCTATAACTACTCCCTTAATGCCTACTAGTACCAACCGCTATAACTACTCTCTTAATGCCTACTAGTACCAACCGCTATAACTACTCTCTTAATGCCTACTAGTACCAACAGCTGTAACTACTCTCTTAATGCCTACTAGTACCAACCGCTATAACTACTCTCTTAATGCCTACTAGTACCAACAGCTGTAACTACTCTCTTAATGCCTACTAGTACCAACCGCTGTAACTACTCCCTTAATGCCTACTAGTACCAACCGCTATAACTACTCTCTTAATGCCTACTAGTACCAACAGCTGTAACTACTCCCTTAATGCCTACTAGTACCAACAGCTGTAACTACTCTTTTAATGCCTACTAGTACCAACCGCTATAACTACTCTCTTAATGCCTACTAGTACCAACCGCTATAACTACTCTCTTAATGCCTACTAGTACCAACAGCTGTAACTACTCCCTTAACCCCATCAGTACTTTCTAATGGAATCTGTTGTTCACACATTGTACTTATTCACACATTGTACTTATTCAGGAGTGAGCACTTCATGATATGGGATATTGAGAACGGGGAATTTGTGGCTAGGCAGGTGGAAGGCTGCAACCCAGTTATTTCTCCCAATGGTAGAGTCATTGCTGTAACGGTGAGACTAGTCATCTTGCAGCCATTCAACGGCAGAGTCATTGCTGTAACGGTGAGACTAGTCATCTTGCAGCCATTCAATGCAATCAAGTCTCTTCTGGAGCTAGAGGCATGTTCTGATGTTCTGCCAATCCTTGATGTTTTTAATGTATGCATTATTTTGAGCATAGTTCCCTTGGATGTTCACACTCTGTCTTTACAATGCCTCCTCATGAAGAGCAGCTTGCTAGCACATGATTTTTCACACTCTGGCTTTACAATGCCTCCTCATGAAGAGCAGCTTGCTAGCACATGACTATTCACACTCTGGCTTTACAATGCCTCCTCATGAAGAGCAATGACTGTTCAAACTCTGTCTTTACAATGCCTCCTCATGACATGTCGGTGCAGGTGCCTTCAAGCGACCCTCCATGCATCAAGATCTTGGAGGCCAGCCATCCGGAGTCTGTTGTTCTGGAGCTACCTTCATGTAGCTCCATCAGCTTCTCACCAGATTCCACTTACATGGCTATCCAGGTATGGAGACCCAGTTACAGCAGGGCTGGAACCACGGAGCCAGGCGCCCGCTCTACATCTCCTCATAAGCAGGCTGGTGGCAAGCAACAGAACAGCAGAGGTTTTGTTGATGGAGCTGAAGCCAAAAACGAAGTAACTGGAGACCAAGCAGCATGGAGGAATGCTTCCTCTCCTTCAAGAGGTAGGCAGGCTGCACTTTCACAAGACCCTATGGTGACTGGCAGGCCCTGTGCCCTGGGTCTCAGCTCCCCTTCTGGAAGGCACGGTACCCTGGGTCTCAGCTCCCCTTCTGGCAGCGCCTATGCAGGAGGCATCATACCTCCCATGTCACCCTCTCGAACAGCAGCAGGCACCTCACCAGGACGTGGGTGCCCTGCCGCTGCTCCCTTCTCCCCTGCAGCCAGTGTCTCCTTGCTTCCTCATCCTGAGCTCATTCTGTTAGAGACGGCTTCCATCTTTGCACCAGCTGCAGGTGCTGGTAAAAAGAAAGTGAGGATGACAACGGTACAAGGAGCCCCTCCACTGGAATGGTCTCCTGATCCTGATGGCCAGTTGCTGGCGGTTTGTAATGGGGTCAGCCTAGCGGGCAGGGGCAGCCGTATGGGAAGCAGGGCCTCTTCTATAAGTGGAGGTGGCAGCACACCGGGTGGGAGAGGAGGTGGAAGGATCCCAGAGACGCTGGTGTATGACATGGAAACCCTATTCCCACCAACAAAAAGGCAGAGTTCCGTGAATGAAGATCCTGAGGTGCGGTACTTGGTAGGAAGCTTCCAAGACCTCCCTTTCGTGATGGCGGCATCCACCTCATCAGGTAGCCTCCCCTCTCTCACCGCACCGCCTCGTGTTCCCAGCTCCGGAAACTTCTTCAATTCGGCCGGGACGCGATGCGTTACTTATGAGGGTCTAGAGCTTCACAACAGGACACTCTCGCTGTGGGATTTGAGTGGTGGAGTGGTAAGTGTAGAGTCCTGCTTGTATGCGAGGGGTATCAACACTCACTAGTAATACTCAGCATCCAGTATTCTCTTTCTTACTTTCATGTAAACCACGAGGGTATCAGATCCTTACTTTCATGTAAACCACGAGGGTATCAGATCCTTACTTTCATGTAAACCACGAGGGTATCAGATCCTTACTTTCCTGTAAACCAGGAGGGTATCAGATCCTTGCTATCATGAACTTGTCAAGACTGCTCATACTGATACACACCGCTTTAATAAGTTGCGCGTACCTTCATTCGTCTGGATGTCCAGTCTCAATACTTATAAACGAGGTATTGTTCCTGCACAATGTGACCCCTTTCAGAGGATGCTGTCTATACCACTCCCACCGAGCACCAGTCATGCAGCCACTATCCAAGCAGCCGTTAACTCAAGTCCTCAAGAATCACAAGCTGGGGTATCAGGCTCCCACCAGCAGGTGGCTTCAAGGGTCCCTGTTGAGTACCTGCCTAAGAGGTTGCAATTGTCCTATGTGGCCAACTTTGCTCCAGCAGGGAGTTCCCTGTTGGTACTACCAGCACCCGCACCCAGCTCCAGCCTTGCCATGAATGGCAGCCTCTTGGTATCTACTCAGCATCAGGCATCTACAATACCCTCAGGTTCTTCAGTCTTCACCAATCATAAGGTGCCTCTAGCACCCTGGCAGGAGGCACCTGCAAATGTGACTGAACCAGGAGCAGATGCCGTGCCTGAGGCACTGTTAATCAACGCCAGAGAAGGGAAGCTTCTAGGTAGCTACCCTTTCAGGATGCTACCTGGATGTGCCACATTGTCTCCAGATGGCTGCCTGCTGGCAGTGGCGCGCATACCTCTTGAGGAGGAGGAGGAGGACAGCAGTGGAGATGAGTCAGAGAGAGCAGCCGCCGCACCAGCAAGGGGGGCAATCCTAGAAGGTGCCGCCTCATTAGTGTTGGACGCCACTTCGCTAATAACAGTTGCCACAGCAGCTCCTCAGAAGATACAAGACCCGGCTGGAGGGGAGGAGGCTGGAGATCTAAAAGCGCAGAGATCTGACATCTCTCTGGGCATAGATCTAGATCCGTCGCAATCCTCCCTAGACCTGCCCCACGCTGAGCCACTTCCCTCCCTGCATTACTTCCGAGCAGTGAAACTAGTGGATACTGGCAGCGGGAAAGTGCTCCACGTGCTGCGGGCGCCTAGCGGAGTAACTGGCATCCGTAAGCTGTGCTTCAGCCAACACAGCTTGTGTGTAAGTGCAATCAGCGATTGTGGGAGGTTATTGGTGTGGTCATGCCAGTCAGGCAGACTCTTGAAGACTTGGTGAGAGCTCCACAACCAATACTTGGTCATTGTAATAGGCCAGGATGCTGGTCCTAGCATTGTCTGGTGTCCACACTTGATTGGCACATGCATGCTAAAGATAGCTTATAGCTTCAGAGTAGTACTTACTACATTCTGAGATGTCCTCATCTTTTTACAATGTCCTGCTATTTCAATGCTCCTTATTTTCATTCAACACCATGATATGTCTTGTCTCCTCACTTCTTTCAGGCCTGGATATGGTATCCAATGCTCCAATGCTGGATGGACAGGCAATAGGTTTTGGGCAGTCTCCGGGGATGGGGAGGAGGTGTTGGTGACTGATGCGATAGCCTCTACCATGGCAGCTGTAGAAGCAGCCAATGCTGCTGCAGCTACTGGCACCTCCTCTGTAGCGTCCACACCCCCTCTGTCTCCAGTCCCGCCTGCAGCTCCATCACTTCAGATACCTGTTTCAACAGTAAGTGGTAGCCTATGATTTGATGATGGCTGAGATGAATAGTAAAACATAGTACGTGGTTGGAGCCATCAAATGATGTTTAGTATTAGGTCAGTACTAGGGTAGTGTGAAGACAAGTACTACATGTTAAAACTCAGAACTAGCAGGTGACCTAGTTCTTTGGGTGACTTTGTACAAAGGCCGCCTTACAAAGGCATATCAAGGCTCTGATTACTCTGATGCATTCCTTGTAGCAATTATTGGGGCAATGGCCACTTTCCCTCAGAAACCAAAAGCAGAAACTGATCAAGACTTGCATTCAAGGCACGGCTATTGGTATTGCTGTAACATGTCTTGCCGTATCCGTCATCATAATTTTTTTCCATAACCCCCTAAACCCCCACATTCTCAGGTTTTATACTCACCAACCCATGTGAGGGATGTAGTTGCCAGGGGCGCCATCCTGATAGCGTGTGGTACCAGCAAGCCTGTGCCTACTAACCGAACCCCGACTGGACCCCCACCTCTTGGTGGCATGCCCTTGATGACAAGAAGCAATGAGGCCCTGAATGGTAACCCAGCAGCCTTCTTGGGCTCAAGCTCTGCAACCACCTCTTGCCGGGACAATGTTCAGCTGTGGAGGTTGACTCTTGGGGAGCAGGCAGTAGCTGCCTCCCTCACATCCTCTACATCCTGTAGCGCTGTGACATTGATACCTGGATCAACATCCTCGTAGGAGTTCCTCTAGCGCTGTGACATTGATACCTGGATCAACATCCTCTGGGTGTTAGTGATAGAAATAATAACAAGTTGAGAAGGTGCATGTTTTCTAATCAATAAGAGTCGTGCACTACTCACAGCACGTTCGCCAGAATGGTCGATGTGTTATGTTGTTTTGCTTTTTTCTTAATACTGATACTTTGCTAATTTCTTAATACTGTTAGCACATCAAATCATCCAGCATCCTCCATCCCTGCTTGCTGTTAAATATCCACACTTTAATTTACATGTATGATCTGTTATTAACTCATCACTCTAATCACTACATCACAATTTCCCATCTTCATCATGTGCTGACATCTTAACAGTGTGTCACTTTTCAAATTTTAACCATTTATCGTCTCCTTTGAATATAATTGCATTCAAATTAAGTACTGAATTATTACAAGAAAATTGCAAGATACCGATTTTCTATCATTCAAAATAAATCAATGAGCAGAATATAGAGACCCAACACGAGGAACGACAGATTGATAAGAGCAGCAGCAGCTGATAAAAGATCAATATAGCCGAGTCAGCATGTCTAGCATAGAATACTTGCATCATTCTGCTTCATTTGCACTACAACACACTAGTTACGGAAGAGAAAGACACCTGGGTTAACACTGTGCATCGGACTCCTACATGACTGCTGTTTTACTCAGCATCTTCTACAGTAATATGCAACTGACCGATCAAGCCTTGCAACTAAATATTCAAATCCTAATATCATGAAATTAGAACTGGATTTGCTTAGCAAGACAAGCAAGATTAAACTAGGGCAGAGAACATGTAATAATATTATAATTTCCAGAAATGTGTAAGTTCACGTCGTCTAGTGCGCCCATCCTCACTTCTATGCAAAGCTAATAGACAATTGCAAAATAAACTGGCAGCAACAAACCTTGTACTGCTATCTCATAATGTTTGAAATCATCTGATCACTACTTCAAGCAGAGGGTTAGTAAATATAGGGTTTAGAGCACATATGATAAAGTTATGTGATTTCTCCTTAAAAATTATCTGTTGCCTATGCTTGAAACCAAGAGCCAGGGACATAAATTATATTCACAAAAGAGCAGAAACAAAGGCCTTACTCTCCTGCCTTTCCTTGCAGAGCCTGGTACGATTTGCATAGAACTCCTCTGCAAAGGCCGTTGCGTTACGGTACAATCGCTCGTACGCCCTGCAATGATGTACCCCATAAGGGTTCCGGCCACATGGCTGACCTGCCTTCACTGCATCTGATCAGAACGAAGAACATGAACTTGTTATGATCAGGGAAAGAAGCTCCTTTGATAACGACAGAAAACTGGACTTATCCTTTTCATGTTAAGGAAGAAAGTAAGTACATTAGTGTGGATCATCATGAGTCATAAGGATCTAAAGGATCCAGCATCAAGATATCTAAGATATCAGAATCAGCCAGGTACCAGCATGTGGACCGACACACAGGCTTCAGCATCTTCTGCTGATGATGCTGCAAACTGTGTCCATACTAATACATTGTGGAAAAAGTTCATTGTATCAATAATTACCTATATGTCCAAACACTTTGGCATGGGCCTCCACTTTGTGAATGTAGGATGTCAGCTCCATAGCCTCAGCCACACCAAAGTGTACCAGAGCAAGCTCGGTCCTCTCATAGCACTGTGCATCCAAGTGTGCATGTTTAATCAGAAGGATCTAAGCAGAGAGAGTTGATGTCTGATTGTACCTAAATTGTACATCATGGTCAGGAGAGGGAGCAGAATACGCAGTCTAGTACGTGTACTGCCAGTAGCCCCTCACATTTTACAGAGAAACATTTTTCTCACCTACATGCACATCTAGCACATCTCCTCCCATGCATGCACATCTCCTCACCTACATGCACATCTCTTCCCATGCATGCACATCTCCCACCTACATGCATATCTCTCCCATGCATGCACATCTCACACCTACATGCACATCTCTTCCCATGCATGCACATCTCCCACCTACATGCACATATCTTCCCATATGCATGCACATCTCCCACTTACATGCACATCTCTTCCCATGCATGCACATCTCCTCCCATGCATGCACTTCTCCCACCTGCATGCACTTCTTCTTCGGCACTTTGCATCTGTCCTTTTCACCCCCCCAATGATTGCCATCAAATGTGTACTGGAAGCCCAGCGCTGAGAAAAAGGTCTTGTGGAAACAACTGGCATGATCTGGAGAGGAAAAGTAGGTGGCACGAAGGACACGCCTCCTGCATGAGGGCACACAGTAGGCAAAGAGAGAAACATCATCAAGGCCTAGACCAAGGCTACTTAGACCGCCCTAGCAACGGATGGAGATACTGTGCGCCTTGTAAGGACTGCGAAGCTTAAGTTGTTATGATGCACATCGTTACATGCTTGCCGCTGGTAGCAGGTTTAAGATGTCATTATGAACCCAAATGAAGCAGGGTTCAGTAACCAACAATATGTACAGAATGAAGCTATAATTTGTGATATATCATCTGTCATTCCAAGCTAGGCCACAGAGATATTTAGCTGGATACCGGTAGAATGATGATGTCCTGCTTCCTAAGGTAGACAGTCAACCATGAACTGGTACAACTCAATAAAGGAGACCTTACCTATCATTTATTGGATAATGCTGACTCAGAGATAGGTCACTCTGCTTGCCCTGATGCCGTTGCGTTGATGACACGGCAAAATCAGCATCCCTACCGCCAGAAGATGTCCACACTTGATTGGCATCCCTACTGCCAGGAGATGTCCACACTTGATTGGCATCCCTGCTGCCAGGAGATGATTTTCCAGCCAGCGATGATGATGAAGTGGCTTCAAGAGCACTACAGTCTGCAGCAGCGATACTGCGGAACTTGAAGCTTTGACTGCTGCGCTTACTAGTCGACATAGTAGTGAAGCCTGATGGTGATGCAGGTACGTTCTGATCAGATGAGTCGACGGCAATGGCCAGAAGTGCTTCTCTCACGACAGCAGGTGCTGCTATGAAGGTTTCTGCAGCAGATCTCTGAGCTCTGTTTTGACGGATCATTGATTCAAGAGGTGGCAGAGTCGGTACTGCTGCCATGAAGGCAGTTCGCCCTGTGCTGTACGCCGGCCTCCTGCTTTGGCCTGGCGCTTTATATTGATGAAGCTGAAGGGAGCTTCTGAAAGATGAAGGTGAAGATTTAACTGATGAGGTAAGCATGGCTTGTCCTTTTCTCATGCTATTAAACAGCAGGTGATGCCTGCTAGTTCGAGCATGTCTTTCTTGGATCAAGGCCCTCTTGGGTGAGGGCATCGCGGGGATCTTGACAATGAATTCGTCAACCTGCCAAGCAGCATGATATGTAGATGATGGCTTGGCCATATGAGGGTTGAAGTTATGACGAGCAAACGTATATTACGTATATGTAGGCACTGTAGTACAAACAATTGAACACACAGCAGGCTTCTTAACACATTGTATTAATGCACCTCATGAACACACAGGCTTCTTAATACATTGCATTAATACACCTCATGAATCAAGACTGACAAATTAGAATTATGCACCATTGCAAGAATAAGCATTAATCAGCACTCCATATGCTTCATACCTCCACACCTCATCATACAATCATACCCATCACACCCATCCCCACTGAGACCACTCATATTCTGTTCATGAC
This sequence comes from Chlamydomonas eustigma, assembly GCA_002335675.1. NCBI lineage: Eukaryota > Viridiplantae > Chlorophyta > Chlorophyceae > Chlamydomonadales > Chlamydomonadaceae > Chlamydomonas > Chlamydomonas eustigma. Next base: position 65,287 of record BEGY01000067.1, on the reverse strand, counting down.
ATGTTACATGTTAGACATGTCTGACAACAAGGCACATGGAGTCGTACCACACATGTACATGAATGATGATGATGACATCACGACATGCACCACCAAGACAATTCATGCAATAGTAGCTCACATCTATTGGAATGAGCAGCTTGACTTGTGGGTACTTGGCTGCAACCCGGCGCATTGCCATGGTCAGAGCCCTGCCTTGCACCCAGTCAACCACGGGCTGCCCCTCAGCATCCGTTACAGGGACCACATGGAATCCCTGCTGGGTATGAAGCGTATATTCAAAAACCCTGCTGGGTATGAAGCGTATATTCAAAAACCCTGCTGGGTATGAAGCGTATATTCAAAAACCCTGCTGGGTATGAAGCGTATATTCAAAAACCCTGCTGGGTATGAAGCGTATATTCAAAAACCCTGCTGGGTATGAAGCGTATATTCAAAAACCCTGCTGGGTATGAAGCGTATATTCAAAAACTGAGAACAATTAACATTTGACCATAGAAGGCCCTCCAAAATACTGAGTCGGTAGAATCAGGAAGATATGACATTAAATGGCAGTCTCCTTTTTTTGAATCCTCTCAAGTAAGAATTTCAAATGGCGGTGACTAATGAGACTCAATGCTCATCCCTAAAAGAACAATCTACAATCAGAATTATGACAGGAAGTGTGATTCATGTCACCTGATCCTGGAGGCTCTTAAGCTGCTCAATGACTTGAGGTAGCTGAGAGCTTTGATCCAGGATAAAGATGTTCTTAGGGCCAAAGATGCGACCATGATAAGCTGCCCAGTCAGCCAACAGCTCTACTTCATCCCTGTAGCAGCAATAATCAAGCAGGTTCAAGCATGCTGCATATTCATAACTTTGTCAACTGCCACATGGCTGGCTGTGCCTGTTTGCTGAATGCGTGATGAGATCTGCTAAATGTGCAGATTGCCATCTTGCCGGTGCCACCTCCTGGGCTCATCTCGACATAATTCACCAAGATATGATTTTATTTAGGCTTCTCTTTTCAGAATCTCATGCAGACATATATATCAACTGTTGAGTTGGGCCTTTTAAAATTTCATTGGAATAAAAAGGCAGTGTTTTCTTGGGGTCAAGATAACTCATAAAGGCATGCAGGAGCTGTAGTCATAATTAATAGCACACCTGTGATAGGTGAAGAGCTTCAAAGGGGAATGAGCAGGGGCAAAAAGGGAAGTGTTCTCTACTCCGTCCAAATGATACATGTCATATGTCCATTTTTTAAATGCAGCTGGGACTCTGCCTCGACTTCTCCCCCTCTCATAATGAGCAGAGTTCTCTCTATCAACATTCGGAAGTTGCAGCTGAAACAAATTACAGACTGCGGGTGTGAAGGATTTGAAGAATGAATGTTAAGATGACTGCATCAGGACAGCCGCAAAGATTTATTTGTTACTGCAGTACACGAGTTTACCTATGCAGGCTGCAGCTGATATACTGAAAACATATGCCAGAAAGTGTTTCATCTATTGTGGAGGGATCACATGAGCGACTCTCCTAATAAATGTCAAAATCTCTGGAGCTGTAAGCAGTCAAGCACGAAAAGGACAAAAACTATTTTTAGGAATTTACTCAATTGCTTAACGACTGTACAATAATGCTTAGTTACAAAAATGTACGACGTTCTGGACGTAGTTGTGTGTCATGTCAGCTGGTCATGCTCGTAATGCCTCATTTACATTTACTTATTACAAACGGGGATCAAAGTTCAAACGAATATTGCACATGCTAGAAATTGGGACCCTGAATCAGTAATTCAGGCCCTTAATTCTAAGTATTGGGTCATGCCTCCATGTGAACGCAATCTTCTTACATTCTACGATCCTTAAGAATCTGCACCTATTCATGTAAAAGTTTGAAGACCTAGTGGAAGTAGATCTGGGATTATTCGTAGTGCTGCTGCCAAAGCAAGACAGGCATGAAGAGAAACTCTAAAAGACGGAATAGAGATAGAGGCAGCATTGATAGATCGGGTAGAGGGTCTTTAGTGTAGGCCAAACACATCATGGGGACTAATCTTGGGAATGAAAATTAGGTCATTCATCAACGACATGCTTGGTATGCGGCGCTTGAACCTTGATTAATACATTTCATCCTCCCCAATGGTTGCGTAGCGACCACCCAGCATGCCTTTATCTGAGACACCACCGTTAGAACCCCCTAGTGCAGTCCGCGACTTCTCTCCCGGCACAGGCAGTAGAGCATGACATAAAGGACACGTCTCTCGTCCACGAACCTCAGTCACGATCATGGAGTGCTTGCATGTCTTGCAGCGCACTGTGTTTCCATCCTTAATGATCCTCCCAGAAGCAACACATACCTAAAACCACATGAACAACTTGATATGATGAGGCATCAGCTCATCATCCAGACACCAACCAAGTACCAGCATTGGCATGAAGCCAAGTACACATTTGATGCGCAAACAGCAACAACATCCAGATGAAAGTAGGTCACTCTAAAACAATTAGGTCGCCCTAAAACAGTGAGAAATGAAATTCACAGCACCTGTTCTTTGTTCCCCCCGAGGTCCTCTAGTAGTGCATCCACTACAGGGTTTTTCCCATTCAAACCCTTTTTGGTCATTGTCTCCCTCAAGGACCTAGGATCTGCGGGGGCGTTCTTCAGGAAGATGGACATTGCAAGGTCAGCAAATGCCTCCCGCTTGTCATTGGGGATTGCAGGCAGTGACTCTAGCTTGATAAAGGCCTGCAGTGGTTTAGGGTATTGCAGGCAGTGGTTAGGGTATTGCAGGCAGTGACTTTAGCTTGATGAAGGCCTGCAGTGGTTTAAGAGGATGATGGCAGTGGGCAGCCAGTAAGAAGTTACTACAGAATGCCACAAGGGCATGCCCAAGCATTGCTCAAGATATCACTATTTGTTTGAACTCTACAATACACTCTTGTGCAATGTTTAAGATTGTTAGCCGGACCTTCACTGGATGACACAGAGCCCGCCCTGCAGCCTTACTTCACACTTCAAAACTGTTCTCTTACGTTGATGTTGAGAAGTAGCTGAACCCTCACCTCACTCTCTGATGATGTTGAGAAGTAGCTGAAGACTCACCTTGCTGCACTGTCCAAAAAACTTGTTGTAGAAGCTAGCCAACGCCAGGAATGAGTACACTTCTTGAGGGTCTAGAACGTCCTCATAGTTCCGCAAGTGCAGCGCTGTCCTCATTGCAAGATCCACCTGCCCTGCATACAACTGACGATGCGCTAGCAGCCAGAAGTGATAGGCTTCTGCACCGCGCCATGCGCTGTCTATGCCTTTTGTGTCAGTTGCAGATGCAGCTTCCAAAGTCATGAGCCCTGAGAGCAGGGAATGAACAAACAGTCATGAGCCCTGAGAGCAGGGTATGAACAAACAGTCATGAGCCCTGAGAGCAGGGTATGAACAAACAGTCATGAGCCCTGAAAGCAGGGAATAAACAACCAGTCAACAACACATTTCTGTAATTACCAGTTGTCCTAACAGGACATCTTGCAGTCAGGTTTTGGAAGAATATATTATCTAAAACAATCCAAGCTCTAACATTACACTGAATTTTTCTAGTTCAGTATCAAGTTCACACTGCTATCTAGTTCAGTATCAAGTTCACACATTGATCACCTGCCATTTATTAACCTACCTGCTAAGGTCTGAGCTGCAGTGGCAGCCATGGTGGCTGTGGCTGCTTTTGTGGCACCACCCATCATCGTGCTAGCAGCATCTAACGGGTTCATGTCCAAGGTCCGCCTCTTAAACTTATCAACTTCCAAGGCTGCCAGCACATACAACTTTTTCACCCTCATAGGATGCACTTTCAGAGATGCGCTCTAAAAATTAGAGGAGAAGGGTATAGGATGCATGTGAGTCCTTCACACAAGGACAGTGAGCTCAGACCAGGTAAGGAGGGAGTGATGCAATCTTAGATGGAAGGTGATGAGAAAGATGAAGGTTACAGGGTAGAGTATAAGGATACAATCATGCTAAATCCCACTAGCATTACAAGGAAAGCAGTCCTCCATGCAAGCATGCATGTATGCATGGAGGACTCTCACACATGATATAATGAAAACAGATGAAGTGTTGGGCCTAGCATGCATGTACGCATGGAGGACTCTCACACATGATATAATGAAAACAGATGAAGTGTTGGGCCTAGCATGCATGTATGCATGGAGGACTCTCACACATGATATAATGAAAACAGATGAAGTGTTGGGCCTAGCATGCATGTATGCATGGAGGACTCTCACACATGATATAATGAAAACAGATGAAGTGTTAGGCCTAGCATGCATCAGGAGCTTGTCTTCAGGTTTGAACTCCCCTCAACTTGGCAATAGCAAGCTGTCCTGAACATTCCTCGTTTACCTTTTCTGCCAGATCTGTCAGAAGTTTGGCAGCCTCTGGGTGGTGGTTAGCCTTGCGGTACAGTTCTATGGCCTCGAGGTACTTCTCTTTCTCTAAGAGGTGGTTTGCATACTTAGCAAGCAGCATCGCTATCTGAGGAAAAGTGTACTGCTGAGCTAGGGCAACAGCCTGGTCCCATTGGTTCAGCAGTACACAGCAGTCGATGGCCTTCTTAGTGTCCCCAGCCTACAGAAGCAGAGCATGCTAAAATCTACAGCAGACATCCTGGGCTCTGTGATAAAGCCTGGTAACATCTACAAGTGGTATCCTGGGCTCTGTGATAAAGCCTGGTAACATCTACAAGTGGTATCCTGGGCTCTGTGATAAAGCCTGGTAACATCTACAAGTGGTATCCTGGGCACTGTGATAAAACACCATCTGTGCAAATACGTAGGCCTGAGTATACAACTGCAATTGTTACCCTGACATGAGTGCACTGGCAAGCTGTTGAATAAGGCCTTCTATCCTTCTATCCCATTCAGGACATAAGGTGCAATCTCACCTATGATGCAATCTCGCCCTCACCTACCTTCAGAAACGCAGCTACACCTTCATTGCAAAGGCCCACACTCTGAAACTTCTCTCCCACACTGATCAGCAGAGGGCTCCCATCCGGCATGGCATCCATGAGCTTACCAAGAGCAGTAAAATCCTCCAAGGCATAGAAACACTCCACTAGCATTTCACTGCTTTTGGCCTAAACAGAAATGCAGAATTCAGGCGGGTGGGATGAAGGAAATGTGGAATTCCATCAACATGCATCATCCTGTCTGACATAGCTTGCTAAAGAAAACAAAAGCCCAGAGTTAATTACTTAGGGTTTAGAACAGTGCCCAAACAAAAGCCCAGAGTTAATTACTTAGGGTTTAGAACAGTGTCCAAACAAAAGCCCAGAGTTAATTACTCAGGGTTTAGGACAGTGTCCAAACAAAAGCCCAGAGTTAATTACTTAGGGTTTAGGACAGTGTCCAAACCCTTCCAAGATGAAACTATTGCTCTCTATCGTCAGGTCTCAATGTCTCAATACATGATATCAGCAAGGTCGTTGTTTGCACTTGCGCAACAGACAAGAAATGACCCTACCTGCGCATAATACTGTGCTGCTTTCTGCCATTTATGCCGGTCACTATAGTATTGACCAATCTTGTTCCATGCATTCACAAGCTGTGCATCATCACCACTGTTTTCCTTGACCAGCTTCTCTACCTTGAACCAGTCACCTGAGAAAGCATTCATTCGTCAGACCAAACTTTATACCTCATAAGACCACATGGGGAAGCTTTACCTACAATATAAGGACACCCACTTTTAAATGAACAGACTCCCTTGTTGAGTTATGCCTTGTATTCTCTTACCTAGCCTCATGCGCATGTCGATTGCTAGGTCAGGTCTATCCATCTTGTGGTACAACTGCTCTGCCTCGTCAAACCTCTTGAAGTACACTGCCACCTCAGCTCGCTGCTTGGCCTTGTCGCCTAATTTCTGAAGATGCTTCACAAATTGAATTCCCTGTGACATGGTGAAGATGACGTAAACTTGTTTTCAATTGATTGCTTATGCTGAGTATATAAGCAGGAAGTACAGAATGCATCGATAATCTTAATTTCAGAGCAACTGGTTTGGAGTTTGCAGTGTACAACTGCTGATGCAATGTTTTTAAGTACAAATAATATCATTAATGTTCCCTCAACCTCTCCTCTTACTTGATAATCTGTGGAACGCACAAAAGCTTTGTCAGCCATTACGAAGTCTAGCTCCTCAAGGGCGTGTTCAGCAAGGATGCGCCACAGGCGAGGATGGCTGTTCGAGTCCACAAAAGAGTATGCATCTTCTATTTTTGTCGTCCTCAACAAGTCTCGAGTGTCCCTGAACAATGCATTTTGTATAGTATAAATTTCTACCCTGACTAAGACCTTGTTGAGTTGTTCTACTGCACAAGCTGTTAACTACTGCAGGATTGTGAATATAATCAGATGTATTTGGGTTGTGCGTAACAGTTAACACTGATGCCAAAGCTTCCACACAAGCATGACGTTACAATTTCTGTGCTCAACAATGTACTTCCATTGGCAATACAATGGTAGTACATTGTATTGCTACCATTGGCAATGCGATGATACTAACAATGACATCATCTGTCAGTTGCTTTGCAGTGCACTCTGTGGGCTTCCACTCTCTGCTGCTTACCTGAGGCTTCTTGTCTCATACATAGTCATAAACTCTGTGTCAGGCTGGTCCGCCTGAGCCATGATGTCATCTATAAACACGGCTGTAATTTCCAGGTCATGGAAGCTACATAAGTAGGCACTACTGGTGACAGGCTCCTCTGGATCTAAACCACGGAAGATATACATACGTGTCTTCTCCATCATAGCAAAGAGCTCAGGGTTGTCATCAGCCCACCGCATGTCCCATGCATCCTAAGATTGTCAAAGGCATTAATTGAGATATAGTCGGGGGGGGCGGAGCAACAGAGAGCATTGAAACAAGGAAACATAGATAAGCTGTCGCCAGTTTCAAAGCAAAAGCAGAGTCTTACATTAAGAGTTTAGGGTCTAGGGCAAATCACATTGTCATTGAACAATGCTTTCAGTGCAGGGAAGTGCAGGGGTCAACTTTCATTCACACCACTAGCCAAAGGGAGCACTGCAGGTTGATTATGTCTTAAGAACAACCTCTTTTAAGCTCACCTTGCGTTCAAAGGCGAGGTGCTCTCCTTGTGTACCGGGTGTCCCCCCTTTTGCAGTGAGGTCAAAGAAAGAAAGGACGCCATTGATGTCAATGACGCTCATCTTGGTTTGGTTGCAGTTCAGAGCTAACATTTGAGGCCTGTCGACAGCGGTAGAGGGAGGCTTGAAGTTTAGGGTTTAGGGCTTCAGCAGAATTAGAACAGAGCGACCTAAACAATTTTTTCAGTTAAAGGCTGAGTAACAATGCAAAAATAGGCAGAGGATGGTTAAGTCGCAAGTGGTTCTGAAATACCCCTGTGCAATAAGATATAGGAATAGGCTATAAGAAACACAGCATAAGAACCCGCCGCGGAATCTTATGCTGTGGATTCCCAAATCTTATGCTGTGGTTTCTTGTTCCCAAATCTTATGCTGTGATTCTTCAGGGGGGAACAATAAGAAACGAAGCATAAGAAACCACAGGGATGCTGTGTATCTTATCATCAACAGCTCGTTATGACTTGATTGCAAAATTTAAAGGCCCCTCTGGTGATGTGTGAAGAAAATCATAGTATTGTGTCTTTATTCAAAGCTCAGAATAACATCCGCCTTCTCAGCGTGTACCATTATTTGTATCTTGATTAGAACCTACCTGCATCTCAGCACATGCTTGCCCTCTGGTGTCAGGTGTGGTAGGCTGTATCTCTGCACCACTCCTGAGGCACGACCTACCATCAATACATTCTCTGTTGCACATAATGCGCTGATGGAGTCACTGGTGGTGTTGGCAGGAGGCTTGAAGGATTCAGGGCCGCGGTCACCCTGCAAGTCGGTACACTTGGAGAGTGTTTGAGATATAAAGCTAGTATGTAGAACTTGTGATATGATCGTAGCAGAGGTGCATCTCTGGCAGAGAGGCCTCTCACCTTGGAGGGATCATCCTCATCAATCTGGAACAGCTTCTCACGGACATCCTTTCGCTTCACACCAGTCACATCAGTGCTCAGGACCTTCAGCAATAACCCAAATGCAGGTCAGCAACTATGGTATACAACAACAACATTAGCACAACAACATTATGTCCTCTGGTCATAACTGCTCATAACTGCACATAAAGAGCTATCAAACATCCAGAAATAAACAATCAACCAACAGGCGCCTTCAACATTCATCATGAAGATGCAAGTTCAGATTGTCTTCAAAGCATTCTAAGGAAAAAGCTTATTATGCACACCTTGGAGAAGCTCGTCCTAAACTGCCAAACATATACCACTTCATCGGACGCAGCGATGACGTGATAGTGCGTGATCGTGAGGTACTTAGGCTCGACCTCAATGTACTTGCTGTCCACAGGGCTGCCAATGGCATTACACAGGATGAGGATGTACTCTCCAGGGTTCTCACCCTATCCACACATTACACATTAAACATTACACAGGATGAGGATGTAATTTCCAGGGTTCTCTCCCTATCCACACATTACACATTACACAGGATGAGGATGTACTCTCCAGGGTTCTCTCCCTATCCACACATTAGTACAGAAAATGTTTAACCTAGATAGAGTCACCTACAGTGTTATCACACAAGCATGAGTAATAGCTCTCAAGGCCATTTCTGTTGAGTAACGTAGTCATGATGTTAAGGAGAGATCAAACAGCCCTATATCCCTAAATGGAATATCATGACGGGAAAAGTCAACGAGGATGATTGTCCTGAATTATTTTTGCATTTATCGCATCTCATCAATTCTACAGATGTCTAACCTTGGTTGCCAAAACGCAGAAGTCACCAAATGCTTGGATGGCCACAAGCTTCCTCACATATTTGGGGTACTTATCGTTATTCCTGAGCAGCATTCAGAGGAGAACATTTCAGAGCATGAAGCAAACAGAAACTATAAGGTGAGGATAGCGCTTGATTAAAATCCTAAACCCTGTAAGCCTTCCAGGTGGATACACATTTCAAACAAGAAATTACACCTTCATGAACATAGCCTTCAAAAAAGAAATTGTTGCCCTCAACGTTCAAATTGATCAAACATGAGTACCACCGGTAACTCTGCCATCAACTCTGCCATCAACACACTCACTTTGTGTCCCAGAACATGACGCAGTGCTCAGTTCGGTCTGGTCTGTTGAATGCATACACCAGCGTATTACAGAAGAAACCCCACTCTGTTCATGAATGCAAAAACACAGTCATCAAGGCTCAGGGTTCATGAATTCAAAAACACAGTCATCAAACCCCACTCTGTTCATGAATGCAAAAAAACAGTCATCAAGGCTCAGGGTTCATGCGCAATATGGAAGCAGCCATAGCAACATTAGAGAGGGTTTCCATGACCACAATGTTCATCTGTTGTGAGCATCAGGCTGTACGTGTAGCTTAGCTCTCAGCCATGGGTTAATTGTAAGTAACGGAAAAAAACAGACATTGCCCGCATACCTCTCAAGGGTGTACAAGCTTTACTCACTGTAATCTGGTCGCACATTGGTGAAGTAGATAAAGGATTCTACTGCCAATGCCAGCCTCAGCCCATTCCCCTCCCAGCTGAGACCACTTATACCATTTCCAGGAACACGCAATGTTCTCAGGTGCTCTCCACTGTAGTTATAAAACTGAACCATCCACAACTCCTTGGTGGCGGTACCACCTACAAACAAAGTCAAGACTGGTATTTAGGCACCATTACTTATTTGGTAGCCTGAAGTCATCTGGCAACGTCCTGATGATTCAAGCCATGATGCTTTACTTGCATGACTTGATTTTGAAATAAGTCACTCCCCATCCTGAAATAAATTAGACTCGAACATCCATCCAAAATCAGAGACATAGCTCTGTGTCTCACCTCCCCCGCCCAATTGATACCCAGCTACTGCCAAAATGGTTCCATTCATGTTCCACTTGCACTTGCATGGCTTGATCCCAGTGTCAATGCAGACTGCATTGTCGTCGCTCTCATAGCGCATGAGCTGCATACGACCATTGTCAAGACATATCGCTAGAACTGGGCAGTTAGGCTCTGCAAAGCCCTCAATACCATCATACCACTCAATACCCACAATCTTGCTCAGACCTGGAAAGCAATCAAACAGCAAATAGCGACTGACAACAATCCAGCTACTCACTTCAGCAAGGTGAGTCTTCAGCTACTTCTCAACATCATCAGAGAGCAAGGTGAGTCTTCAGCTACTTCTCAACATCATCAGAGAGTGGGGTGAGTCTTCAGCTACTTCTCAACATCATCAGAGAGCAAGGTGAGTCTTCAGCTACTTCTCAACATCATCGGAGAGCAAGGTGAGTCTTCAGCTACTTCTCAACATCATCAGAGAGTGGGGTGAGTCTTCAGCTACTTCTCAACATCATCAGAGAGCAAGGTGAGTCTTCAGCTACTTCTCAACATCATCAGAGAGTGAGGTGAGTCTTCAGCTACTTCTCAACATCAGAGATCAGTTTTTAATGGAAGTAGTGGAGCACACTCATACAGCACATGATCCACAACGCTGCAACACCATTGCTAATAACAACACCAGTGTACGTTATACTGTCAGCACAAAAGACTCACCATTATAGCCCTCATAATTGCAGTACAATGGGACCTGACTCACCGACATAACCCTCATATTGCAGTACAATGGGACCTGACTCACCGACTTAGCCCTCATAATGGCAGTACAATGGGATCTGACTCACCAACATAGCCCTCATGGCAGTACAATGGAACCTGACTCACCAACATAGCCCTCATTGCAGTACAATGGGACCTTGGACACTGCATTCCCACTGCCATCATACACATGACACTCTCCACTGGGTGTACAGAATAGCAGCAGTCGGCCATCAGGGGACCACTCCACCAGGGACAGCGATATTCCTACTTCCTTGCCCCACAACCGGTTCCCATCTACGCTGCCAACGATGACTGCTCCATCCTCATAAGCGATACATATCTTCTCTCCATTGGAGGTCCACTTCATGTCCTTGACAACAGACTTATTTCTACACATTACAAGGCAGTTACAAAGCAGTAAATTTTAACATGACAGCCCGTAATGATTCTGATGGAACCAACATAGACACATGGTGCTCTTAACATGACAGCCCGTAATGATTCTGATGGAACCAACATAGACACATGGTCCTCTTAACATGACAGCCCGTAATGATTCTGATGATGGAAACATCATAGACACATGGTCCTCTTAACTCTTAAGCATGCTTGCGGACCAAAAGCAGCACAACATGTAAGCAAGTCTGGCAACTCTGTACCTGTTGTTAATCATTTCCTCATACCACATGCCCTTATGAAGCATCCACACAATAATCAGCCCACTTTCGTCACTGGTGGTGAGCTTTTGAAACGAGTCATTCCATGTAACACACAGAACACTGCCATTATGTCCCTCTAGAGTTTGATTGAGTGACAAGTTCCCAGGTTGCGTTACTTGGCCTTTTGCATTGGAGGCTTTAATCTCTTTGCTTGATGTTCCCTCTAAGCGGAGGACCTACAGGGCATGCAGAATGACCTGCTGACCCTCTTGGAATGCAAAGTGGTGGAGAAGAATCGCATGTATTGCATTCGGCTATTGACATAAAGAATTAGGAAAACAACTCACACAATACATTGTGCTATGGCCATTAGGTCATACTCTATGGAGCCATTTCTGCTGATGCACATACCTTCAAAAGACCATTCTCTCCACCGCAAGCAATCCAACCTTGATCAGAATTCCATGATAAACACTTCAAGCGAGTTCCATTAGGGATGGCAATCTTTTTGCTGCAAGAAGGTTTGCAAGACGAACATTGTTTAAAGGTCAACGAACAAGGTCAGCAACTCAGAGTTATCTACATTCACCGCATAACTAACCTGAGATAGATAAACATCACGCAAAAGTAGCAGATTAAACTGGGACGCGTCTATTGTTCTTTCGTGAACACCCTGACATTGAATTCTCAGTTTTCCTCATGAATCCTTTTAAAACTTTTTTTAAAGGATCGTGCTTCCCTACTCTGTACAGAGCAATTCATAACTAACGATCAAATGACATCGGAGCGCATGCGGCGTTTGTTTGCCTGACTGCGTTCAGCCTACAATTTGCTCTAATTTTATATCGGGGCTTATGTCGAGGACTGATGACTCCTTTGATCGGAGAGTCAGGTTGATTTACGACGCACTTGACTCACGGAACGCAAAGGTACCAAGGCTTAGCATGTTTATCTATTAATTTATCTAACTATTTAATATTTGCAGCATGCGGTAAAGCTGGCGAGCACAGCCCTTGAAAAGTACCCAGAGAATGCTCTAGTTAAAAGCTTGAAGTCCATAGCACTTGTAAGGACAGGGAAGACTGATGAGGCCAACAAGGTAGAGTCTGAGATACCCTTGCTACAGTGTTTTAAAGTCATGCAAGGCTACCACTCATCATCTGCAGGTTTGTGATGAACTCATCCTTGCTGGTGTGGAAGAGGAGCAGGCACTGCACTTGCTGAAGCTGAGCTTGAAAGGTCTTCATCGCCCTAACGACATAACTCAAATGTACGAGCGACTGCTAGTCAAGGACCCTAACAACTCAGACGTTCTGATGGGACTGTTCACCAGCTATGTCAGGTACCTGTTACTCTGCATGCACTAGCTTCCTCCATCATTTTTCTGCATGATGCAGGAGACCATCATTATCCTTAATCTTGTTGTTATAGCATGACTGATAGTTGCCTTCTGTTTTGTGTAAGAATAATTATAAGTGTCGACACTGTCTACCGCATCACCAGCTATGATACTACAATGCTCTCTGACACATGCAATGCCTGTAAATGCATTAGTAGTACCATGTAATGACTCATAACTCCGTAACTTTTGTAGGCAAGGAGACTTTACAAAGCAGCAACAGATCGCTACTCGGTTGAATAAGCTTCTTCCTAGCTCCCTCCACCTCTGGTGGATTGTCCTCAGCATTATTCTCCAAGCCCGTGCATCCTTACGAGGTGATGCTACATCTGGGCTGGGGCCTACTAAGCTATTCCAGCTTGCTGAGTGCATGATCACTCGTCAAGTCTCTAAAGACGGGCGGCTGGAGAACTACGAGGCCTTGCTTGTTTACATTGATATCCTGCTAGCTCAGGTAGTCATGATCATCTTGTGTCTTTATAAGCAAAAGATGAATTCCTGCCTAGAAACTGCCTAAATGTTGCCTGGTAAGTGCCTAGAAAAGAGTCGATAGGTACAGGTACATAGGTAATAATTTATTTATTACAAGGCTCGCCATTCTGAGAGGTAAGCAGATTTGACTTGACACGCTGGGGTGCCTTGGTACTGAGTGGTAGTCCCAAATTCAAGTGGGTGTAAGAAGTCCCAGAGGGCTAGAATGTTACATGAAAGTGATGAATTGAGATGCACAATGATTACACAGCATTGACCTCTCATCGAGATGCACAATGATTACACAGCATTGACCTCTCATTGACATGCACAATGATTACACAGCATTGACCTCTCATTGACATGCACAATGATTACACAGCATTGACCTCTAATTTGTTTCACATTTTAGCATCTCATTTTTCATTTTCTCTGATTTTTTCCCCTGAAATAAAGCATGATTTGCTGTCAGGGTAAGACCCAACAAGCACTTGAGTTGGTGACTGGATCTCTGGGTGCTGTGGCCACAATGTCGGCAGAGAGGAGCCACTTGGAGGCAGTGCTGCGGATGATGATGGGAGACTTGAAGTCTGCTTCTGCTGTGCTCTTAACACAGCTCAGGGAGTACCCTGACGACTGGCTCAGCTTCCGGTTGTACTGTGATTGCCTGATGGGCCCAGCCTCTGGATACATCCATAATGATGTCTCAAGCTCTACAAGCCTCCTGTGGCCAGACTCCTCCTTGATACGATTGTCAGGAGGGCTCATGATTGAAACGCTGCGGCATGCAGGTATGGCACATGCAGTGTCAGGAGGGCTCATGATTGAAACGCTGCGGCATGCAGGTACGG
>BEGY01000067.1:0-50071 GCA_002335675.1 Chlamydomonas eustigma | reverse complement strand
GCAGGTACGGCACATGCAGTGTCAGGAGGGCTCATGATTGAAACGCTGCGGCATGCAGGTACGGCACATGCAGTGTCAGGAGGGCTCATTATTGAAACGCTGCGGCATGCAGGTACGGCACATGCAGTGTCAGGAGAGCTCATGATTGAAACGCTGCGGCATGCAGGTACGGCACGTTTAGTGTCAGGAGGGCTCATGATTGAAACGCTGCGGCATGCAGGTACGGCACATGCAGTGTCAGGAGGGTTCATGATTAAAATGCTGTGGTATGCAGGTACTGCACATGCAGTTTCAGGAGGGCTCATGATTGAAATGCTGTGGCATGCAGGTACGGCACGTGCAGTGTCAGGAGGGTTCATGATTAAAATGCTGTGGCATGCAGGTACGGCACATGCAGTGTCAGGAGGGCTCATGATTGAAACGCTGCGGCATGCAGGTACGGCACATGCAGTGTCAGGAGGGCTCATGATTGAAACGCTGCGGCATGCAGGTACGGTGCATGCAGTGTCAGGAGGGCTCATGATTGAAACGCTGTGGCATGCAGGTACGGCACGTTTAGTGTCAGGAGGGCTCATGATTGAAATGCTGTGGCATGCAGGTACGGCACGTGCAGTGTCAGGGGCTGTTGCCACCCTCCCTATATTGAATCAGGATGATGTGTTGCAAGGTTGGGGTCAAGTGAAAGGAACTGTAAAAGAGCTGGTCACAGCTGTCGAGACACCAACAGGGAATAACGGACTGAGGCTGCCGACTATGCGTGGCCCATACCTTGCTTTTGTGAGTTCAGTTCGTTCATGATCACCTGATCTGGAGTGATGAGGCATGCAATCCGACTCCATGATTGAATGACATGTCACATGTGACATCAGACATTTGTAGTCAGGTCCATAATGAAGTTTTATGATTCGCAGCTTCATACTTTCTCCTCATCCACTACATCCACCATCATCAGCAAAGTCTTTCATTTTTGTATTTGTGCAGCTATTCTAATTTCTCTGGGCATGCCTTGTTATCTCTAAGTTGTGCTCATGACAAACTTCACGATTGACCATGCCCTCCCTTCACAGGTTGAGGTCGCACAGCGAGCTTGGCGCCTTGGGCTTGTGTCTTCCTCTAATGTCGTGGAAGCCTCCTGGCACTACATACAGAGGCAGGGTCATCTCGTCAGTTGTGCTGCTGATCTACGATGTTACACCTCCTGTATGAGCCCTGAAGATGCACAACAACTACTAGAGCTCATGAAGCCACTGCTGGTACTGGATGGTGCCGGGGACAAAAGCTGCAGTGGCAATGCTGTGGATGTGAAGGTCCTTCGACGGCTAGTGTGCTGCAGGTCCATCATGGATGATCTTGGCCTTCCTGTTATCAGCACATACAAGGATGCTGTACAATACGCTGGTGAGCATGGACAGCTTCGGCATTTGTCATCATAAAACATGACAGAGAGTATGCAGTGATGTGCACAAAGAGTCATTTACTGATTTACATAGGTTTGTAAGTCTTCTACATGTCAACATGTAGACTGAGGAACATCAGATAGCTACTGATAAGGTTGTGGGATTAGAATAGTGTGTAGTGTTATACATGATGAGAGCTAGGGCAGACAGTTCCTGCTTTGAGAAATGAAAAAATATGGATTCCTTTCACTCAACACCCTGGCCTGAAAGAGAATCCTTCAATGAAGTCCTTGGACCTCAGCTTCAGTCTAGCGCATACATTGCTTGAGTGTGTAGGAAGCGGAATGTTAAAGAATTCATTTGGTGCATTAGTTTCACGCAGTGAAAAGACGCTGTTACATCTTATCCAGGGCATAGGCATGAATATGCTTCCTAGCATATATGAGTACACCTTCATTGATGACAGCAATGCATTGTCCCTTGTCTCCTATAGAATTACTAATGCAAGACTATGCTAGAGCACAGTCTCTGTACGTCGACTTGGATGAGCGTGAGAGAGGGCCTGGCGACGAGCTGCCTGTGCTGGCAGCCTCTGCACTGATTTCTGATGCTGCCCAGGCTGAGGACAGTCAGGCCGCTGTCCAAAGTTTGATTCATGTGAGTTCTGTTTACAAGTAAAGGACTCTGTGATTCAAAGGAAGGACCTTTCGTATTTGATGAATTACAAATAGGGGACTTGCAATCCAGATTTATAGCTCATGATGAGACGTCTGACCTCTCTAAGCATGTGCACAAGGACTGCAGTTGTCAGTTGTCTTAAGCATGTGCACAAGGACTGCAGTTGTCAGTTGTCTTAAGCATGTGCACAAGGACTGCAGTTGTCAGTTGTCTTAAGCATGTGCACAAGGACTGCAGTTGTCAGTTGTCTTAAGCATGTGCACAAGGACTGCAGTTGTCAGTTGTCTTAAGCATGTGCACAAGGACTGCAGTTGTCAGTTGTCTTAAGCATGTGCACAAGGACTGCAGTTGTCAGTTGTCAGTTGTCTTAAGCATGTGCACAAGGACTGCAGTTGTCATGATGCTTTACTAAAATTTGCCAAGTCAAGCATTCCATTGATCTCCCTGTCCTCCATTGTCTGAATTTATAATATGGCTG
The DNA here is from genome assembly GCA_002335675.1 of Chlamydomonas eustigma. Classification (NCBI taxonomy): domain Eukaryota; kingdom Viridiplantae; phylum Chlorophyta; class Chlorophyceae; order Chlamydomonadales; family Chlamydomonadaceae; genus Chlamydomonas; species Chlamydomonas eustigma. Next base: position 47,518 of record BEGY01000067.1, on the reverse strand, counting down.
TTGAGAATGAGTTGAAGGAAAGTAATACATACAACATTCAGGACCACATGATGTCCCTCTGTGCAAAAGAGGATGCACTATGTTGCCCCTTGCCCTGTCCTCCTTTAAAGTAATTAACTTTTGCATTGGCGTCCCTAGGTTTTGATGAGATGAGAAACCACGTGAGTTTGTGTCATCTCAACATTCGTCCATCTTTGTATTCTTCTTCTCCGCCTCTTGCCAGGCTGTATTGGTGTTAGAATCTTGCGTCAGTACCCGCCCATTCAGTGCTGCTATGAGGCTCTCCCTCACAGCTCTGTACACAATCCTGGGCTGCCCGGAAGCTGCTGCTCAGCACTGTAAAGCCCTAGACCTCAAGAACATTCAGGTAACGCCTTTAACCAGCATCCAGCAAAGAGCTTAGCAGTGTCTTTGTAATTTCCAGGATCTGGATGGGAAGAAGCACACAGTCTGAATACGTATTCCCCAAGGCTAGCTCATACTTTCTTATCAACGAGGCTCCCTGGAGGTCCCTGTTGAAAGATATGCAACCCTGCAATCGAAACACTTAATTCATCTTGGTTACGATCTTTGGCCTCAGTTCTGATGTTCTGATCTTTGGCCTCAGTTCTGATGTTCTGATCTTTGGCCTCAGTTCTGATGTACTGATCTTTGGCCTCAGTTCTGATGTACTGATCTTTGGCCTCAGTTCTGATGTACTGATCTTTGGCCTCAGTTCCGATGTACTGATCTTTGGCCTCAGTTCTGATGTTCTGATCTTTGGCCTCAGTTCCGATGTACTGATCTTTGGCCTCAGTTCTGATGTACTGATCTTTGGCCTCAGTTCTGATGTACTGATCTTTGGCCTCAGTTCTGATGTACTGATCTTTGGCCTCAGTTCTGATGTACTGATCTTTGGCCTCAGTTCTGATGTACTATTTCCAGATATAAAATCTTCTGAGTCATAAAACTATCAATCCACAGATGGATACTCTCGCTAGTCATCACTTACTACCAGCTCTGGTAGCGTTTAAGGCACCTGGAGCGCGTGAAACAGTGAAGATGCTACTCCAAGACATGACTAAGTTGTACGATGATCATAACAAAGACGCTGCAGACACTCTCTCCAAAGCTTACCAAGGGAGCACATTCTCAAAGGTGACGACATGCAAGTCCAATGTACTGTGTGAAATAACAGCAACTATGAACCCTGTGTAGAAAGTGGGAGCAGCGGAGTTGTTCACTTCGGGAACTTTCCTTTGCCTGAATGCTGACTGATTCAAGGCTTACCTTGTTAGGCATGAAGTGCTGTCCTGCAGAATTTAAATGTATGTTATGGACATGCATGCTTCATGTCTTCTTCTAGATACTGTGGCCAAGCTTGTCTCTTATGTTCTTTTGAAATGAAAACTGTAGAAGGACTGACATTACTTCTGATGGTTTCTTTTAACCTTCTGGAGCAAATTAACGTACTCCTATACCCTCCATCTGATATAAAATGTTAATGTAATGTACTGCTTATTTGTCTCTTAACATCATGTCTTTCAATGATGCTGCTGATGATGATGATACACTTGATACAGCAGTCCATGATGATGATGATGATGATGATGATGATGCACTTGATACAGCAGTCCATGATGATGATGATGATGCACTTGATACAGCAGTCCATGATGATGATGATGATGCACTTGATACAGCAGTTCATGATGAGGATGATGATGCACTTGATACAGCAGTCCATTATGATGATGATGATGATGATGCGCTTGATACCTTAAACCCTAAAACCTAAAACCTTAACCCTAGCAGTCCATGATGATGATGATGATGATGCGCTTGATGTGCATAGGTCTTGGAGTTCGTAGAGTTCCAAGAGCGTATGAGTTTAGCTCACACTAGAGTAACTGCAAATTGTGAGAAGGAGCTTCTGGAGCTTTCAGGAATGGACAACCTGGTGAGGCCTGTAGTTTGAACTAAGTATGAACAGTCGAAGAGGTTGAAGGCATATTGCTCAATCTACAACACTTTGTAGCGGATGCCCTCACAACCCTGTTTATCATGTTCTTCAATTGATCATTGTCATACTGCTCATTACAATAAGATGCCATAACTTCTTGTACATGTTCAGACAAGAACTGAGAACTAAGCTAACTTGCATAGCTTGTTGGCATGGCTTAGGTTTTGTATGATGGGTTGAAAATTTAAATGCATGCATCACACTTGTCTGCAGGGCTTCGATGCTGCTGCATCTTCTTGCCGTGTGGCTTGTGAGCGCCTGCTCCTCAGAGACATTCCAGTAGCGTTTGGTTGCCAAGGAGGCCTCAGGTTCAATGAGGACTTGACCACCAGGCCTGCATGGTACCCTCCCTCTCTCAGTCCCTCTCACCTCATGCCAGCAGGGTGGTGGCAGTACAGGAGCAGCGTGAGAGGACAGGGGTACGGCAGGTGCTGGTGGGTGCAGCCAGGCTGCTCAGAGAGCAGCATCTCAGAGCCAGCTACAACGTGGCGTTTGAGGCGCTTTCGTGATGTGCGCCTAGCGTGGCTGGTGCCACATGTGCTTTCCTTTGTTATGGAGCCAGACAAGCAGCAAGAAGATTGTCAAGGGGCTTTTATCATGTCCACCCTCAAAGACCTTGCTAGCTGCTTTGATCTGACTGGAATGGAGGAAATGTCGCAGAGTTTGAGGGATAGAGGTCAGGCCTTAACTTCTGAGAAGCTCCCTCTATGTGAGGACTTGGACATGCTGCTGCTTTCAGTTTTATCTTGGGGGGTACAAACGACTGTAATGTTAAGACAATTTACAGCCGCAGCTACTGCCGATGATCTCCATCAGAAGGTTCTTGAGGGAGCGCCAGATGCAGAAGATGTCGGAAGATTCTTTGCTGCAGTGATGGAATGTGTGGCTCGTGATATATCCAATGCTTACAGCAGCATTGTGGATTACAAACATGCAGTTTTGCCAGGCGCAGCTCTCAACCTGGCTTCTGTACTAGTGAATGAGCACCTGCTTTGGCTTTGTTTATGCATCCAGGTGACAGCTGTTACTTTGTACCCTGAATAGTAAATAGACTGGGTTAAAACCGCCAAATGTTACTAATGGAGTTGAGCCATTCACTGCTCAAGTAGGTATTATGTGGAATCAATTTTGAATCTGTTACCATCTTATCATCCTTCTACTGCAGGGTGTGAGCCGCTCCTTGAAGAAGAAGCAGGTCAGAGCAGATGATGGCAGACCTGAGCAGGTTGCTGAACTGTTGTCACAAATGCCGTCTTTGAAGGAAATGGTTATCAAGTCTTGTAACTCCCTAAGAGAAGCTCTTCAAGTTGTGAAAGCAAGCCAGGAGACGTCACTGTCTAAACAGACAGAGTTAGCTGAAGTATTGAGTGGTGGCAATACTCTGTGGGGCTGGCGAGCTAACTTTGCACCCGCCTTGATCGTGAGTGCTATGATGAGGGAGCAGATAAGCATTGCTGAACAAGTGCAGTCTATGTCACTGCAGCACGCTAAGCTCCTACCTTCATAACTCTTTTTGATCTAATAACATTTATTCACAATTCCATGCACAACACAAATCAAGGACTTTGACTGTGTCAGTATACGTACTGCTAGTTACAAGAGAATTTCTATTCCAGTAATTTCAGAACATAAATCTCATCACATACACTTCTCTAGTCACTCTTTACGTCATTGTGCAATATGTGCAAGCAGATATATTATAGCAACAAACATAACGCAACAAGCAAAATGTACAAAGAAAACAGGAGTGTAAAAATTAGCTAGATGTCCGGCAACAAGCTTTAATGACATGGCTTCCCAAAGCTGAATTTTTAATATACATAGTTTGCAAATGAGTGATGAACCACCACTGCAATTGGCCACTTGCACATTCAGAGTACGCCAAAGAAGGCAATCTAGCAGCCTGATAACAGATGCTCCATCATCACTACAGTGCCATTGGATTGGCATGTACTAAAGCGCCATTGGACTGGCATGTACTATAGTGCCATTGGATTGGCATGTACTAAAGCGCCATTGGATGGGCATGTACTAAAGCGCCATTGGATTGGCATGTATGGTGATTTTGTTGATCTTCACTTCCTGCCTCGGTCTATCTGCAGCATCTACTTGCAGCTTCTCCAACCGGTCTAGAGTGTCCATACCATCAAGCACATGTCCGAAGACGGTGTATTTCCCATTGAGGTGTGCATGAGCTTTATAGGTTATGAAGAACTGACTTCCTGAGAGGGCACATTCAAAGGAGAGGTGTCATTATCTTAATACTCGGGTTCATTGTCACATCCCTTTCTGAGAGGGCACATTCAAAGGAGAGGTGTCATTATCTTAATACTCGGGTTCATTGTCACATCCCTTTCTGAGAGGGCACATTCAAAGGAGAGGTGTCATTATCTTAATACTCGGGTTCATTGTCACATCCCTTTCTGCCTCTCCGATCGCAGACCCTTCATTGCAGATCCGCAACATGAATAACATGGATTATGGCGTGTCCTGAAAACTCTGAATCAAGGTCTTTGCAACACTTCTCTCATATTTTTCACATAATCCTCACCATTTGTGTTTGGTCCGCTGTTTGCCATTGACAAAATGCCCCTTTTCCCATGCTTTAAGCCATCATGGATTTCATCAGGAAATTTCCCATTTGGTGTATTGTATATGCTTCTCCCTCCCTTCCCAGTGCCTGTCGGATCACCTGAACATAAGGGACATGATCTTAATTATGAGCAGGCTTGTAAGCAGGGTGTGATGTTAAGGTCGATTACATTGCATAGTCAAACCTACCAGTCTGAACCATGAACCCTTTTATGTTCCTATGAAATAGACAGCCATTGTAATAGCCAGAAGCTGCAAGAGCCAAAAAATTTTCACAAGTCCTAGGGACTTGTTCACAGAACAGCTCCACTGACAAATCACCAAGCGTTGTATGCAAAGTTAAGGCCTGCAAAGAGCATAAACATATAAATCTCTTGAAAAATGTCGACCTAAAATCTATTTTCTATTATCCTCACCATAGTTAATTCTCATTAGCTTTTGGCATGCATTTAAAAGAATTGTTTGGGCTCGAATTTTTGACGATACCTTAAACCCCAGGCCTCCTTCTCACACACCCTCAATACCTGATATGCAGGAATTTTGAGTATGATCTCGACACATAGATTAAAGTATTTATCTAACAATGTTGGCAGCTCCTTTGTATGTCCTCGTGCTGTATGTCCCATTGCTTTATGTGACGTTTCTGTCCGTCATACATCATGGAATCAAATTTCTCATATTTATTTAAGATCAAATGCGATTTGTGCCCTTCCTGAGAGTGGGGAAGGTTAGTACATGTGACTATCAGAATTAGGCGGGTAACTATACTGCCGGCTCTCGATATATTATCCAACAATGCATCCAATTACAGATATATCGGATGCAATGAGAGCTGACTTGGAAAGATTCCAGAGGCAGCAACCAACCCTTGACAAGGCGTCTGTTAGTGCCCCTCATGTAATACTCAAATCTGCACTTTTGAAGACATGCACTGTTGGTACCATGATATATTTTTTAACAGATATCTTAAAACATTCTAACTTTTACTCCATGCGTAACCAGCTTCCTTCCATGTTCTATGTGCAGACGTCGGGCTCCTCTCTGAAAGAAACACTGGATAAGGTATTGTCCTATGCTCAATTATTTTCATGAACATCACAATCTTTTGAACTTAAAGTTGCTCAGACTCGTTATCACCTCTAACTGTACAGTTGGTCATGTTTGTCATAGCTGTTATTTGCCATCATGTATTCCGTTTACTAATTCCGGAATTTTGATGCATCTCAAACAGGTTTTGATTGCTGACTTTTTCCTAGTCTTGTTCATCCTGGCATGGCTTACAGCGGGGGTTGCGCAGTCTGCTCTTTCAGGAGGGCAGAGTTTCCTACTAGATGCATGGTTCCCACTTTGGCCTATGCTGTGGCAACCAGCTATTGGCATGTTGATGGCCGGCGCCTTACTATCAGGGGCTGCAGGTTGGCTGAAAAATATGGAGAGAGAAAAGGAGAATTAGGAGAGCATTAATTGTTGCCTTGTATGGATTAGGTGATAACACTGGATGTAGTGTTGGTGCAATAATACAATACTAGAATTATAATAACAGATGAATTCCTCTCTTATTATGTGCGTGGCCATGCCTGGTAACTGGTAAGTAATTGAAGTAAAGAGTATGTTATTTTGGAATTGCTGCAGTCTTACTCTATTGCCAGCATGAAATTTTGCAATCTGATGTCTTGATATCAGCCATGTACCGCTTTGACTTTCTCCAGTCAACTTGTGATACGCAAATTTCTTCGTGACTGGAGGATTCATCGCGTATATGAATACTATGATGCTTATGAAAAGCCAATATGTAGAGTCTTAGTTGCCTGGTGTACGGCAGTGTGGACGTTCGTTTCCTTTTTAGTGTGCTGAGCGGCGTAGAGAGCGTACGAGTAGTACGAGTTTCGCTTCTCTTCCTCTCAGGTACATGTAGTAGGCTCTTTTAGCTCTTGCAGTTCTCTTGTCTTAGCAGTTCCAGTAAAAAAAAAGTGAGTCGACCATGTAATAGGCCGCTCACGTCTACCTTAGCGTAATTTTTCCAGCTTGTAGCCTCATCGAGTTAAGGAGTTAATGATGTCTGGTACTTATGAGCATGGATCGGCGAAGATGCCGTTGCTAACTCTGGGCAATTGTTCTGTGTGGAAGCACAAGCTGAGATCGCATTATTTAAGGATGAAAGAGCTGAATCCGCCTACGAATGTCTTCATAGGAGATCTCTCAGCGGGAAGAGTCGGTAGACAATAGAAGAGAGAACAAAGTATTTGCATACGTGGAATCACTCTTGGATTCCGTTGCACTCATGGTGCATCAAGTCGATGAGTGGGTCAGAAAACAAAAGAACAAATGAGTGAGGGACTAGCAAACATTGCTTTCATCTACCTTGACATATGTTTTGCATTATCGGCCATCTGACCCACTCATCGACTTGATGCACCCCGATCAAAGTATTGCTACATATGCAAATACTTTGTTTTCTCTTCTATTGTCTACCGACTCTTCCCGCTGAGAGATCTTCGATACCAGCAGCTGAGCTGAACTGCACCCCATCCTCAGTCCTTTCCAACAAAGTAATACCTTTTGAGGCATTGTTTGGTTTCCCACCTAACATCTCCAGGTTCCAGCCCTTTGGAACAGTTGCTTTTGTGCTGAAGGACTGACTTGCCAACAACAGGTATTGACGACAATATCATGCCTGAGACAGAGCTCGAGATTAGGAGGAGCAACATGCCTTCAAGATCTCCTAACAGATTGAATCTGGTGAATTTGTGTAATAAGGAAGAAAAAGAGGCACCAAGGAATTACAATGAGGCCAAGAGGAGGAAAGATGTTTTGCGGTGGGAGGAAGCCATCATAAAGGAGCATAAGACAATGGCAGACATGATTAATGTGTGGGAGGCTGTGACATATGTGCCTGCTGGATGTCAGATACTTCCATCCATGCATGTGTTCTCCATCAAGAAGGATGAGAATGGGAAAGTGATTCAGCACAAAGCACGATTGGTGATCATAGGATAAGTGCAGAAGCAAGTTGATGGATACCTAGAGGTGTGGGCGCCTACAAGTAAATAGCCTTCTCTAAGAATGTTGCTAGCAGTGGTTGCGGAGAAGGGTATGCACATTCATAAGATGGATGTTAAATCAGCCTTTTTGAATGCTGAGCTGGATGATGAGGTGTACATCATGTTGCCACCAGAAGTGTGCACTAGAGGAGATAAGACTGTATACAAACTGAAGAAGGCAGTGTATGGGCTTAAGCAAGCACCTAGGGCTTGGTATAACATGTTGAAGGAGATCTTGACTGGGTTAGGCTTTACACAATCAGAAGCAGATCCTGCCATATATTTCCAGGTTGTGAATGGACAGGTAGAAGTCATTCTCACTCATGTGGATGATCTCCTTATAGCTTATGCTGACTTGGACAGAGTGCAATGGATCAAGGATCAGTTGAAACAGCAGGTTGACATCAAGGATATGGGTCATGCTAGTTACTACTTGGCCATGGAGATCAGCAGGCGGGATGGCAGGATTCATCTCACACAAAAGAAGTATACTCTTGCTGAGCTGATAGGATCCTTTAAAACTTCCATCTTTCACTCTCACAAATTCCAGCCCAAAGTGTTGAGTGCTCTCCACATACCTCATCACACTAGTAAGAGCATCAATGTGCAGGATAGTAGGAGCCTGGAAAAATTTAGCCAACATGCGTACTTTTTAGGATTTGTTCAGCAAGCCAAGGAATTAGCATTGGATGGCATGAAAATTCAGCCGCACCATCAATATGATTTACAACCTTCAAATGATGGGATGCCATGAGATTCAGGGACTCTCCAGCAACAACAACAGCATGATTTACAACCTTCAGATGATGAAATGCCTGGGCCTTCATGGACTCTTCAGCAGCAACAAGGCGGTTTACGGCCCTCACAGTCTAGAGGCCCTCAGCTACCCATGCCCAACGGTCCCTCTCATCAACGTGTTCTTCATATCATGAAGAACTACATCCACAGAGCTTTTTTGGTTGGCATTTTGGCTGATTCCCTTGCAAGGTAATTCCCTTGCTTTCTCATTTTAAAAGCAACGTCGAAGTAGTCGAAGATTTGCATTTTGCTGTAACTATATCTCTTATTTTGTTGCTCCTTTACTCTATTCTCTTATTTCTGTGATCTGTTCCATCACTTCTCTATCCTTTTTATGATGATGTTAGGGTCAAGCTATCGCTGTAGTGGTTAGGGGTTGGTGCGTATTTGGCTTGTGGCTGGTGTGTGTTTCAGGGATCGCTTTGCCAACAAGATGTTGATATTGATAAGGCAAGAAACAGAAAGAGCCCCAGACAACTACAAAGGGTACAACAAACCAATGAAGCAACTGCTTAGCAAATAAGATGTTCAGCACTAATAGTTGTTATTCCTGGAATTGGAATGTGTAATTTGGCATTTTCAATATCATTTACACTGGGTATAGTTACAAACAGTTGCAATGTCCTCCTGACCCTCCCACAATGACGCTCAAGTTCTTTCGGGATCCGAGTATCATGTGTGTACGGTTGATGAGGGCTGATTTATTCTTGGGCCTACTAATGGTACTAGTAGTGGTACTCCAGGCAGCATGGCTCCAAAATGTCACATCACGGCTGTTGAGATGATGCGACATTTCAGCAGTAGTGATGTGGCACTCTGGAGCCATGTAGCCTGGAGTGCCACTTGTAGGCCCAAGAATATTAAGCCTTCAGCCGTAGTGCACACATACTCAGCAAATAAACCAAAGTTGTGTCACCTGCTAGGAGGAGGTGACAACAATAGGCTACGTCATATTTCAAATTTCTTTGAAATGCTTCATACCTGCACCATTGACAACGTAGATGATCCAGCCGGCATGCCCCATATCTGATTGTAAAACATTGGGGGCCGACGGAGAGGGCTGCACTACCCATAGGCATGGTGGGAGGTGGGACATGCTTGTGCAAGGCTGATACAGTTAATGAGGCTACACCCATGGACATGGTGAGCGAGAGGAAGAGCATTAAGTAACTGGGGCTGCACTCATGGGCATGGTAGTGGGTGGAGGGCCATGAAGTATCATCCGGCATCTAAGCATTTGATGCCTAGCATTCTCAAAGAGGAACATCAAGCATAAACAAGAACCCACACGCATCTTCTTAAAGAATCCATAAGGTCGTCAGAAACGTGTAAGACATAAAATGCGAGGCATATTATTTTCTTTCGATCTCCGTACATTATTTTAGATTTTTCATGTATATCCTTGAAAACTTTCTTCCAGTAGTTCATTTGGATTCGAACAATGATTTTTACAAAATACAGAATGGTTAGGTGCTCATATGACGAAGATATGGACCCAGGTGACGCGCAATGAAGTAGATAACTACCTTCAAAAATCAGGCAGCTAATACTCGTCGTAATGGAAACGTCAAAACTCCAAGTTGAAGTACCGATGGGACAAAGCTTCACCCACAGACAATCTCCCTCGATTAAATCTATCCCTTTTGCTTAGTAGCTTCTTAGCAAGGTCCCACCCTGCTTTCCCATTCCGGTCGAGGAGTGTGAGGTCATATTTGCCCCCACGAACGACACGCCATCTGAATACAACATGAGGATGAGGACGATTGCCTGTTAAAACACTTATAATCTTACGTAGAGTTATTATAAATCAGACGGGAGCACAGTGGGCGCCTAAAGGCTAAAACCATGGGGAAAAAATTCATTTCCCTTGATGCATTTTAAACAGGCCCTTATTTCTTGACTGCTTTAACATCAGAAGATGTGATCTCACCTCTCAAGGTCATAATCCACTTGTCTAAGCTCATTGTTCAGCATTCGCACACTGCTACCCCCCCTAAGTGTGGGTATACACATTTGCATGAGAAGCACCCCCGCACTGTAGGAGTCAAACAGGTCAGGAGCCCCATAAAGCCATGCCAAGGGAGATAGGAGTGCAGCTACAATAGGGGCAGGCGCACGAGGGAAGTCTGCAGGGAGAGTCAGGGTACACGTGTGAAAAGACTGTGGACTCCATGGAACAATTAAAAAAAAGTAGTGTTTGATAATTTCAAAACGTAGTGAGAGGGAAGGACCTGCTACCAAGCTTCTTGCTCATGCAAAATTTGTGCTTCTAGAGCAAATGAAATGGCAAACAGGTAGTGCGTGTGAAGGCTGGGAGGAGGAAGCTAGGCGGGACTTCAAGAAGCATTCATAGAAAGTGTTCCCAAACAACTCACTCTTGGGGAGAACCAGCTCCTCTGGCGGCGAGTACCTCGGATCCAACATTCCATACAATGGATTGAAATTGATCCCAGTGCAGAGATCCACTGCAGCCCCGAAATCAATGATTTTCACCTGAGTGACCAAACAGAGGACCGAAACCACCTAATAAGGTGAACATACAACATCTACATAAAAGATATGTGCTTATTATGATTCTCATGTACTCAAAGTGACAACACAAGTCCACGAGCTACCTTGATATGTGCTTATTATGATTCTCATGTCCTCTAAGTGACAACACAAGTCCATGATCTACCTTGATAAGTGCTTATTATGATTCTCGTGTACTCAAAGTGACAACACAAGTCCATGAGCTACCTTGATATGTGCTTATTATGAATCTCATGTACTCAAAGTGACAATACAAGTCCATGAGCTATCTTGAGATTTTCAAATAAAACTGAAGCAGTTCTTTACCTCTCCATCAACTGTGATCAACAGATTGTCAGGTTTCACGTCTCTGTGAACAATGCCTATGGAATGCAGACGGCGCAAACCAACCAGGACTTGGCGCAAGATGGCTTTGATGACCTGAAAAGAAAGCACCATGCCAAATTTCTGGTTCGTAATGGCATGGTAATACCTTAGTAACCAGGTAATAACCGGTAATTTCCGCGTATTTGCTTTAACATGGTACAACCTGACAGTGTCGTGGAGCCCTCAAACATAACTGGAGGTCTCTAAAACACCACCTGATGAGTCATTGCTACTACTCTGTAAACCACTTGAGTCATTGCTACTCCATAGAATTCTGAGTCACTGTTACTCCATAGAATTCTTGAACTACAATATGCCTCATGAACATTTAATACAGTGATGAGGCCTGTTAAGGTGCCAGCACTTGGGCCTATTTCTTAAGGCAAGACGTCATTCAGCAAAGTGCAAAACAACGACCCTCAAGCCTGTAACACATTAAAAGCACAAAATATGTCCCAGCATACAACTAAATGCTCACCAAGGTTTCTCTCTTGTCAACAGGCATTCCCTCGTTCACTTTGCCCAACACATATTCCTCAACCCCGTAAGGAAAAGTCCCAATCTTCCCATCAAGGGCATCCCCAAGTGTGGAATCACTCTCAAACTTCCACACCAGCCACTGTGAGCCTTTCACAAAGGCTCCCTGAGAAGACTCCGGAATGAAGTTGCCAAGGAACTGCGCGCAACACTGTGCTGCTAAAGGGTTACGCCTGATCTTGTTACACATGTAGCTCTCTACCTGTTGAATCACCAAAAGCAACAGGAGAGACGCTCTTTTCAAGACTATGCTGCGTACTGCTTCCGCAAGATGGGACGCCTTTTAATGTATTTGCTATCTCAGGCAATTAATCAAACAACATGCACATCTAGGATTGTTGAAATACCCGGATGAGTGAAGATCATTAGGCATGATCCTTCATGTGCTCAATTTAGAACACCAGAAGACAAGAAAGGAGTATAAATCGGGTCCTTACCCTCCCAGTCTCAGTGGCGCCCTTGGCCATGGTACCGCCTTTCATAAAGTTTATTCTGCAGTACACACAGGAAGCGTTAATGCCATGTCCTTTCAAAAGAGCATTGCGATGTCTGCTTGGCCACATCATAAACATAAGACAGGTGAACATAGATGCAGGATGATAAAATAACACTCAAAATTTGTTGAGATCTGTACTTTGCTGCAGCTACTCAGCACATCATGAGATTGTCCTATACGTCCTACAGTACAGGCCCATACCACATACTCTGTAGAGAGGCATTGCAAATGGAATACCTGACGAAATGGCATCTTCGGACCTGATACTCAGGATCTTTGGCTTGCATGGTGTATCTGCAACATTCACTTTTTTTACTTCACTCCTAAACTCTGTCCTACTGCTCAGTGTCTTTGCCAACTGTGCCTTCAGCATGTGCTTTGACTCGCACCTGTCTTCTGTCTTGTCCATATTCACTCTTTTAAGCACCACACGCCTCTTCTTTTGCTCTGGGGTAAGGTCACTCTTGCTTCCAATAGTCTCTCCAGGCTAAGAGAAACATTGGGTAAGAGAAAGCAATACAAACCATCTTCAACTGTTGTCACAGTTTCAGTTCAAACAAAGATAGGAATGGAAGAGGTCTGAATAAAACATACTTTGAGTAGGACAGAACTTGTTGCAGCTTGAGGGCTGAAAAAGGGAGGCAACTTGTTATAAAAAGTTTATGTAAGTTGACCTTGACAATTACGTTGAGACTGCTTAACATGGAATGTTCTCATAATAGGAAAGTTCTAATCTCTAGGGCTTTTCACACAGTTCTAAGCTCCAGGCAAATACTAGGGGTCATTAACATGACACCAGCAGTCACATGCTGAGCAGCACTACCTTGATCTGAACGCCTTCATACGCAACCCCAAAGTTGCCCCCTCCAAGCTTCCCTCTGAGAGCAAAGTCTTGCGACGCAAAGTTGTTAGCTCTCTCAAACAAAGGTCCAAAAACATAGAAGTCAAGGAATCCAAAGACCAGAGGACTGGGTCTGGCCAGGAACATGTAGTAGAAAGCCTATAGAGGATTAATGTGTACATGTAAGAATTTACACACATGATCCAGTGAGACATGGCAACATTTTTGGCTTACAAGATGGACTAAGTTGAAAAATGCTAAAGGTTTAAAACAGGCTGAGCTAAGACTATTTTTATCTTCAATCATGTCATTCATATGTCGCATTCTTTTCCAAGTACCTAACTGAGTACGTAAACAGTCAGATAAAGTCACCAGGACTTGTTATCAAAAAAACATTTCGTCAGCGCACCGTTACTCTTGCCAGTGTTGGCAGAGATGGGGACAGAGTGATTAATGAGGCAATGTCTCCTCCAATCAAATTAATGACAGGCTGGACAGGCTCTGGGGCAACAGCAGCTAGTGTGTTCACGAATCCTTGAACCGTCATTCCTAGCTGTGCTACCTCCGTTACTGAAGCGCTGGCAATAACTGCTTGGACGTTGACGATGGCATCAGTAACGTTTTCTACAGCAAACGTCACTGGTAATCGTCGTTTGCAAATCCCTTTCCGATGACATACATCCACGCGATTGTTACAGCTTTTTAATGAGGATAGCTGAGTTTTCAAAAGCATGTTTGCCTGAGTAGAGGGATCAAAATTGATCTGTCACTTTAATCATGCAAAGCTTATGTCCTCTATATGAATCATTTCATCAACCCTGCTTCCCTGATGGTTCTCACGTATCGTTACCTGTTTTCATAGCCACGCAACCTACCCTTCATGTTCATACTTTCGTTGAGGAGGTATGATCAATGATCATACTCATGAGTTATGTTTGCGCCAGATGCTGTTGTAAGTAATGGCGAAAAAAGGTCGAAAGCTTGCTATTAAGCAGTCAGTGAAGGCTCTGTATGACCGGAAGCGCGTTGCACGAAGTAGACCAGGACGGCCAGATGGAAAAGTGTCAACATCAGGAGCAATGAAGAAGAGAGGAATTAAAAATCAGAGGAACCTTGCATCAAAATCACAGCAACAAAAGGCTGCTCCTGAGCTGCCAAATTGCTTGTCGAATCCAAAATCAAATAATACACCGTTCAGCACAGACGACACTATTTTGTTAGTTGGAGAAGGTTAAAAAAGTTTTGATTGTCATCTTGCCTCAAAGAGGCATGGGCATGGAATGAAAACAGGTGGTTCCTTCTGCAGGCAACTTCTCTTTTTCAGCAGCTCTGGCCACACTCTTGGGTAGTGCAGAGCTTATCACAGCCACTTGTTTCGACACAGAACAAGTGAGAAATATGCTCACGTTGATGAAGGTGCATTGTTTATTGGGAGAATATTTCCTTCTTGGTGCCCGTACATACATGTACTGCATTTTATTGGTTCCCCGCCACTTGCATGGTCAGTAATTAGCTTGAATTACTTCTGAACATTGCATTTGCATATTACACCACATTACCCTTCTGCAATTTAAGATCAGACAAAAGAGCCATGTAAGTATCACACCACACCTCTTGTAGAATAGGTTTGGATGGATCAGAGGTGTGATTCTTGTGTGCCTACGCCATCTGATTATGATTTGATAGTCTTGCTTGCTAGGTTTTTTTTCTATGCAGAGGTCGTGTTGAAGCCTATCATAATTGCGTTCTAAATCCTGCTATTTTATCTTATTCTATAATGGTACGGGTCTGCCAAAATTAGGGTGTAACATGTTGTTCAATACAGGCTTTCACTCAAAGCATTTTGAGGTAGAGATTTGGGGCAGCATTTTGAGCTCTTTCTTAGCACATCCATAGATAGAATTTGCATGCAACCTGTTTTTGAAACAGGAAGTTCAAAGGAAGTATCCAGATGCCGCTCGTCACATGGCCACTGTCAAAGACTTAGGTGGAATAGTGTTACATGGTGTGGATGCTACAAAGCTAGGATTACATGAGGGCTTGAAGGCGGGGCGGTCAAACGGTCGTTTCAGCAAGATTGTATTCAACTTCCCGCATGCAGGTAGGTTTGCCTCCATAGACAAGGACCCTGTGTGTGGCTGCAGTCGATGCACCCTGCAGATAATTATGTTAGAGGACATTGTTTTATATGTTGCCGCATGCATACGAGCAGGAGAGACTAATTGTCCAAGGACCACCAGTATGTTCCCAAAGAAGTTTAAACTTCCATGGGGAAGAAGTTTAGCTATCACACTTACAGCCATAAGTAAACAGACATCAGTGCTTCTGTAGTACTTAGAATCTATGTGCATGCTACTGCTCAACAAGGTGCTGGTATCAAGGACCAAGATCGGAACATCCTCACCAATCAGCACCTTCTTGCCGGCTTCTTCTCTTCAGCCCGACAGTTTCTATCCTCCCCTCTGTCTGGAGTGCAGTACACAGCTCAGGGTCCCATCACACCTCCTTCAGGACAGATCCTGGTCACTCTGAAAACAGGTAATATCATGCAGGTCATTTCCTTTCTATATACAATAGAGGCATGCCATTGTAAGGCCGGGAGAACTGCTTGAGAGTATGGTGTTGAAGCAAGAACATGCGGAAGACATGGCAAGTGTTCGCTGACTTAGCATCCAGTGCTCATATTTTGCAGACCTTCTAACCTCGTACAAAAGACTGTGATAGATGAGAGTGTAGACTGTTGTCTTGAGTAAGAACTGTTGTGGTTTACCTACAGGTGTACCTTGCGATGACTGTTGTGTTGTAACTATAGGTATACCGTATGATGACTGGGGGCTAGTGAGCTTAGGAAAGGCAGCTGGTTACTTCGTTCATCACTGCACCGAATTTAAGTCTGAGTTTTATCCAGGTGACAGCTAGACTTAGAGTCTGGCTTTAGGATCTTTCAGCTTCATCAATTGCTTCCACCTCATTATTATTCACCAGCTCTTATTTTGTTTGTTCTGTTCTTATTCACCAGCACTTGTGTTTTGGCACACAGGGTATGAGCACAGGAGAACCATTGGATGGGATGCAACCAAGGTGTGTGACTTGTTCATTTCGCACACTCCCTCAAATGAATCAAGTTCAATCGTTAGTCTGTGTTGACACATATGATGTTCAATCACTTGTTGACTTCAAAGGTAGACATTGCAGTACAAGTAGGTGGGTCTCATTTTTATGTAGCAACATCGCTGACATCCTTGTGCTTGGAATCATGTTTTAAGGAGGGTAATGTTGAAATAGAAGGAAAGGCTTGCAAGACCTGGGCTTTCTGTGATAAGAAAGGTGCTGCAGCAGTAGCTTCGTCCCGGAAACTGGCTTCTAAACGAGCCAAGAAGGGTCAGCAAGGCTCAAAGTCCTCTTCAGTTGCAGACTCTGTATTGGGAGAAGACTTGGAGGGGGGAGGTCGAGATCAGGACGGAAAGAAGAGCAGGAAAGAGAAGAAGAAAGCTCTGGCAGCAAAGCGGAAACGGCATCAAGCAGACAGTGATGGAAGCAGCGATAGCGATTAATGGTTGTACTGTGAATTCATGGTAAGGCAGTGTGGGTTCTCAAGTAAGCTTAGTAGTCAGGCGCTGAGGCCTACTTTAAGGCTGAGACGATCACGGTAGTGTTGATGTTCATTGCAAAGAATTAGAACTTCCAAAATAGAAGGCCACCATGCTCTCAACGGACTTCCACCTTCCATCATTTTACCCACGACTATATGTCGTAACCATCACGTTTGAGCAAAGAGCATTTTGCAGAGCACTGTTCGGAAAACAGTTGTTGTACACCATACCTTTGTTTTGGGTCTGTTACACAAATGCCTGACCTGACCCCAACAAAGATTAGAGGCAATTGTTTAATTTTTGATCACATGTTGATAGAGCCTCTTACACACCTGTTGGCTTTATCTTCTCTGGCGTCTGAAATGTTATTTTCTGGATGCTGTTCAATTGTTTCTGCTCTTTTTGTTTCTAATCGTTTGTTTTCACGTTGTTTCTGGCACAGAGAAAAGGACACAACATCTTTAACAATGATATTCATAAAAATTGTCACAAGTAAATATGTTTAAATGTCATAGTAAGATTAAGCAAGTAGTATGAATATCGGTACAGAATAATTGTTTTTATGAAGGTGTGTAGGCACCCATAACACTGAAGGAATTATCCCCCGATTTAACAGAAAAAAATTGTTCAGAAAGCATTCACAACTTTTCTCTGTACAAAATAATCTGAAGTATGTCAATAAAAAAGCCATCATGCTTTCACGATTCAATGTCACAAGCCAATACCTTGACAGTACTAATGCACCTTACCCTATTTTCATTTTTCAGCCAAACCTGAGCTAGGAAGCCTGTTTGCTAAGAACCAGATTCTCCAGTTACATAGAGCCTCATACTTCAGCTAGCCAGTAATAAGCACTCATAATGCAGCACACAAGATTCCTACAAATGACCACTGGGCTGTACCCATCCCTCCCTCAGCCCCTCCGGCATACTCCCTGCTTCTCTCATGGCTCTGAGGCTAAGAGCATCATGCCTCTTAGCCAACCTCACACCATTGCTGTCCAGCACTAGCGGAGTGTGAAAGAATGTAGGTTCTGGCAGGCCAAGGGCGCGGTACAGAAGCAACTGCCTAGCGGTTGAGGTTATGAGATCCTGCCCTCTTACCACCTTCAGGACGTACGTAATTGCATGACATTATGAGAAGTTGCTAGAGTCATGTCACGGCAGAAGAGGTTGCATGCTTTGCTGCATGAGACTGATAGCATTCACTGTGGCTGCGATCCGTCTACTAGGATTCTGACAAGATGATGACAAGATTCTGACATTCTGTACTTCACCATTCTGTACTTCACCAGCGGAGATCCCTTGCAACTCCATGATCTAATTACCCACCTCTGTAATCTGCATTGCAGCGTCATCAACGACACAAGAGAGCTGATAGCTCGGGACACCTTCATTGCGCCACACCACAAAATCCCCGAAATCCTGGAAAGAGCGCCGGCTTAATCATGAGAACCAATTCGCATTAGGATAAAAACCGTATTGAAGGACATTGTGAACAGGATCTAAAAGAATATCTAAATGAATATTCTGTGGAATAGAAGGTTTGCCGAACTCTACCATCTAACAATAAGATAGAGAGTTATCCTGCAAATAAGCATGCTGCTTATCCCATTACCTTTCCTGCTACAGAGGTCTGAGGTCCAAAGTGCTTGTCAGTGAAGTGAATCGTCTCCCCATGAGGGACCCGGAAGCGCCAGCACAGAGGTCGCTGTTGCTGCTGCTGCTGCTTCCCAGTTCCCGCCTTAATGTTCAATGCAGTCACTCCTCCACCTTCTACTGCATGCCTCTGCCTCTTGGGCGACTGATAAGACTCTGGTATCATTATGTCATTACTTAGAGCAGCACCCGGCGCTGATGCTTGTGCACCCTCACCACCATCATCTGGTATCATTATGTCATTACTTAGCGCAGCACCCGGCGCTGATGCTTGTGCACCCTCACCACCATCATCTGGTATCATTATGTCATTACTTAGCGCAGCACCCGGCGCTGATGCTTGTGCACCCTCACCACCATCATCTGCTGCAGTACTGCAGCCTGTCATCTTCTGGCCACCTTCCACTAGATCACGAGTGATACGGTCACTCAAGCTACTGTCAGTAACCTTGCAAAGTACGTCAACCTCTCCTTCTTTAACTTGAAGAGAACTCAATTGAACCTTATCTCTGCAGGTACCAGGGTACATCGGCTCCTCTTCTCCCTGATGAGGTGCACTAAGTGCAGACAATATATCCTGCATCAACATGAGAGATTCCTCTTAATCAAAGACAGGGGCATGACGGGGAGGCACACATAGATCTAGATTCAAACACGAGAGGATAATGGGCAAAGGAGCTCTCATAGCACGCAAATGAGATGTCAAGGTAAAAGAGACAAGAGGCATGACCTTTGGAGATGAAGTCATAGGGAAGTTACTTGTACCCACAAAGTGTTTGCTCCACTCCTTTTTTGCACTTGCTCATGCCACGAAAGATAGCAGAGATCAAAGGAGGCATTCCCCAGAAAGCTCATTATGGCACAAGAGTAAAATTGATTACAAGATATGGGCCAGCTTATGATGGTCGTACACTTTTCAGGCGTCTGATTTCATGGTGCAGGGAACCTAAAATCTAAACCAGGCACAGGCAGCGCACCCTTCTGGAACAGGAGCAAGGGTACAAGTGCCCTGCATCTCTCAGCTTCTCAAATGCTTCTCTGTACAGGGCCATGCGGTCAGATTGGTTGTAAGGGGCATGAGATCCACCGACATCAGGTCCCTCCTCCCACTCAATACCAAACCACCTGGAGGAGGACACAGAAATACTAAAACTGTTCATGCAAACAATCATCGCAGAATTTATAAAAGTTAGGGGCCAAAGCCTTTACATGCCTCCAAGCCTTTACATGCCTCTGCAACTTTTTATTTATTTGATTTGTGTATGGGTACCTTATGGCGCCCTGTGACTTACTTCAAGTCTTCCAGGAAAGCCTTCACAAATTCTGGCTTCACCCTTCCATGATCAAGATCCTCATTTCTCAACACCAAAATCCCTCCTGCCTGTCTCGCTCTCTGGTAAGCCCACCAAAAGGTCTAAGAGCAGTGAACATCAGGACCTCGAAAATTCTAGAATCTGGTCATAGCACAGGTATTCATAATCAGGACTAAAAACACGATACTTATGTACAGCGACAGACAACAAGTTATATGCTTGGTATTCAAGTCACAGGAACTTACAGAATCAGGGGCATGATGCGAATGTACAGCACTCAGGCACCGAGCACTCACAGTTTCGATAATACCTTGGCATGCCCCATGTGCAAGAGGCCAGTGGGTGATGGCGCCAAGCGGCCTCTGTAACCACCCTCAAGAGGAGAGTCCTGTACTCTCATGACAGCAGGGCTATGAAATTTAGATTGTAGAGCTGATGAAAACATGCAGCATCGTACTCATGCGTTGAGTTGAGGAATAACCCGGGCTACGTGCATCGATTCTCCGTCCATTCCACTCCGAGACCATGGAGGACGCTTTCGAAAGACTCAATGAATACTCAAAGTCTGTTTCCTGTCATATAATGAGATGAAGAGTGTAAATACTACCCACATCTGCTCGCGTCCGAGAACCCACCCTCTGCTAAAATGTGCACCATTCAAATGTAAGCGCGACATTCTACAAAGTTCAGATTGTTCACTGCCGTCGATATCGGGCCAAACTAGTCTCAAAAGAACTGGAACGGTAAGAAAAACACACGTGAATTTCGCTTTCTCTGTCTTAAAGAAAATTAATTCTAATTCAAACGGGTTGTAATTTACGTCCTCCGCATCTGTTGCTGTTGAGACAAACATCAGCAAAGAACTACCTACAAAGAAATGTGCTCACCTTACTTATGTTCAGATCTCTGGAACTGACCTTTTCATTCCGTTTTCTGTTCTCCTCAGCTTGTGAGTTATGCAGTTCGTCATCATGGGGAGGCCCCTACCTTGAATCCATCACATGAGTCCCAGAAAGCTTTTTTCTCCGCGTACTTTTCTATGGATGATGGCAGGGATGGAGAGGCTGGTATGAAAACCCTCAGCAAAGCAATGGCCTCTGTAGAAGATCGATCGGAGAGTCAGAGGCTGAGAGAGAAGCTGAGGGAGGCTGAGAGGTTGGCCACTCTGAGGACAGAGCAGCTCATGAGGGTTCAGGCTGAGGCTCAGAAAGCAAAGAAGGTGCACAAATGTGATTGTGATCTCTATTCTTGACAACCTCAGTCCTGTAAAAAATGCATGCCTTGACCAAAAGACATGTCTTTTGTGGAACATTCTGTTTGACATAAAGATTCGTGCCTTTAGTGCCATCACCTTATAAGAAAGGTTAAAATTTTACACATTGTGACTGTACCTCATGGACATGCATTTGCATGAATTTTCAGATAATTATTTCTCTGATCCCCGTCATGACCTCTCAGGCTTTTGAGATCAAGCTGCGTAAGATGTATGAGGCCCTGGAGGCTCAGCAGAACATCTTCAGCAAACAGATGGCACTCCAGCAGGTGCCTGATAGGCCTGAATGAAATTCATAGGAATTATGCATTAATTAATTCCTGCTCTCCTTTTGCCATGTCGTGCTCTAAGATTATGTATGTTTAGCATGTGTATTTGACATACTTCATGAGGGCTCTGAACTCAATTCATGGGTTGGGACCTACAATTATGAACTTAGACGAGCTTTGGTTCTCACAGGCTCTTTCCAAAGAGCAGCTGGAGGCACAGCTGTTGGAGAGTGAAGCAGCTGCCAAATCTGCAGAGAGCCGTGCCATGGAAGCTGAGATGAAGCTGTCTGTAGCGACGCAGCGCCTAGTTGAAGCTGAGATCAGAGCCAGCAGCTGGGTTAGCCCTGGTGCAAGTGGTGAGGAGGAAGGAGTAGAGATGCTGGATCCCGTGATTGGAGTGGAGGGTGTGCCTTCTGCTAATCCTGCTCAGCTACAGATGCAGCTGAAGACAGCTGAGGCGACAATTGAGGAGCTGGAAGTGGAGTGGAGATCTGAAGTGGAGGAGCTGAAAACTGTGCATGTGAAGGAAGTCGCGGCTATGAGGAAGGAGTACGTGGAGGCTGTGGAAGGCTTTGAGTGGTTAATCAGGTACTGAGGGCTGACATGTAGTTTGAGTGGTTAATCAGGTACTGAGGGCTGACATGTAGTTTCAGCATGATGCTTCATCTCATCTTTTGCCATGATTCTGTGACTGCATGTTAATAAAAGTGGTTTAAGAGGGAATGTCCTTTGAATGACATACACGCGTGTCCCTTTGCAGAGAGCTGGAGGCGGAGAAGCAGCTGTTGAAGGCGCAGCTGCTGATCAAAGAAGAATGATGTAAACCCTTAACCCCACGGCGCCCAGAGGAGCAAGGAGTCTTGTTTCTGGATGCTGTTTCCTGCAACATTGTTGTCCCCAATGGTAGTTATGGTAGTTAGGGATGGCTGCTGATGCTGGTTCCAAGCAGTTATGAGTAGCAGCACTGGTAGCTGATTGTAGTAGACTGGAATATTCCAGATCTGGGGAGGAAAGATGAGTCAGCAGGAACGACTTGGAGCCGCATAAATCTTAAGTAGAGGCAAAGTGTCCCTGATGAAGTATGAACAGCAGAGGCTGATATTTCCACACTACCCAGGTCGTATTTATCCTCAAGATCCTGCTGGGGATTATGAAGCCTGGGGCAAGTACCTGTATCAAGAGAGATGTTACAATTATGATTCTGTGTTGTTGGGTTGTAGTAGGAGTGTAGAAGGGTAGTTCAGCGTCTAGTAATCAGCTGATGACTGGACAGGCAGGAGCCCTGTGTATCAAAGAATATGCGTCTAATAAGTAGTATAGAGCCTTCGTAGTCAATGACCTGTTGCTGTGCATATCGTTGTTCAACTTCTTTTGACCCTTCAAATTCCTGTTTCAAAAACTTTTATTCTATCTATGTAGCACAGGCAGCAACTGCTGTTTGCTGTCTTACAATGGCTGCCTGAGCATGAGCATGTATGCTCTCTTGCATCGCAATGTACTTCTGGTCTATTTGATGACACTTCATCAGATTAAATCCCTTATCATGCCGCCTCTTTCAATTCACTCTTGAGTTGCAGTCCTGTCCTTGATGAATTAAAACTATTGCTGTTTCTTCGGTGTAATGGCATCCTGGATTAAAGCATAGGTAATTTAAAAGAATCGAGGACTGCAAATGTTCATTCTGCTTATGTTTATCACGCAACTTTAGTGCAATGGCTGCACAGCAGAATCTCAGGATGAGATAGGGCATACCCAAAAGAGATGCTCAGCTCATTTGATGACCCTTGAAACTTCCAAGCACTGCTCTACGAACCAGAATAATACTGTTCAAACTGAGGACTTGATGCTTGTACTCCAGGGCTTGCGTATAATGTGAAGCAAAGTAAAGGCGTACTATGTTGAGGTTTTCCCTGCTAAGGTTAAGTGAGGGAAAACACAGATGATGGAGGGTTTCCCTAGAGATATCTCTTGTTTGAGTTATCTCTAAATTCTTTAAGGTATCTGTAAGGAATTCTCAAAGATTTCATAGGTACCTGTGGGTAAGCGCTGTGGAAGACTTGAGGATGTGAAGCCGATACACACGTAACTGAAGCTGCTAACCATACACCCATCAAATCTGACCGCTTACTACCCAACAATTAGTAAACAATCCTCGTCATATTGACAGAGACACCAATGATACGTAAACCAATTCAGTTTCCGTCATACGTTTTGAGAGTCATATCCTTTGTAAAGGCATATCATTGACTAAGTACGCAAGTCTCCATGTGGTGTCGAAACAAAACGGATGAGCTGGCCGCTGCACCTCCTCAGGCAGGACTAAAATCAACAGCAACTAGCTGAGCTGCACGAAGGCCAGTGCCACTGCCAATATCGCGTTGATGTAAACAGCCATTCTTATCCACCCATTTCGCCTCTCAGCTCTCACAGGGCCAGCCTCAAAACCACAGAACCAGTCAAAGCGCACGCACAAAAGATGAGGGTGCCCCCTGGCTAGATGGCCAGCAATTCTCCCAGTGTCAGAAGAAAGCCTAATGACTGTTGCATATATTGAAGCCCAAACTCTCAAAGGCAACCGGATGCATGGATGCCTCTTGAGACGCTCCTTCGACATTATCCACATCATATTATAGATCAAGGTGTTAAGTGTTAATCACTATGTTCATGGCGGAAAGCCCAGTTCAGGTTGAGTGAATGCCATAGCACCCAGTCCATGATGAGTCAGTAAGAAGCTGAGATTATGAGCAGGCATTATGACAAACCAAAGCAGTGAGTATCACGGGCTGCTAATTACTGGATGTAGTGAGGGCACTAGATATATGAAGGGGACTACAAGTGAATAACATGAGACCTTGTACCTGAAAAAGGATGTTTCGGACCAAGTCTATCAGAAATTCCACTGAAATAACAGACATTGCCATCCATAGGAAAGGAAGAGATGATAGACTGCAGCATGCAGCAATGCATCCACCTCCACCACTTTCTTCAGGTATTAAGGTGTCCATGAAGGTGCTGAGAATGCGAATCGATAAGCAGGTCAGGAGCCTTGCAGCTAGTATCAAACTTTGGGTGAAAATCAAGGCCCACGCCAGCTCAGCAGCTGCAAAAAATGACAATTGAAAAAGATAATGTGTGTTAGCATGCAATGCAGACGACGTAGCTTATAGTAGCCTTTGATTTTAAAGCACATGATTGTGTCTTTAGTTTGGGTTGAAGAATGGCTGTTACATTTCAAAATCAAATATCCAGACAATGATGACATAATATCCACTAGACAATGATGACATCCCTTGAGACTTCATTGCAAAGTTCAGTGTCTTGTTACATGTGTACACATGCTAGGTATCCTTCAAGTCAGCCTTTATGTGTTCAGCCTGATGAATGCAACTTCTGTAAAGCACATTGTAGCACGAACCTAAATATTTCGCCACTGTACCTGTTGGAGGTGCCCGGTAACAGTGCTGAGGATACATGTGTATCAGCGCGCCATCCCCTATGGACCACTTGGCAAAGCGCAGTAAGGAGGGTCGTCCCTTGTTCCAGAGAGGATGGTAGGCAGCTGCCTGTTGGAAAATTCCAGGTAGCCAGCACAGTCATTCTTAAGCGCTAGGAATATTGAAATGCATTTTTGCATGTATGTTCTCCTCCTGGTAAGGGATGGCAGCTTAACTAGTGGGTAATGACGGATATGGGACTATGGGTCTGACATTAAAGGCAGTGAGGCTAGACCTAAAGGCATGAAGCCAGTCCAAATGGCAGTAAGGTTAGTCCTAAAGGCAGCAAGCCAGCAGTCCCAAAGGCAGTAAGGATGAGTGAGCTTTATCCAGAGTCAAAATTGAAGACCTCAGGACACCTATGTTCTATCAGGATGATAGATATTGGAGGAGTGCTGCAGTTCACCTTAGGAACACACATCAAACCCTCAGGGCTTGCTCTGAGACAGAAGTCAATATCCTCGCCACCCCCAGTTTTGGGGAAGCGAAGATCAAACTTATTGGTGGAGTTCTTAAATGCGACATTAGCTGTAACAGCCCAAGCCACCTAGATCAGCATATGACATTACAAGGCAGTGCAAGTACTGCTAGATATATATAAGGAACCTCTGTTCAGACGTTCTCCAAGACAATTTTGATTTCATGGGTCTCACCTGTGTGATACAGATGAATTTGAGAGCTCATGAATGTTTCTGCATTTAGTCACTTTCAATACCTACTCAACCGTTCTACTTGTTCTGGTTCAATCAGATACAAGAGGATTCATGAGTCTCTCCTGTTTTATGTAGTTAAGTTTGAAAGTTCATGTGCCTTCCTGACATGTTTATTAACCCTCTCACCTTCTTCATACGTTCCGGAGCATCCCAGAACCATGACACATCACTCAGATGAATCCCACAGGACACTACATCCTCAGTCTTGGGGAGGTAAGTGGGGCCGGCGAATCCTGTGCACTGCAACAGGAAGTATGAACCATGAGCAGCAACAGGAAGTATGAACCATGAGCAGCAACAGGAAGTATGAACCATGAGCAGCAACAGGAAGTATGAACCATGAGCAGCAACAGGAAGTATGAACCATGAGCAGCAACAGGAAGTATGAACCATGAGCAGCAACAGGAAGTATGAATTATGTCCATAACGAGCAGAGAGCTTGAAAGCAGCCGGCCTAGTCATAGCATCTCTTTGCTGATCATTTAGATCATTGTTATTTCTGGGGCAGCTCTCTCTTCCCAACTGCAGGCAATGAGCCAGAATTGCTCCCAGACGATGCCTGAGCATTATGCATGCAGCTCCAATATATACAATGTATCATTCTCTGATGCTGCAGTACATGAGGAATGACAGGCTGCCAATGTACTGCTTCTACCACCTCATAACAGTAGAGCTTATTATTTCAGAACATAAGGCAGATTTTCAAGGCTTACATGCTGATGTGCAACCTCACATTCGGATAGCTTTTGAAGACCTTCACATACTCCTGAACCAGAGAGGCATCAGGGATGACATCATCATCCAGGAAGATGGCGTAATGAGCTATACTTTCATCTAGTAGCCTGTTCCTGTAAAGGATATTGAGATCTAGCCGTCTGTCCAAGACCCAGGGGGACTTGCAAGAGCATGAAATATATTAACAATATTAACAATTGTTAAAGAAGCTCTTTATTCCAGGCTTGGTACATTCATGCTGTAAAGGAGCTTGATTTGAGCACCATATGAGTCTCCCCCTAGAATATAGAGCAAGTGTACAAAAAATATACCAAAACTTGATGCTTGTGAGGAATGACACAGCTAATGAGGTGCCACCACCATAACCGCTGTGCAGAGGGGTGACTGCTTCACCTGCTGGTATGAACTTACCTAGTGGCTGAAGCCCCAACATTCTTCTCATGAAAGCGAATCTTAAGTCGCCCACAGAACCTGGCGCTGTTTTGCAGACACTTCAGCCTCTCTTTCACAGCAATGGGACACAATGGATCATCAATGACAATGCCCCAGCCAACAGCGACATCGCTGATCCTGCTTCGATAAAGAAATCACGATGGTACATTCATGCAGTGCAGCCCTGCGGCACGTTTCTGATGGCAGGCACCCTCAAATAATCAGTAGCTTCGTTATCATGGAGATAATAAGTAATTATGAAATCTGGGCAAAAACAGATTGCTGATGTAGAAATGTAGAATGATATCTGCAAAACATCATATTCAAATAATACAGACCTGCTGTCACTCTCCTTCATCATAGTCTCAAGAGCTTTGACCTCAGCCCTGTAGCTTGGAATGAGGATGTCAACTGTGGTACATCCCTTTCCTTGCCGCGCCACATCTCTCGCTGCAGCCATGCCTACTGTTTCACTACTTCTCTGATTTCCTAATAGCTCATGTCGTGAGCTGTCATTAAACATTCCTGAATGTGATTCAATGGCCTCTCTGGGGGCCGAGAGGGTCATGCCGCACTCATCATACTGTCCAGCAGAATGATGTGCTGCATCTTCTTCACGAGACCACTGCTCTAGTAACTTGAGGACCAGGCCCTTATCCAGGTACCTGCGGGGGTACCTTGGTAGTACGTACTGTTTATCCCCAGGCAACTGAATGCCCCCCACCTAGAATAAACAGGAGTGAACTCATCAGATGACACCTCCTGGACAGTTGAGGGCGCAAGCAAACGAGTACAAGCTGATCGAAAAGCGAACATGAGCAACTGAGAGTATGATGACTGATGAGTGCTGCAAGTACTGAATAACGTACTTGCCGAGGACTACACATTTCTCACCTTGTTGAACACTGTGATATCCCTGCACATTTTCAGGCCTCCGCTTCTCCTGTAAAGCTCCGCAAGGAAAGGGTCCCCACCTAAACAAATAAATGTTAGTTAAATCAACCACCTAAACAAATAAATGTTAGTTAAATCAACTACCTAAACAAATTAAGGCCATCCCAAATCAACCACCTAAACAAATAAAGGCCATCCCAAATCAACATGACGAAATTGAACAGCATCCTCCTACTGTTTTCTTGAAATACCTTTCTCTGCACACACGCCATCATCTACATCATCTCACGAGAGTATTATTGTTAAAGGTCGTAAAGAGTTTTGTAATCCTTATTTAACATAATCATCGCTCTCGGATAAAAGCTTGCATCATCAGAATAGCCACGCCAAATTAGTAACTACTGTGAGCAGGGTCTGCACCATCACGGTCACACCTTGATTGACAAACTCTTTTGGTAATAAGGAGTTGTGTATCAGCATGTGGGAAGCTCTGATCACAGGGAAGCTAGGGTAGCCAGGGTCCGCAACATCATTGAGGAGAAGGCACATGAGGTTGGGGTCTGCTTGGAATTGCTCCAGAACCAGACCAGGCCAGCCCCTGGGGCAGATGGCGGTGTCATCACCTGAAACAGCATCAGCATTGTGATATGATATAATCATTGAAAGATCATTTGCAGCTACCATGCACACGCAGCTCAACTGCGATCTATTAGTCAAGAAAAGATCAGAACTGGCTTGAAATAAGCAATGGTGTTGAAGTAAAATATTTGAAAAATGAAAAACGTTTGAACAAGTGACAAGTCATTTTTATCACCATTGCATATACTATCAGAAGGGATGAAGTCATCATTGCATAAAAAAGCCGCATGGGCAATCTCAACTACATTCTAGCTTGAACTATCAACTGCTAACTGCTTTCATGTGAATACTGACTCATCATCCTATCACAGGGTATAATGTACTTCAGCTGTACCTGCATTTTTGGATATAGGTGGTCAGGGTGGGTTCTGAGAAATTAATGACATCTCACCAAGTAGAACAATGGCAGTTGGCGACAATTCTCTGAAAGCTACTTCTGCTAGCTTATTCCACATCCAGCAAAGAGGCCCAGGCGGCAGCTGGTCCAAGTCACTTTGCATAAAGACCTCTACACGCAACTCAATCGAATGTCGTGTTGAGGCTTGAAATTGAGACTTGAAGATGTCCAGAATCTCTGGTATCAGTTCAAGCAGCACTGAGTCACTTTCATCCACGCCCAGCACCACTGCCAAGGACCGTGAGTCATCACCTAAATGTAGTTAGCAAAAGAGACATACCCCCTAAGTTGAAGGGGTATGCTGGGCGCATTCAGCTATTGAAATGCAGCATCCAGGATGATCTGTAATGAAATAATAAAGTACCTTGAGCCCGCAGATGTTATGTGGAAAGCACTCACTACTTGTAATGTCAGCAGATGAACTGTCAAACAGAACACTGTTGTCTGTCAACAAAGACTCTGAGAGATTTTTCAGCCCAGAGAGAAGGGTGGAAATCCTGGAGTCTTTGCATTCTAAGTCCTTATTCTTATTGGGCCAAGAGGGTTGATGGGTAGGCCTGCTGGTCAAAGGCAGTAGTATTACGAGTTTCATTTAAGCAAGATCAGAGTGGATATAAGGTGCATTACAATCTAAAAATTGTAAGGGCTCTATGAATTCAAACCTGTCTGCAGAAACACGGACATCAAACTCTGCCACGGGTCGTTGTCACCAATGACAGTCCGTGCCAACAACCTCGTAATCTTCATGCAATTCAGCGTCGATCATTCTCGGGTTATTTGACGCGAAGATCTTGTCAAGGGCTACTCATATCTCAGTAGCCTTTGACATTTTAGGGCTTCAAATAATATTATTGGACTTTGCAATTAGTTTACGTGTTCCAGGCTTGTTTGTCTCTGGTCAGACAGATACGACGGTAAGAGTCATTAGCAGGCAGGCTAGCATTAGCAAATGGTCATTCC
This sequence comes from Chlamydomonas eustigma, assembly GCA_002335675.1. NCBI lineage: Eukaryota > Viridiplantae > Chlorophyta > Chlorophyceae > Chlamydomonadales > Chlamydomonadaceae > Chlamydomonas > Chlamydomonas eustigma. Next base: position 17,943 of record BEGY01000067.1, on the reverse strand, counting down.
TACGGTTCTGATTCGGCTTCAGTACGAAGCGGCTTCAGTTACGTGTGCATCGGCTTCACGTATTATCAGCAGCAGCTTGATCTACAAGGAAGTCACAAGCTGGGTCTTTTACAAGCAGCATTTCAGCAGTTGGATATGTAATAAATGTTAGGTATTATAATCTTACTGACACAACTGCTAGGTATAATTGATGGGGTAATGATGAGCAGGCAAATAATTACGTCCTACATGTGTAGTGGTACTTCAGACAGGTCTCAAGTTCGCATAATCAGTTGTAGATAAGTACTTATACGTTTACTCATTGTTCTCCTTTCTAGAGACAATTTACTGTTATGGCATACGACGCAGACCTAGAAGATAAATGAGAGTATTATTAGAGAGTAAGTAATACTGTAGTTCACAGCAAGAAACCAACGAAACACTGATTCTTAAGACCTGCACAGCTCTCAGACACAACAGTAAGGGATAGCATCAAAGCTTCCAGAATAAAACATGCCTTACTTTGCTTTGCAGGATAGCAAAGCATTTGAAATGTCGGATGTGAATCTTGGATTAGTGAGGGATAAGGGTGAAAATACTGAACTGCAAATCCCAAAGAAAATTCTTGAGCATAATGAGCATCACTTGTCATGACAGTCTGGATATACCATTTTCATGAGTCAGGAAATCCTCAATGCTGCAGGTCACGAAGGGCCACAAGTGTACATCTTCATCTTGAGCAGACATTGATGACGACGAGGTACTTGTAATTTGTCGTGCTTTAAACCAGTTAGCTGCTCTTCTTTTCTGTGCTTGCATCCCCTGCTGATGCCTGACTTGAGTCTGTACTGTTTTTGCCCTGCTGATCCGCTGATGAGCTACCAGCCTCGAGCTCTAAAGGCTCCCATGCACCCTCCGCCTTGTACTCCTCCTCCAGTGCTTCCTTGGCTCTGAACACCTTACTCTATACATCACAACAATTGTTGCAGTCAAAACCTAAAGTGTATACCCGGAATCAACCATTACAAATCCATACATGAGGTCAGCAGGTGTGAACATGAGCCTTTCCCTGATCTCCACACAAAGAAAGAGTGGCTGAGCATCATGAGTTAGCATGCAGCAGGCAAATGAATCAAGCTTCAGCTGGGTATCAAAATAGCATGTTCTATAGTCTCAGTGAAGGTTGACAAAGCATGTTCTATAGTCTCAGTGAAGGTTGACAAAGCATGTTCTATAGTCTCAGTGAAGGGTGACAAAACATGTTCTATAGTCTCAGTGAAGGTTGACAAAACATGTTCTGTAGTCTCAGTGAAGGTTGACAAAGCATGTTCTATAGTCTCAGTGAAGTGTGACAAAGCATACTCCATCCCACAGTACTCAAGGAATTATAGGCAACCTACACCTCAACATGGCAGTGCTAGGCAGGACATGCCCATATTCAACATGGCCGTGCTAGGCAGGACAGGCCCATATTCAACATGGCAGTTCTAGGCAGGACATGCCCACACCTCAACATGGCAGTGCTAGGCAGGACATGCCCATATTCAACATGGCCGTGCTAGCAGGACATGCCCATATTCAACATGGCAGTTCTAGGCAGGACATGCCCATATTCAGCATGGCCGTGCTAGCAGGACATGCCCATATTCAACATGACAGTTCTAGGCAGGACATGCCCACACCTCAACATGGCAGTGCTAGGTAGGACATGCCCATATTCAGCATGGCAGTGCTAGGCAGGACATGCCCATATTCAGCATGCAGCTCAGAAGTTTATTGAGATAGACATCTTTGAATGATTCCTATTATCAGAAGGCAGCTGTAACTGTAACTGTAATGATATGAACATCATTTAATAACACCTACTGTCAGAAGGCAAGTTGTTGGGGCTTCATCATAATACCTGTAAGTAGAAGGAGCCATGCTGCTCATTCACGCTAAACAAATGCTTGTATCTCTGCGCACAGCATAAAGCAAGAAACATACTTCAGTCCAAATATAAACCATACAAAGATCGTATGCCAGCTGTTGTGTACTGCTCGGTCATGTGCGTAAACAGCTCATGTGAACGAGGATGGTAGGGTAGGTTAAAGTTCTTTGCGCCTCACTCAATTACAAGCACGTGCTACCTGTCATACACATTACGCATTGTATAATACCCTACTTTGACAACTTCCCCCCATGGTGCTCCCTTTTCCACCCCCAAGATCATCTGAGCTTCCGGAAGGTTCATCTGGCCCAGCTTCCCAGTAGCTGTCTTCACAGCCTCCTGGGCCACCCCAGTCTTCTGGGCATCTGCAACAGAGCCAGAGCAGTAAATGCTGGTTGAAGAGTGCCATGGCTTCACAGTACATAATTTAAAACATCGTTTCAGAGTACCACAATGGACGAAGTACATAGTGGGATAATCAGGTCTAGACTCAATGGAGCTGCAGAGCAGCTAACATGTAATCTAGAGGCTGAGAAAATAATTTTTGAAAGACAAGGAAGCGCTCACTTATGAGTGCTTGTCCCCACGCTTGTGTTGCTGCTCTAAAAACAACTGTTGCCCCTGCCACCAAAACCTGGGCCAAGATTCGGGTAGCCTGCAAAACAGTTTCTCGATGAAAAATACATACAACGCAGGACGTACTCCACATACAGACGTGACATGCCTCACCATTGGGCTCAGACGCTATTTTACGGCTCCCTGTAGATCTTCAAACCACTAGGTAAAGTTTCGTGCACATGGAAGAATAAATGTTCTTGTTATCAAGCTTGCAGAGCTACAGATTACCGCAGATGTTTTCACCTCCGAAACTTATTAGCACAGTAAGTACCTACTAAGCGAAGACGGAACTCAAGGCTAGTTTTCATGGTAAGAAAAATAGTTTACACGTTGGAGATAGAACTTCAACTGTATGATGGAGGAGTTAAGCTGCAAAACTTGCAAATATGATATTTGCAGCAAAAAATCAAGGAAGTCAGAGTGTCTTCACATGAGCATGCAAAGCATTTCATCATGACCCTGTAAAATGGAATAACAATTATGTTCAACATTTAACAAATCAGTCACGAGTAAAAACATGGTCAGCCCTGACATGGCATTGCAATATTAGCAAGATTACGACCCTTCATGCGCAAAGCTCAAGTATGTACAGACACAATACAACAAAACAAAACAGACATCTTTTTCAGTACTCTTCTGAGAGGCATAGGCAGACTTAAGTGCTCAGGTCATCCAGAACTTCCAAAGGAGACACCTCTAACACCAATCGATCTTTTGATTGCTGCTGCAATTTACGAGCAGCAATACCACTCCTCAATGCTTCAAAGAAGCAGAAAAATACTGCAGAGTTGATGCCATTGCTGAGGGCCCTGGCCCCGATGCCCCTGAAGAAGGCTGCTGGCCCACCTTGAGAATGCACCAGCATGGCAGCCCCCATCATGGAGGGCCGGGAGGCAGCAGTGCACATCATGTTTGTTTTGATCACGTCCAAAGGTGTAGTAGCTGCAGCGGCTGCAGCCCCAGAAATGGCACCCATGATGAAATCCTCTTGGACAGACGCTGTTCGGCCATGGAACAACTGGGCATGGAAGCCCCGCATAGACTCGTAAGCTGCGAACTTGATGGCCATATCAGGTACATCTTCTAGAACTGTTGGCAAGTACCCAGTAAACAGTCCTCTGGGTCCTGCTGCTTTGACTATAGACTTTCCAGCCTCAATGAAGTTAGGGTACACTCCTGCTTGTACTGAGCGGATGCACACCGCTAAAGGCACCTTCACAAAGCTGCTCCCCAAGGCTGCTACACCACCTGCACCAAAAGCAACAGACGCAGCCGGCAGATCTGGGGCCGCCCGAGAGATTGTGTTGCACGCTACGCCATAAAATGCAAAGTAGGCGCCGATGGCTACCCCAGCCCCACTTGCTGCTCCGAAGACACCTCTGTACAAGGAGCTTATATTCTGACTCATTGCCCTGAAGTCCATGTTAAAGGCTTGGGCTCTAACCACTGCTGGGCTGCTGGCTGCTCCCGGCACTGCAGGTGGCATGAGCTGTCCAATTTTAGACAATCCAGAGGGTGGAGACGGTGTCCCCCCTTTCAGACCTGTTTGCAGTCTTACTTTGAGGGTGTCTAGAGGGTGTATAGTGCTCTGAGAAGCTGCCCTTGCTAGGGCGCCTGCAAACACATCACTAGCGGGTTTTAGAGGGACTTTGCTCTGCATGAGTTGAGGGGAGGAGGTAGAGGCTCCACTGGTGCTAGCGGCACTCTCTGCAGCTGTGGTTACTGCAGCTCCTGCAGTGAGGATCAAAGCCTTGCGCGCCGTCCTGCCCCCTCCCAAGATGCGAGGCCGCGGCACCCAAGCAAGGGGGTTGGGGAGAAACTTTAGGGGATTTGGAGGGAGAGGGACTCTCGGCAAAAAGGGGATCAGGCCTCGCCTATGATGATCCGTGCTTGACATAGACAGTCAGCCCTGTATTACCTTGTAGGAGGAGATATCACAAAAAGGCGCGAGTGAAATCACGGCTTGCAGTATGTGAGCGTTACGTAAGTATGTGGAAATGCAGAGGTATATGTGTAACATAAAATTGCAGTTGATCAACGTACCGAGCAAGAGTAGACCTTGATGTTCTTGGGACCGGGCCCGATTCAAACAGATTTGATATCAATAGGAGACAAACTTCTGATATTTATTAGAAATTAAAGATTTATTTAAGATGCAAATCTCAGCGGTTGCTGCGTTGTGTAATGTTGAACAAGCGAGGGTAGCAAACCGTGCCTAAGGCAGAGCAATGGAAAATTCAGGAATTCATGAATAACAATGTCTCAGAGTTAAAATCTAAAACTGACCTAATTATGGGTTGTATGTAGAAGGTGCGCAAGCGACAATGATCTAGAAATGAGGTGCTCAGTCTAAGGAACAAAGTACTTATAGAATGCAAAGAGTATGTGCAAGCTTCCTCGAATTGGTGCAATCGAACGGCAGGAAGACATGCGTGTGTATTGCCATTACACCTTGGCAGTACGGCTTGACTGCACATACAGTCCTAATCAGCAAGGCGGCCTACTTCGACTTAAAACCACAGTCTAATTTGTCTGCTATTGATCATGTGCTGCTGGTGATTTCCAAATACTTTGACGAGGGCTGCTTAGGTACGCAAGTCATAACATTCGATTCAGCTTCAATTTTTTAATTCAAGTGAATGCTGATTTTTTTAATTTAATTTATATAAGCTACAAAAATGCACAGGCTGCCCGCTTCTTGCACACCTAGCGTTCAAGAGTCTCCTAACGAATCTCCTGATCATAATCCCTTCACATACTAGTGTTCTGCTTTAGGATTATGTTACCTAAAGAGCTCTTCCTATAAACCTAGGCCAATGTAACGGAACTACAAAATTGCACACACTTCATAGTTCCATATGCAAGCGGTTCTCTTTCTTAGCCCTTGTATCTTTGTAAATTGTTCTAAATGAGATACGTTTACAATGAAAATCTTCTTGAATGACACAAAAATGAGTCAACACTAACGGGCAGACATGCTCCAATAATTGGGACATGTAAAAAATGTTAGGTATCCATGTTCACTATGCTTGTAGGTACGTGATTGATAAGAAAGACAAACAACATCAGACTGAGTAGAATGTCATGAGAATCTAATCAATCCAAATGACTATCTCTGTTCCATCTAACTGAATCGGACAGTGGTGGTGTAAGCCATGAGCATGTCCACAATCTGCATGAAATGATGAGTACATGATTAGGGTACGTATTATAACTACAAAAGAGCCACCAAACAGCTGGCATACATTCTTAAATGAAGCATTCACTGTGGTCCTGTCCATGATGCTATGCTCTCTCACCTGCTGTTTTTTTGCCTTGACGTCAGCCTGAATGTTCTGAACTGTGAGTGCTGTTTCAGTAGTCAATCGCTGAAAGGTTGCTTGGCTGCCAGAAGAACTCTGAATTACAGGTAAAATGGCAAATAAGGGTAGGCGTGACCTGCAATTGTAACATCTGGGCGCAATTTAGTGGCCTTAAATCACCTCGGCGATCTTCTTCTGGTAAGCTCCCTCACGCTCCGCCCTGTAAGCTGCTATTTCTTTCTCAGCCTCAGCTTTTGCTTGCCTAAGTCGATCAGTCTTTCCTAGACATCAACATCATTGCAGTTTTAGTGCAGGCTCGCAGCAAACTTCTAAGAAAAATTTACAAACCTTTTCGAGCTTCGGTGACAATTTTCTGCGCATCCTGTTCAGCAGCGAGGAGTTTCTGAATACCATCAGTACCTGGGGCAACTTGCATTCTTAACGCTTCTCACTTTTATATGTATTGCTCATCTCTAGAACAGAATTCTACGAATTAGAGTTCGTGAGGGTACAGGGTTTCATGTTCGCTGATGCAACTGTGATAATGACTTAGGTAAGTTGTGCAGTTTGGAAATAAGAGCATGAATCGTAGCCGTCTGATGGGGCTGTGTTCATTGGCTTCTCCGTAGTATCCATATGAAATGAGGGGTCTCAACCTTGTTGGAATGCTGAGGTTGAGATTGAAACTTCATGAAATATCTCAAGCTCAGGAATTTCCTCATCAAGGGGTAAAAATCCTCAAGACAGTCTTTGACTTAACCGTTAATGAGTTAGTTCAAAAGTGAGACCTGCTTAGATATTAGATACTCAGCACAACTAGGTATCAGCATGTACCCACATCTTCAAATTTTCAACAATGTTCTCTTACAAGACGTGTTTTTTGATAGGTTGAGCGAGTGGATTCCAACTAACTGTCTGGTAGACTTGATAGATGAATCTGGGTGCCTGGGCCATCCTGATTTTTATGTGAGGCACTTTAAGAAGCTTCAGCAACGCAATTTATAACTGTATACAACATGCATAGCTAGGATCTCCATTATATGCTGGCTGGAACATCATTGTTGCATGGTGGGATTCAAATAACTTACAGCTGGTATTAGTGATGCACTGACAGACCCCTCACATGCTCTTCATTGAAACTTAGATCAGCCATGACTGGGATGCGGGTCTCTCAGTTGGGGAACTGTTGGATGCTGTTGAGCAATATTTGACTGCACTGGAGGGCTCAGGCAGCCTTCAACTCAGTGCCAGAGAGGACGACTTGAACGCAACGAGGGCGTGTTGCTGTGTTTGGTTGGACTGGGCTTGTAGTGCGTTTTGTCATGCAGAAGGAGGGCTGGAACTGAACATGGAGGTGAGTGTTCCTGGTTATGGTGGTGTGAACATGGAGGTGAGTGTTCCTGGTTGTGGTGGTGTAAACATGCAGGTGAGTGTTCCTGGTTATGGTGGTGTGAACATGGAGGTGAGTGTTCCTGGTTATGGTGGTGTGAACATGCAGGTGAGTGTTCCTGGTTATGGTGGTGTGAACATGCAGGTGAGTGTTCCTGGTTATGGTGGAGAGAACATGGAGGTGAGTGTTCCTAGTTATGGTGGTGTGAACATGCAGGTGAGTGTTCCTGGTTATGGTGGTATGAAATAACCAGTGTGACACCGCATTATATTTCAGCTAAAGGCTGCTGCTCCCATACAACATATCTCTATCAGGTGGTCATTCAGCGCTCACTTCAAATCTCTTGTGCAGCCTTCTCTATCATATCACACTACTGCATCTTCATCACTCTTAGCTAATAGCTTAGTGTCTGTGTTGCCCCTCTAGTCGTACTCAGGTTACTTTGCTGTATTTGTGTGAACTTACTAAATATTTAGTGTGATGACATGAAGGTGGGCAAAAGGCTGGAGGGCATCATCTCAAAGTGTCCTGGAGGCACTCTTGTGGTCTGCCATCTGCAGAGCAATACACGTCCTGTTCTCAGGTGCCTCATAGCTACCACCATAACAAAAAGTTGGATGTTCTGCAGTCTGCACTTTTTCAACTCTTAAGCTTGTTGTTTGAGCTGCTTGACTTTCACACATTTATGGGGTCTCAAGATGGTGGACCAAGTTCATGATGCATTATTTGTCTCAACCAGACAGACTCGAGGATGTTTTCCACCACAATGACAAGGTCCTCCTACCATTGTACTGCTCTCTTAGTAGCTTGCGTTCTCTGTGTGAGTGGGAATCCACACTCAGGTCACCTGATTGTGCTGCTCTCTTTGTAGCTTGTGTTTTCTGTGTGAGTGCGAATCCACACTCAGGTCACCTCATTGTGCTGCTCTCTTTGTAGCTTGCGTTCTCTGTGTGAGTGGGAATCCACACTCAGGTCACACCATAGCATGTCAGGTCTCCACTTCTTGATACCACGAGGTGCACGTCAACAGCAAGAGCTCCAGCTCATCATCAATGCTGTGGATATTGATGATGCAGTTTGTAGGAGTCTCAGCTGCAGCCCTGGGAAGCAGCATCTTCAGTCTGGATCGCCGGAAGATGAGGGCGTCCTCGCATTAAAGGTCAGGAGACATGACATCACCCTGCTGTCTCAACATGTTTTCAGCAGTCCCAAATGATGATGCTGTGTCAAGAAGATTCTTGTGATGATGATGGAAGGTGTGAATAGGTGTAAATTTTCTCTTGGTCTCCAAAATGCCTTGCACACCTCAAGCTACATCCTATAAAGACCGGACTCTTCTATTGAAACACACGATCTGACTATTTTTACTTTTTTTCCGCACCTGCTACTCCAAGTTTCAGGTGCGGCTTTTTTTGATACTTCTGAAACTCCTTCATCTCTTAAAATGTTGTGTCTTTCTTTATGTTGAGATCAGGAGCATCTTGTGAGGAATAAACATGGTTCAAGCGCAGCCTTCAACGCCTTTCTTCGCCTCAGCTTACTGTTGCGACCTGACCCTGGATGCTTTCTGACACATGAGCATCAGGTACTTACGACCTCATAGCAGACAGTCGTTATGACTTAGCAGCAGGCTGTCCTAATGACTTAGCAGCAGGATGTCGTTATGACTCGAGAGTAATGCATTTTGAGAGGATCCTTTACTTCATAAACTTTATTCCTCACCTCTTACTTTTGTTGCCGCTGTTGCGTCAGAGTCTGGGCAGCATATTGGACACCACCCAGAGCCCTGAGTCACTACAAGCACATGGGCACTGCCTCTGCTGTGATGACCATCCTGTGGCTGTGAATGCTGTGAAGACCTGGATGATGATAGGAGCTGCTGCTGCTGCTGCTGCTGCTGGCGGGAGAAGAGGTAGCAGCAGTAGCAGCAGCCAAGTACCAGCAGCATCAGTTCCTGGTTCAACTACCTTCATCCATCAGCAGGCATCATCCAACTATCCCCTCATGGCAACAAATGCAGCTGCTGCTCCTACTGGCTCCTCCTGTGGTACGTGCTTGGACGAAGCTGTTACTCAAGAATGTCCTGGCCCTACGACTGAGAGACATACTTGTGGCCACGAGGCGGAGAGTGTACCGCCGCCAGTAGCAAGACTATCCCTGGAGGCAGGACGGGCACTGTGCGTCACCTCCAGCTGCAGCAGTACTGTAGATGGCAGTACCAACAGGGCGTCATCACCTGCTTGCATTAGTGCTGCTGTTCCTTGTAGCAGGCGGGCTGCTTGTGGCCAGATTATGAAGGCAGTTCATCGGCCATCACAGCCTCCTGCTTCTTGTTGTTTAGCACTGAAAGCAATGTGGCACATAAGAAATGACCTACAAAGATGGCAAAGTGGACAAGCAGAGAGCAAGCAAGAACATGACAGTGAGCATGTACTTATCACTCTCAATAGAAACTCCATGTGGGGACCTGCTTTTGTAAGCATCAGGCCACTTTGCATTAACTGTGATGTGAGATCAAGCTGCCACTTTGCATTAACTTTGATGTGAGATCAAGCTGCCACTTTGCATTAACTGTGATGTGAGATCAAGCTGCCACTTCTCAGCCAGTGAATCTTGCTTCAAGTGTCATGCCAGATAGTGAATACATGATATCTCCTCCTTCCATGCATCACCCCCCTGTTGTCCTTGCAGATGACAGAGATTCAAGCCAGGGGCATCAACTGCCACTACTGCCACTAGTGTATCAAGAGACACCTCCACTCGTTTGCGCATTCTTATTTATCAGTGAGCAAGACAAGCGTTCAAGTGAACCCTTGGGAATGATCAAGAGCATAGCATACCAGCTGGCTCAGAGGTATGATGATGAGCTGCTGATATTACAAGCAAATATCAGCAGGTGCTTGGGAATAACTAGGTAATGATTGCATTGATTGCTTTGCCAGGCGGATTACTCAGCAGACACACATACTAAGCTACTAAAGCTACTGTCTTCATGCGAAAACATGCGCAGACCCTGCCGATGTAGTGTATAATCTTACATAATTATGCCCAGCAGCCAGTGATCTTCACACGTATTGCCTGTGCTGCTTTTGTTCAGCTGGTTGCGGGCCCTCCTGTCATCTTCATATCAGTCAATATATCTCCTCTTATTTGTCTGTCGTTTCTTATTGCTCCTTTAAACGACTGCTGCTACTTAATTATTCAGGCTTCCCACACTGAGGGAGTACTTGTTAAATGATGCAGGCTTCCCACACTGAGGGAGTACTTGTTAAATGATGCAGGCTTCCCACACTGAGGGAGTACTTATTGTTAAATAATGCAGGCTTCCCACACTGAGGGACTACTTGTTAACTAATGCAGGCTTCCCACACTGAGGGAGTACTTGTTAAATGAGTTGACAGTAGAAGACGTGGAGGCTCTCTCCAAGACCTCTTCCTTCAACCTGGAGTTTGCTTTTGACAAGCTACTGCGTCCTCTCCTCAAGACCACCATAGCCTCTACACTTGCACTGTCTGAAAGCTCTCTCACCTCATCACACAACACTGCTTGCTTCACTAAAGCAGCAACAGAAAGCAGATCGCCCTCAGTTAACTTCAGGCAGCAGCATCAGGTGGCAGGATCAGCAGCAAAGCCTGATGATCTTGCTGCTCCTGCTCCTGCTGTTGCTCACTTAGCTTCTTCTCAGACTCCTCCTCGACCTCAAGTGATCATTGTAATAGATGGTCTAGACCAAGGTGGCGACATTCCTTTGGCATGCGGCTCTTCCTGCTGCAGCTGCTACTTGCAACAGAATGGCCTTTGCGGTGGGCATTTCTCCAAGTACCACAGGGCAGTACTGTCCCATCAGGATGTAGTGCTTCCTGCTGTACAGACAGGCACTAGCAGTTGCTGCTGTGCCATGACTCATCATTGCAATATCAGCAATGTCCCCCTGCAGCTGTTCCTGAGCTGTCTTGTCGACAGGTTGTCTCCTGACTCGGTGCGCTTCATCCTAGGTCTCACAGCCAGCAACACTGACTATTATCAAGATGACATCCATGCTACCAGGCGGGACATGCAGGTCAGTGTTATGCAGCAGGGAATATGATAGTTGAAAATAATGATTGAATATCCAGTTGTAGGCCTCCATGTTGTAGATTGTCATTATTTATGATCTCATGATGTGGAGTCTCTTTGCAAGTGACAACATAGGGCTGGAATCATCTTTTTCCATAATAAGCAACGCCCACACTTTCCGGGGCTACCAGCAGTACATGTGTACTGCTTTCTTATGGTCTATCAATTGACGTCTTGATGTGACTCATTCACGGCCGTTAATTTTTCTTTGATGATCTCCTCTTTAAATGCAACGCACTGACGTGATTATGATGCTGGAGGCATTAGTGCATTTCATGATCACTGTCACAGGAGCTATTGAAGGAGTCTTTAAAGTGCATTTCATGATCACTGCCACAGGAACTATTGAACAAGTCTTTAAAGTGAATTTCATGATCACTGCCACAGGAACTATTGAAGAAGTCTTTAAAGGGCTCAATCAGCTTCCTAGAGGTTAAAAAGACCTCGACATCATCAGGCAATCCTCAAGGCGGTGTGCAGCGTGTGCAAGATGAAGGTGATAAGGAATTCATTCTAAGTCAGGCATGCTGAGGACTAGCCTTCAGTGTTAGTACCTGTTACTCAAGCTCTGTCACATACCGCTCTGCTATCATGCTGAGGACTAGCCTTCAGTGCTACTACCTGTTACTCAAGCTCTGTTACATACCGCTCTGCTATCATGCTGAGGACTAGCCTACAGTGTTAGTACCTGTTACTCAAGCTCTGTCACATACCGCTCTGCTATCATGCTGAGGACTAGCCTTTACTGCTAATTTACCTGTTACTCAAGCTCTGTTACATACCGCTCTGCTATCATCAATATTTCCATATATATCATGGCTAGTCCCGCCCATTGAGCCACACTATGTAATATGTCATTGTTAGGCGATGAGCCTCCTCATGATGCCCAACCATTAGGGCTGGAGATCAATCTTCAGTCTGCATTTAAACTTGTCCAGGTAATCCTTCACAGTACCTGCACTTAAACTTGTCCAGGTAATCCTTCACAGTAGCAGGCAAGGCAATGTTTGTAGGCCTCAAAGCTGTCTTCTACCAAGCTGCAGTAATCACATTTTGTCTGTCTTGGTATTTTATTGTAGCAGGCCAACTGTAATATCTCTGTAGCAGGTCAACTGTAATGTCTCTGTAGAAGGTCAACTGTAATGTCTCTGTAGAAGGTCAACTGTAATGTCTCTGTAGAAGGTCAACTGTAATGTCTCTGTAGAAGGTCAACTGTAATGTCTCTGTAGCAGGTCAACTGTAATGTCTCTGTAGCAGGCCAACTGTAATGTCTCTGTAGCAGGTCAACTGTAATGTCTCTGTAGAAGGTCAACTGTAATATCTCTGTAGAAGGTCAACTGTAATGTCTCTGTAGCAGGTCAACTGTAATGTCTCTGTAGAAGGTCAACTGTAATGTCTCTGTAGCAGGCCAACTGTAATATCTCTGTAGCAGGTCAACTGTAATGTCTCTGTAGAAGGCCAACTGTAATGTCTCTGTAGAAGGTCAACTGTAATATCTCTGTAGAAGGCCAACTGTAATGTCTCTGTAGAAGGCCAACTGTAATGTCTCTGTAGAAGGCCAACTGTAATATCTCTGTAGAAGGCCAACTGTAATATCTCTGTAGAAGGCCAACTGTAATGTCTCTGTAGTAGAAGGGTTATAATTGCACTCATTATGTTGTAAATTGCTGTAAAGAGTCACTGATTTTGTGCCTCACCATTCAGGTCTTACGCGTTGCACAAGAACCTTCACCTGTACTACTATTAAATGACATGGGTCTCAGCTCATGCCTCCATGCTTTACTCAAGTAAGAACTAAGAATTTTCTTGGTTCGTTTTAACGATGATGAAATGATTCTGTGACTTCTTTATCTCTTGCATTTTTGTCAGTTGAAAGTTGTGTAGGAGGGCATGTGTCTCTCAGTTTTCCTTACACATGAGAATCTCAAAGTCTACATATGTGTTTCACCTGCATTATGTGTAGCAGTATCAGGCAACGCTAGGCGTTATGTGTATGTAGCAGGTAACGCTACTAGGAATGCAGGCATATATTAGTTGTTTCAAGTAGTGGTACTATTAGACAAATTAATTCTGATATCTGACATTTTCTTTGCCTGTAACTTCTGCTAACAGGGTTATGCCGGAAATCTTTGATACCCATCATGCTGCAGCTGACATCATCATGCAGGAGAAACAACTAAAAGCAGAACTACTAGGTGCTCTGACTCATGTCCAGCTGAAACAGGAGGGGAGCCTACCCCCTGGCTGGTTGCAAAAACTGCATTCAGTTATGGCAGTGTGTGAAAATACTAGTAGCACACAAGCCAAGGGGCTGCAACCTACCAGACCTTTAAGTGAGGACCCCAGCAGAGATATTAACGTTAATGCGGAAGGGCAGCAGGCTGATCCACTGTCTTTATTGTGCTGCTCTGATTTCACACTTCCTGACAGTGGGGAAGGTTTCACACTTCCTGACAGTGGGGAAGGTCATTGGGTCCTTGGAGCTCACCTGGCAAGGAAGATGATCTCAACAACAGCTTTGGTGAATACTGCAAGCATTGTTGCGGTCGTAGCAAATTGCAGGTTTCATAAGCTTTTCATTCTTCCGTCTAAAGAAATCAATGTGATCAGTTGGCATGGCAGCATGGTCAATTAATATTACGTGCATGGCAGCATGGTCAATGAATACTACGTGCATGGCAGCATGGTCAATTAATATTATGTGCATGGCAGCATGGTCAATTAATATTATGTGCATGGCAGCATGGTCAATTAATATTACGTGCATGGCAGCATGGTCAATGAATACTGCGTGCATGGCAGCATGGTCAATTAATATTATGTGCATGGCAGCATGGTCAATTAATACTGCGTGCATGGCAGCATGGTCAATTAATATTACGTGCATGGCAGCATGGTCAATTAATATTATGTGCATGGCAGCATGGTCAATTAATACTGCGTGCATGGCAGCATGGTCAATTAATATTACGTGCATGGCAGCATGGTCAATTAATATTACGTGCATTGTGAATGAGTGTGTACAAGCAGTACTTTTACGACCATCTGTATCGTAACCTCATGATTGATTCAACATGAAGAAGAGTGTACTTTGTGCCTCCTCTACTAATGTACTTTGTGCCTCCTCTACTAATGTACTTCCTGCCTCCTCTACTAATGTACTTTGTGCCTCCTCTACTAATGTACTTTGTGTCTCCTCTACTAATGTACTTTGTGCCTCCTCTACTAATGTACTTTGTGCCTCCTCTACTAATGTACTTTGTGCCTCCTCTACTAATGTTAGTTTGTGTGTTGCTTGCTACGTTCCAGCAGAGATGTTCCAAAGAGAGTAGCAGCAAATGGGTGCATCAGTATCAAGCGACTAGTACTGTCTGGGAGTACGGCATGAGGTTAGTTGAAGTGTGTTATTCTGAATTTACATAGTGCTTGTTCATGGGGCTAAGTCATCTGGTAGTACTTAATGAGCAATGCAACCTGGTCCGTACACCTTGCTCACCCTCGCAGAATTGCTACAATGGTCTTGCATCTTACATACTGTACTGCCACCACCTACTGTCAGGTACTGCTGGTATCACTTACTGAGCTCAGAGTCACACTATCCAGAGGCTCTGGTGCTGCTTGAGCAGCTTCTAGGTAGCTGGGACATCATTCGTGACATCTTCCAGTCAGGACATGGCCGGAGACTGTTGCGCACCTTGTCTCATCACTTCATACACTCCACACTTTTAGAGGCAGCAGATCATCATCATTCCTCTCATGATGCGCTTCCAGAAGCATCTGCTATTGCTAAAAGCCTCACTGCAGCAGAGAAAATGGGGGAGACAAGCGATGCAACTTCCATATTAAAAGAGCTTAATATGACGTCTACTCTACATGTCGTTGACAGTGAGATGCCTGGTACCCCTGGCTCACCTTCAAGACCTCACATCAGGAGCTGGACCGCAACTGCATACATGTGGGATGCACTCCGATGGTTGATGAGCTGTCATGCAGCGTTTGAAAAGTCGGGAGTATGTGACATGGAGCTCATCACTCTAAAAGCCTGTCCTGCTCACAGCTTGAAGTACAAGGAGGCGGTACAGAGATGCAGGGATGCCAAGGAAGGCAGCAGCCTGCACGACTCCATGAAGCAGCAGGTGAGAAGTATGACGAACATGAATAGGTATGAACAGGTGTGGATAGCCAATGTATAGCTTCAGCCTGTGATGTAGTGCTCACGGAATCAATGCCTGGGAAAATCAGTGCCACAAAAAAGGTAATTTGCCGTTCAACGCACTTTGGAGGCTGTACATGCTCGTGGTTCACCTGTACATTATTGACACCTGCTGTTTACTGCAAATGCATTTATTATTTCCTGTCTTTGTAATGATTAGGGAGGACATATATCTGCTTCTCCAGTCTATCTTGCTTACTTTCTCAGCTTTGGCTCATTGATATTGTTGTTCTGAAGGCCAAGATGGTGACCTCACACATCCTTGGAGGGAGCATGGGTGAATGGTCACCTCAGCTCCTGGTCTTGAAGGTATGACACAGAAAGCATGCTCATCAGTCCTACTACTGGGTAAAAGGTTTCCAATTTGAATCCTTTCCACATTGTTGGCGAATGTTGGTTCCAGTTAGAGTAAATCTATGTCTTTTCACGAACTACTTCTGAGATTGTATCTTAAGTAATGCTTTGCTTGTGGACAGGGCTTATTAATTATTTCCACCTTGTTGGGGAATGTCGGTTCCAATTAAGAGAAATCTATGTCTTTTCACGAACTAGTTCTGAGATCACACCTTGAGTAGTGCTTTTGCTTGTGGACAGGGTCACAACGATGCAATATGGGACGCAGTTTACAGCTCTGATGGGAGACTGATCGCTACTGGCAGCGCAGACTGCACTGTAAGAGTGTGGGAGGCGGTTAGCGGTCACTGCCTGTTGACATTGAAGACCCTTCAGGGAGGCAGGGTGGGCAGCATCTCTTTCAGCCCTGATGGAAGGTACCTGGCAGCTGCCTGCGAGAGCCAGGGTGTCAAGGTTTGGGATTTATCAAGCGGCCAGCTGGTGTCGGAGCTGAGAGTAGCTGAGGGCTCTGCAGGAGCTGTGACCAGTGCTGTTGCTTTCAGTCCTGTCTGTCAGAAATGTAGGACCAAGGATCATAGGAAGTGTAACATAGCTGAAGAGGGTGGTGTTGAGGATGGAGTTCGAATTGGAGAGGTTCACACTTCTCATGACAGCGCAGCTGAGTGTGGGGCTGGGGGGAGTTGTGAATTGCTGCTGATTTCTGGGGCTGAGGATGGTCACATCAGGGTTTGGTTCTTTAACCCTTTGGCTCAGAGCAGCATCAAGGAACTGGAGTGCTGTGCCCCGAATACCCCAGGCACAGAAGGTGGAGGACAAACTGCCACACAACGAGGCACAGAAGGTGGAGGACAAACTGCCACACATCGAGGCTGTGTGGAAAGTGCATTGAATAATGATCATTGCACTCCTCCTCTCCGCTGCTGTGTGACTGTCTTGGCTGCACACAGGAATAAAGTGACCTCCGTCAATTTTAGTGCAGATGGACAGCTCCTTGTGTCAACTAGCACCGACAGCACTGCAAAAGTGTGGAGTGTGAACACCATCCTTCGCAGAGGCTCAAGGTCAACTTGTGAGGAGCTAGCTTCTTCTGTAAATGCTGTTAGTAGCGCTCTATCCAGAGCAACAGCTTCCTCTCCAGAGCCTAGTAACACTCAAGTTGTTGTCACGACTCCTCTTGCCACACTGACAGGTCATTATGACAGGGTTTGGGGCGCAGCTTTCTCAGGTGACTCCAAAACCGTGGTGACAGCTGGAGGGGACGGGACTGCCAAAGTGTGGATGTGCCAGCAGAGGGATGTCGTACACAACGGCACTCACTCAGAACAGACCACTAATGATGGAGACCTCAGTCCTCAGTGCTGTCAATCATCAGCGCTGCAGCCATGGCTGTGTGTGGCAACGCTGTCTGGTCACAAGGAATGTGTCTGGGGTGTGTCCATGTCTCGAGATGGCACCCTTGTGGCCACTACCAGCGGGGATCACACTGCCAGATTGTGGCAGGTGCAGTACGAACAGATACCGCAGTGTACTGCCGCCGCTGCACAAGACTATCCAGCAGTACAACGTTGGCACTGCGTATCTAAGCTTGAGACTCACATATCTCGGGTCACCTCTGTGGCTTTCTCTCCAGATGAACAAATGCTTGTGACCGCGGGAGGGGATCACACCGCCAGAGTGTGGATGGTGACACCACCAGCATTAGTAACCTTAGTGTCGCCTGCACTGGGTGCCACTTTGACGACTGGGCCATCAGGCAGACCGCCCACACCACCTGCATCACTCCTTCACACTTCCAGCAGCAGCGGCCCTGGGACGGCTGTTACTGGATCATCAGGCAGACCGTCCACACCACCAGCATCACTCCTTTACACTTCCAGTAGCAGTTGTGTTGGAGGTGGTCATACTTATGCAGTGACCTGCTTGGCATTCACACCTGATGGTGGTATGCTGGCCAGTGGCAGTGATGATCAGACTGTGAGGATATGGTGCTGCAGGACAGGAAGGTAAGACTAACTGTTATGTGCTAGGCATTCTTAAAAAT
>BEGY01000066.1:317411-343286 GCA_002335675.1 Chlamydomonas eustigma | reverse complement strand
CATGGTAACCTGTGGGAGCCAATGACATGGGACAACAACTATTGTTTAGGAACTATCTGAACACAAGTATAGTGTGAATTCCGGAGGAAAGGAACGAAAGCATTGTGGGGGCATGGTAACCTGTGGGAGCCAATGACATGGGACAACAATGTTGTTTAGGAACTATCTGAACACAATATAGTGTGAATTCCGGAGGAAAGGAACGAAAGCATTGTGGGGGCATGGTAACCTGTGGGAGCCAATGATATGGGACAACAATATTGTTTAGGAACTATCTGAACACAATATAGTGTGAATTCCAGAGGAAAGGAAAGAAAGCATTGTGGGGGCATGATGACCTGTGGGAGCCAATGTAGAATGCCATGAGAGGACAGATAGAGTCAAGGGTTCATTCATGTGTGCATGGTCCACAAATGGAGTCAAGGGTTCATTCATCGATGCATGGTCAACAAATGACCTACCTGCATGATCACTTAAATCTACACAATAGTCTAGAACAGAAGCTTGTGCTGCTTTGATGATTTGTAATCATCCACGGTCAAAAAATTCCCTATCGGCAGTCTCCTGCCCGAATCAATTGGATCTGGATACAAATTGTGGCATGAGCATTCTGACTCACCTCTTTGCTGTTTCTGAGCATGAGCATTCTGACTCACCTCTTTGCTGTTTCTGAGCATGAGCATTCTGACTCACCTCTTTGCTGTTTCTGAGCATGTCTTGAGCAAAATCTAACATCCTGAGAGTGTAGTTGATTGTATTTTGTTCATCGTCCTCTTTCTCGTCTGATGATCGAGCCTGTTCAACATGAAGAGTTCAAACTGATGATGGGGCCTGTTCAACATGAAGAGTTCAAACTGATGATGGAGCCTGTTCAACATGAAGAGTTCAAACTGATGATGGAGCCTGTTCAACATGAAGAGTTCAAACTGATGATGGAGCCTGTTCAACATGAAGAGGTCAAACTGACAATCGAGCCTGTTCAACATGAAGAGGTCAAACTGATGATCGAGCCTGTTCAACATGAAGAGTTCAAACTGATGATCCAGCCTGTTCAACATGAAGAGTTCAAACTGATGATCGAGCCTGTTCAACATGAAGAGTTCAAACTGATGATCGAGCCTGTTCAACATGAAGAGTTCAAACTGATGATCGAGCCTGTTCAACATGAAGAGTTCAAACAACAGAAATGCATTTAGTTAAATTACCAGATTAGGACATGAAATTAGAATCACTGTGTTATTACACTTATTACACCAGTCATACTTATCATAACATACAAGTATTACATAATACTCACAAACCGTACCGCTATACAAACTGCACTTCAGCTCACAAGGATCATATCTTTAGGTGCCCTCCTTACCTCCTGGAACCTACAACTTCAACACCACTTCACTGTTGGTTGAGCACAACTTTGCTGATAATTGAACACCACTTCACCGACAATTGAGCACAACTTCACCGATAATTGAGCACAACTTAGCTGATAATTGAACACCACTGTGCTGGACTTACATTTTCAACACAGGAGATGCAGTCTGGTACAGGATTAAGAGGAACTACGAGGCCTCACAGCAAGCTCATGCATCACTACCACAATGCTCTTACATGAAAGAAGCCACCGCCCTCATCAGAGCCAGTGATCCCCGCAGAGGCGATGTAACAGTCCCCGGCAGTATCCACTTTCTGAACATTGTGCTTGTCAGCAAGCACATCAAACATGGTGAAAAGCCTGCATGCAATATGCAACATTGTGTATGAGACATATACAATCCACCACTACTCAAGGTGCCTGACTTTTCTGTAATCTGGGTTGTAAAGCTCCAAAAAGTTCATACGTTAAATCATCATTCCTCAACTCTTACAGCAAAGCCATTAAACAAGTGGATGCTAAAGAATCTCACCGGTTAAGAAACACCAGGATGGCTGATGGCGAGACTGAGTTACTCATAACAGTGAAACCTGAATGTAAGAGATATAAACACATGACCCAAAACTGGAAGGTGAAAGGTAGATAGGCAAGCAATTGATCAACTTTGGCAAGTATTAGAAGAGCGTTTGTTCAACACTTAGCATGCAACTCTTAAAAACTTAGTTAAGATAAATTGAGCTAAATACAAATGCCAGGTCAATGCCAGGTCTCTCACGACTCTCACCAACAATGTCCAGAAAAAGAATGGACACCTGAGAGGGAAAGGCAACATACAGGGGTAAAGGGTTTAGAGTTAAAATAATGAACACAATCACACTGTTCTAAGTCAAAACTTATGGGTCATCAAGGTCATTCAACAATATAGAACAGGACAGGCTGGGCTGGCCTAACAGGGACCTATCCCAGTCATACTGTTCACACAAATATATCACATGCTGGATGCACTCAAGGCATCACCAACCCGTAGCATGTCACATACCATGCATTGCATGCAACCAGCATGAGTAACCGAAGGGTATTAAGTAATCTAGCTAGGCTGTTGATCAACACAAGCTGTTGACTCCTGATGCTGACTCACATTCTTGTGCAACTTTGCCAGAGAGCCAAAATGTGAAGACAAGTGTGAAAGGTCATTAAGGGACAAGGTCTCAACAACATGCCTGCAGCATAATAAGTAGCAGATACAGTGTGAGCCTCCTACTTTCTCATGGCTCATAACATCCCCTCTCCTATCAACATGAAAACTGCTATCAAGCATGTAGTTGCTGACACATCCCCTCTCCTATCAACATGGAAAGCAATGTCCCAACAGGGTTTCAGGTACAAGCAGAGCTGCTGAAGGAGAGGACTTCTTTCCCTTATGGAGTGCTGGGCATATTACTTGAAGGGACAGCCGGTATTTCAGAGCAGAACATGCATGGCAGTAAATTGCAATCAACACAGCACCCATCTTTAATAGCAGGCAGGACATGTCTGATACAGCAAGTGGTGAAAATTTTGCCCTTACCTCGGGAAGATCGAAGACAGTAAGGATAACTGCGCAGCTTAGGGTTTAGGGAAAGAGACACAACACAGAATCAGGTAACAGGCATGAGCTTTGAAGGAAAGGCAGAGCTTTAAATTGTATTTTAGAATGCTAACAGTAAGACTGTATGGAAGCTAACATTACAAAGTCACAGAAGCTTGGACTGCAACAGGTTGTACCGCAGCAGCAGCAGCAATATTTTAAGGCAATAAGTAAATAAAGTATGAAGAATCAATTTCAAGCACTGGCTGACCTGTCCTTCCGACATTGCTGCCAGCGTCTCTTGCATTTGTATTTGTTCTGTCACGTCCATCTGGACGATGAGAAGCATGTGTGTGCTGTATCCAGAGGGAAAGAAGTGTAAGCAAGTAAGGTAGCAGGGAAAGAAGTGAAAGCAAGTAAGATAACATGGAAAGCAGAAACTGATGCAATCATACCCATAATATCCATGCCTCGACAAAACACACCAGGGTGTCTACCTACAGGATAATCTGTAACTATCTCGAGTTGTTGGCCTTGTTACAGGTACTGGCCTTACTTAAGCTACTGGCCTTTCTACAACTTCTAAATGTTCTTCAGCTACTTGTCTTACTTCAGCTACTGGCATTTCTACAACTTCTAAACTTTCTTCAGCTACTTGTCTTTCTTCAGCTACCGGCCTAACTACAACTTCTAGTCTCTCTCCATCTACTGGCCTTTCTACAACTACTGGACTCTCTTCAGCTACTTGTCTTGATTTAGCTACTGGCCATCTTCACAGGACTCACATCTTCACTCAATCTCTGGTTGAGGGCAAGAAGCTGCTAGTATGCAACCAAAGACTTGGTTGCCACAAGAGGGTCATAACTTCACCTTTCGCCTGTAGCTCCACTGCTGCTGACAGTGTCAGTGTTTTTCACCCATCGAATCACTACATCATGCCAGGAGTCCCCCACAAGGGAGCTGCCAGCTGCTACACCAGGGAGCAGCTGTTCTCCTCCAGGTGCAATCTGTGGAGGGATCCCTTTCTGATTGGAAGCAATGCCCTCCTGCAAATCAGCCTTACCAACATCATGACCGACCTTGTCATCCCTATCCTCTTCTCTCATGTCACTCTTGGAGGCATTGCCAGCACCGTGCTGTCCTCCTACATTAGCAGGGCTCTGCAAATCAAATTGTTCTTTTTGTTGTCTCAAAGCGAGTTGCAGCTTCCTCCAAGATTCCACACTTCCAGGCCCTCCACTGTCGACAGCCTCTGACACTCCCACTGTCCGTTCCCTCTTTACATCCTGCAGGCTTGGCATGCCCTTCTGGCTGTTAGCCGAGGGCATGTGCTGTAGATGGTCTTCAGATACTTGGGTCAGGATAAGTAAGGGTTCAGAGCTGAACGAGGAGGAGGGTGCCACCCTCCCAGATTTACCAAAATTTGGCGCAGCAGGACCAGGGTGCAATCCTTCTAAACCCTGTAGCTGCACTTGACTCGCGTCACCACCCATCATGCCTTCTTCAACGCGCTCACTCTCAGCAGAGACTGACTGCGCCCTTTGCATAGTCCTCCCCCCACTCCTGGCCTTGTCTGAGAGCATGGTGCTAAAGCTCCTTTTCTCTCCTTCCTGTTCATTCAGCTGCTGTTTCTTCAGAAGGTCACTATTCCTCCTGTACACAGTCATTGCACCAGAAGCAGTGTGACGGTTTGGAGGGAAGCTAGGGAGGTACTGCGCTGCAACCTCCATCCCCTCAGCTTCAGTTGCACTGCCACTAGGTCGTGCAGCGTCGAGCAGTGTTGATGAATCTACTTGCATAGGCAATGCATTAGATGGCCACAGCGATGAGAGTACTTGGCTGCTGTGAGTCCGAGGTTCTAAGTCCTGGGCTGTCATAGGCTCCTCCATCTGCAAACTTTCCATAATCAGAGGGTTCAGGTCCTCCCCAATGTTGGTAAACAAGGACCGGTCGAAGACGGAAGAGGTCCGCTCAAAACGCAGCTGACGTGAAGGAAGCTTCTCAGACTTGCTGATCAAATTATTGTCAATACTCCTGTGGTAACCTACTCTCCGAACCCTACCAGGTCCTTTAAGAAGCTCACCCTCTAATTGGTCAAGTGAGTTCTCCTCAGAGGGTGGAGAAGAGATCAAATATGAATGGCCTGCCATAGTAGAGAACGTGGAAAGTAACACCTCTTGGCTATTTTGCTTGGAGCCCCGACTACGTCCACTAGACACACACCTTGCCTTGGAGCTGACAGCTGTCTTGAGCATTCTGGAAGATTCTGCTGTTGCCAAGAGTTGCATTGTCCTGTGGAACTTGTTTAGCCTAGAACCTCCTTTCCTTATGAATGAAGATGCACCTGTGTAGCCATATGACACAATGGATACAGCAGCCCTATATCTAGACAATAAAGCGTTAACATTAATGTGAAGGAGTGGGGGAATCAGCGGTCATGCCAGATCAGCACTCCGTCCACTAGCGGTCATGCCAAATGAATATCAATGGCCTCCAAGTTCCAATGATCTCACCTGATGAGGATTGCTTCATTGAGCTCAGGGCTGAGAGGCCCTCAAGTTCCAATGATCTCACCTGATGAGGATTGCTTCATTGAGCTCAGGGCTGAGAGGCTTCCAAGTTCCAATGATCTCACCTGATGAGGATTGCTTCATTGAGCTCAGGACTGAGAGGCCCTCAAGTTCCAATGATCTCACCTGATGAGTATTGCTTCATTGAGCTCAGGGCTGAGGAGGCCCTCAGGGCTTGGAATGACTCGGATACCCCCTCCTCCTCTAAATCCAACCCCCCTCTAGAGCTGATTTTTATGCCTAGCTGTCGGTACGCCCAAGACGACCCCTGATCCTCTCCTAATGCAATAATGGAAGAAGTAACAGCTTAAAAGGTGCATTAATGAGTGTTGTTTTTCACACTATCTCGAATCAAAATTCATTGCAGACGTGATCTACCAAATACCTCCATGATCTAACAGCAACATATAAAGGCTCATTATGTAAACTAGGATAACAGATTAAGGATGAGAGAAATCTGTTCAGACAGATTGCTAGTGGACACAACAATCCATCTCACCTCCACTGCCCTCCATGTTGGGTGAGAAAGGCTCAGGAGAGAATTGCGAAACCTGGCGGATAGAGAAGGTTGAGCTCCGCGCAGTTGATCTCCCCACTTTCCGGAATATCCGTAAGTCAGGGTCATCAGTCATGTGTGAGCCAGGCTCTAGATCACGAACACCCTCAACAACAAAAGACTCGCCTCTGCTTCTCAAAGAGCTGCTGGCTCCAAGCCTCATCACAGACCCTAAGTCAGCTGAGGTACCACTGAGCCCATAGTGTGAATCATCATTGTGTGAATCATGAGCAACACTGCCTATTCCCTGAACCTCTGCTAAAGGTGCTACCTCCGACTCAGTTGACTCTAAACCCTGTTCCTCCCCCTTGTTTAGGCTGGGGCTCTCATGAGCCTGCTCCATGCCACCATCACGACCATCAGGCTGGACAGCATTCCAGGAGAAGCTGGCACCCTGCTCCCCTCCTTGCTCAGCATCCGCACCGCACACTTTCAGCATACCTCTCCACTCAGTGATATGTCCTGCAGCTGTCGGTGGTGGTCCGAAGATGTGACCTAGCAGGTCAGACACAGTTTCTTTGGAAGTCTCTACACTCAACAATCTCCTTAAGATACCACCTCTCCTGAGCAGAGCTGTCACACCAAGAGGCGCAGCTGATAAGGCTGAGGCTCCAGGTGGGGCGTGGCTCTGTTGACACCATTGGTCAAGGAGGTGATCAACTTGAGCATGCTCAGGTGCTACGTTGACATCTCCAAGTAGACCAGAGTAATACTGGGCACTAGCAGGATTCTGCAACAGCAAATTGTTAGAGGAAAGGTCGTGAGGGGGTTTGCTTTATGCGCATGATTGTTAACGTCAACAGCGACCATCATTATCACACATTTGTGATTTTAGAAGTACTAAAGAAGATAGACACTGAAAAGAGGTTTGGGCCAGTACACAGCTCGTCTTGTGCCCTGTCTCACACTATTGTGCCTTTCGTCTGCTTACTACCAATACATTAAAGGACATGTAGAAGAATGAGCACCTTCAAACTGAATACGTAATTGAGCTCACTGTAAAAATGAGCATTTTTCACCTGGTATACGATTAAGCCCTCTGAATTTAAAAGTGTAACCAAAGCAGGCATGTGCTCCAGTAAAAAAGTGTAGGCTGGGCGGATGGTGCTGGAGATTGTAGGTGCATAGGAGGCATTAGCATAGTAAGGACCTTTACTGTGGTGTGATGGTCCATCATACTTTGGGACCATTTCAGGATTGGCAGCAGAAGTCTTGTCTGCATTATCCTCCTTTTCCACATTTCCAAATACACATGTCTTGATGAAGATTTTGGGCGATTGAAGATAGCCATTTGAACTTAAAGCTTTCCCAACATGGTGCGATGGGGGTTTCAGGACGTGCTCATGAATAAAATATTTATTGGCAAGGAGTGAGAAAGCTGCACACATCAAGAGGACCCTCAATTGTTCATCTGAACAAGCGTCCGCGGCCAGAGTCATCAGAAACGACGACTTCTGCTGCAGCGTTAGCGGCTGGGGAGCATCCTCACTCCTTGCCTGGATATTTTCCGAAATCTCGAAGAACAAAGGAGCCCACGAGGATGAAGCAGGGCGCCGGTTTTCAATTGCTTGAAGGTCAGCAGTTGAAATTACAGCAACAGGCCCCAAAACACCATCTAAAAGAAGCAGGCCAGGGCATACATCCTCACTTAGCATGAAGAGGCTTGCATCATTTATGCTGCTGGCGACAAAGCGTAGAAAGACAGCGTTTTGCAGTAACGTATCGTTGTTGTGATGTAGATATTGCAAATTAAGTGCTCTAGCTTGAGATTGTTGGCTTTGCTCTTGAGTTTGGAACAGTGGGCTAAGCTGCCGAGCAAAATGGTCTTCAGTCTGATGAATATGAGTTGATCCAATTAGAAGAAGAAAAAATTCGAAGAAATGGATTGGAGATACCTTTTCGTCAAGGTTCTGCAATTTGGCTTTTCTCCTCCCCGAGTTGAAGCATGGTAAACATAACATTCGCAAATGCTAAATACGAATCAAGTTTTAATTTCATCCAGGACGACGTTGTTTCAATTGAATATTTCTTGCGAAGTAGGGGGGCTACGAAAGTTCACAGTGACAATCGTTACGACATCGTACCTATGCTTATGGCCAAATTTATGTCCTATCACTTCTCA
The DNA here is from genome assembly GCA_002335675.1 of Chlamydomonas eustigma. NCBI lineage: Eukaryota > Viridiplantae > Chlorophyta > Chlorophyceae > Chlamydomonadales > Chlamydomonadaceae > Chlamydomonas > Chlamydomonas eustigma. Next base: position 335,099 of record BEGY01000066.1, on the reverse strand, counting down.
AAGGCAATCTTAGTTCCTACATCATGTACCAGAGTAGGTCTTCAAGAACTAGCAGAGTACGCCGTCCTCATGACACTTGGAACTGCTGTTATGTACACAAGTATGTTGTAATGCATCTGGCTCATAATCACTCAACTCTCCTAGTGCCGATTATTTCTAGTATGTAGGCATTGAAAGTTTCCCAGAACATGTTCTTCAGACTTTTAGAGGCTAAATTGGCATAAGTGTTATATAAAGAGTACATCAGTAACACTCTGATATGTGCAACATGATGGATGCACAATCAGGCAACATTAAGACACATTCTTACTCCTCTAACATTAATAATATTATATTATATGTAATTACTAGTAGCCGTTGTGATGTGACTGAACGGTCATGTTCACATTGCGTTATTTGCGCTTGCATGCAGTGCGGCCTGCCTAAGTGTCTCGTGTACGGATTTTTGGTTATTTGCTTTTAGTACTGTTAATGAAATTGGACAAAAAATTTTTAATTTGTATTCTAGCTGAAACCAAAAGAATTCCTTTTGATCTACCTGAAGCAGAAGCAGAATTAGTTGCAGGTTATAATGTTGAATACTCTTCATTAGGATTTGCTTTATTTTTCATTGCAGAATATGCTAATATGGCTATTATGAGTGCATTAGCATCAATCTATTTTCTAGGTGGCTTTAGTGCATTAAAATTAACAGCAATATTTTTTGGATTTGTTTGGACTAGAGGAACATTACCTAGATATCGTTATGATCAATTTATGAGGCTTGGTTGGAAAGCTTATTTACCATTAACATTAGGTATTTTTGCAATAAATGCTAGTTTAGATGTTTTTGCGCTTTAATAATAGGTAAGTCTAAAATAAATTAAAATGTATTTGATGCCTTTATTTATTTATTTGCAACTTTATTATCTAGTATTTTCTCGGGAATAATTATTCCTAGAATGATTGGCCATCGAGGAGTTATTATTCTTTCAATTTTATCTTTAATTGGTGCTTTTTTAAGTAGTGCTTGTATATGGATTGATTTATATATAGGGGCTGCTCCTGTTGAGTTAATTTATTTGGACCTTGGTTTGAAGTAGGGACAGTTACAGTCTCATGGATTTTATATTACGATATACTCACCGCACATATGCTTTTTACAGTTACTAGTGTTAGTTTAGCTGTTCATATTTTTGCAGTAGTTTATATGAGAAATGATCCACATTTAACTTTATTTATGGCATATTTATCCCTATTTACATTTTTTATGCTACTTTATGTTAGTGCTGACAATTTATTACTAATGTTAATTGGATGGGAAGGGACGCGAGTTCTGATGCTGTGATGCGCGGCGATTTCTTATAGCCTATCTTCGGTTTTCTAGTGGGGGCAATAAGATTTGGGAACAGGCATAATAAACACAGGGGTATCTTATGCTTCTTTTCTAGTGGGGACAATCAAAACAGGCATAATAAACACAGGGGTATCTTATGCTTCTTTTCTAGTGGGGACAATCAGAACTCGCCCCGCCCACAGCATAAGAATAGGCTATAAGAAATCGCCGCGCATAGGCTTCGCCCCACTGGGTTTTCTAGTGGGGCAATAAGATTTGGGAAACAAAGCATCACAGCATCGCGGAATCTTATGCTGTTTCTTATGGAAGAACAAAGCATCACAGGGGTATCTTATGCTTCTTTTCTAGTGGGGACAATCAGATTCCTCGGCGATGCTGTGGGGCGGTTTATTATGCCTATGCTGTGGTTTCTTATGCGCGGCGGAATCTTATTGCCCCCACTAGAAAAGAAGCATCCCTGTGTTTCTTATAGCCTATTCCCATTTCTTATAGCCTATTCTAGTGGGGGCAGGGATATCTGTAGATCTTATCTTAAAGCCTATTCCCATTTCTTATAGCCTATTCCTATATCTTATGGGACCTTTCTTATGCTGTGTAATGGAGGGGAGGGGACAGCAATTGTAATCGTCGCGCCTCGAACTATTGCCTGTACAGAATAAAGAAACAGCGGGCATTGTTAATAGTGCACTGTTAATGGGGGGGGTACAAAATAATTAATATCAAACAAGAGTGTTGAACAAAATATATCTACTTTTTATTATCAATCGTTTATTTATCTATTTATATAATACAATTTATTCATTTTTAACTCTACTTTTTTTAAAATTCTTTTCTATTTTACTAATTTGTTTAATAAATATTTGGTTACCTACTCGACCTATTTTTGTTTTACCTTGTAAGCCACATAATACCATTAAACTAAAATTTTGAATTTCTAAACAAATGTAAAAACTGACCAAATCACAACAATGTAGCATAAAAAATTGTCCAATAAAGGCCATTAAAATTAATAATTTTGATTCAAATGTTTTAAAACTAGACATTATTATTATTGTTAACAACACTAACAGATAATCAATTATATTATTTGAACCTACGACGCATTCTGCAGCGCTAAATAAACTACTAGAATAAAAATTAGTAAAATCTATAGCAGAACCTAAAACAAACATAATAGGTAAAATGCTACAAAAAAAATAACAATCGCTGCCGTACAGCAAGTCTCGTCTCTCTGACGGCGTAATGAATATCATTATTTTTGCCGATGCGTTGTAGGCTGTAGCACTCAATGTAAGAATTTATGAAACATTCTATGTCTCTATTCAATTACGGATTGTAGTTTATTATGGTTGTTCCGGTTAGGATCATGAATGCAGGGGAATGATAGTTCAGCATCCTTCTTTAAAACGTCCGCAGGCGCTTCAACAGTCACAAATGAAGAAGACCGAGTTTAGATTACCTATTCCTGCTCATACCTAAGTTGCTTGAGGCATGTAAAACAAGCCCATGGTGAGGAAGCGTAATAGATTATTAAATCAAAATAATGACCAGTTAAGTTTAGGCATGACAGCATGTCTGGAAGTTCATACAGAGAATCAATCCCCACAACGCAGACTTTCAGTTGTACCAGTAGCCTTAATTCAGTTCTAGATGCACACAGTGTAAGGCTTCTTCCTACTGGCAACAACCAACAGACGAAAGCTGCCTGGAATATTGTCTTGCACATGATCTCAGCCTCATTTTGTGAATGAATCATTCCAGACAGTGGTTAGTTTTTCTCAGAAGACAAACTGCGTAGATGCTAATGCTGTACAAAAAGCGAATCTTATCCTCTTAACTGTGATAACAAAAGAGCATACATGCTGCTGCACCATGAGCCCCTGACATCAGTCCTGAAAAACATGTAGTTTGTTAAAAAAAAAAACAGGACAGGGTGTCACGGAGAATAGCTGCGCTGGGCTTATGGCTGCGCTTAGCCTCATTGTAGCATAAGTAGCTCCACTGGCCTCCAGGCTGGCTCCTCCTCCATAGCTGCAGAGGACTAGACTGTCCTCTTTACTTTACAACAGAAGAAGATGATGGCAATCTGGTTTGTTGCAACCTATTGAGAATCTGCAGCCTAGCAGCAGTCATTTCTGGTGTGACAATGTCATCAGAGTTTGCACTGACCTTGAACGGCTTTTGAGGGCCTACCCATGACTCAGGGTACACTTTCTTGCTTTGTTTAGAAAACCCATCCACCATAAGTGACGCTAAGGATGCATGTAGAGAGTGAGCAGACACAGTATGTGCATGCAAATTCATCATACCTTCAATGTCATCCTCATGCTCGTAAAGAGAAGCTACATACTGTGCCTGAACTGAGTGACTGGCAGGTGTAGCTTGAGCAGAATAAGACATCTGTCCTCTAGGCTGGTCATGTGATGGAGCTCCAAGAGCTTGAGAGTGCTGAGCAGCAACTGAGTCACGTTGCATTTGCTGGTGCATGTGGTGTTGCTGATTCAACTGAGCAGCATAAGCAGTAACATGAGCTGCAGCATTGAGCGTGGATGCAGAACCCTTGTTTGATTCCATCATTTTCTTCCCTTGTTCTGCATACTGCATATACTGTAACCTGTGCGGACACTTATCTGCGTAGTGATCACCAACAGAGCTGCAAATGAAGCAGTTAGGTGGTAACCTAGTATACGGCTTAGCAGCAGGTGGAGCAGTATTATTGTGAGCAGAGGTATGTGATGGATTACCATGTGATGGCGGAACATTTCTACCTCCTTTACCAGGACCTCCTCTTGGGTGTACACTAGGATGAAACTGCGCAGAATGAGAAGCAAGATGTTCAGTTTCTGGTACATCATGAAGAGAATCAGGGTTGTCAACAGTGACCTCTACTTCCTGTTGATCGGATAAGTTCTCTGTAGACTAAATGTGTGTAAGCTCAACCATATTAGCAGCAACTCTGGGTCTGAAAGACCTCCTGTAGGGAGCCGGAGCTTTGGGAGCTTCAGGAGAAAAAGGGGTCATGGAATGATCCTCAATAGGCACATATGACATAGGCAACATGCGAGAGGCCTGTTTGTGCATAATCTCCTTAGTCTCATGTCGTAACACATGCTCATACGCATTCTGGGTATCCTGCACAAGGAACGCGTTAACAATATCCTCTGAGTGATGCAAAACTCCCACTCTACGCATCGTATCTTCAGCAACCGTCTGCAGATAGTCTGGTAGACCTGATATGAACACATCTTGCACTGAAGCCCTGTGAAGCTCAGCACGAAACGCTTTGGGAGAATGAGTGGTGAAAATGGTAAAGGTCTGACCTACTCTTTTAAAGAACGTCATGGGATCTTCATGAGCAGGCACACTGTGAGACAGCAGGTTATGCTTTCCCATGATCATACCTTGTGCCCAAATTGACAGCTCTTTGGCGTCAGGTTTGCATAGTTCCTTGATAACCACCTGTAACCAAGCCTCAAGAAACTGAAGTTGCTTTTTAGGATAAGCGTAATCCTCCCTTACACGGTCAACCGCATTACCAAGCGAGTCAAACACTCGAGACCTCAGAGCTTTGATAGCATTTAGTGTCTCACCGACACCAGATCTCACATCCATACCCAAGTTGGACACAATGTGATCAAACCAAGCAGTAGCACCTGGGCACATCCTCTCAATGACTTCCATGTGTGAGTATGCAAATTCAACACCTTGCATGGGGTCAACCAATGATGACAGCCAGAGATTAATCTGAGTAGCGATGTGGCCTGTAAGTTTATGAAGATTAGCAACTATGTATTTCCTCATCTTCTGAACATAAGGCAGCACTGTCACCAAACCTGACATCTGTGTTGAGAAATTGGGAATGGAACTTGCCTCAACATTGACCTTGGGATCCATGATAGCATGACGCAACATTTCCTCACTTACATTGCGGTCGGGAGCATAGCGCGTACCAGATCCAAAACCATCGTGATGGTCAGAGAACAAAGGATTATGAGCCATGGGAGGAGCAAGTGGGTTTTGTACCTCTTGGAAGGACACAGTAGACCTGCTAGGAGGTGGTGGAGGGTTCCAAGTAGGACCTACAGGTGCTGTACCTTGATGGTATGGATGATGGCCTGCAACAAACTCAACAGGTTGGAACATTGGGTTAGTGAAGGCATGTTGTGGCATACCCATGAGAGATTGATCCAAAGGGACCGGAGCTGTAAAAGCAAAAGATCTGGTTCCACGCTGGTTACGCACAGACAAAGGGTTACCTGACTGGTGATCAACAACTTCTGGTGTGATCTGCATGCCTGAAGGGTGAGGCTGCATGACAGACATGTTACTCACATGTTGAGGAATAATAGCACCAGGTTGCATTGCACTACGTGGCGCCGGGGTACTGTCATTTGTCACAGTCTCAACTGCTATTCTAGCAGGGTGTCCTAGGTTAAACTGCCTAATCAATGGGTTCACTTGTCCTACGCCTGATTCAGGCACTGCAGTGTGGTAGGATAAACTCACTGACCTCTCAGTATTAGCAGCAGATGAAGATCCATCTCCAGCAGCATACTCATCTCCCTCTTCTAGTTCAGCCTGCACAAACTCAACGGACAAATTCTGCAGTTGCTCAGTAAGAGCGTGAATTTGACTCTCAAAAGCAATCAAAGCATCCTGATCTGTGATATTAGGAGAAGAACCACTAACGCCTGCAGGGTCATTACTCATCACAGGTGTGGGCTGAGCAGATTTAACAATTTCAAGCTCTGTTTTAAGGAGCCTGATCTTAGCCTTTCTATCAGCTCTTTCCTCAGCTCTTCGAGCTCTTTCTCTCCTTTGGAGTTCGGCTCTGTCTTGAGCTAGCTTCGCCTGCATATCGACTACAGGACTCGAAAACATATATTTTTGGTTTTTGACTGTCAGAAAATGACAATTTTATATGGTTGGGATAGAAATTAGGATTGACACAAAGTTCCAGAATGGGATCTGTGATGTGTCACTCGAACAGATCCGCCTTCTTTACTTTAAAAAGGGCTGGGAAACTACCTTCTGATTCTGGTTAAGAAGATATTCAGCTAACAATTGATTCGATAAGTGATCTGCTCACCTTGGGTGCTTCTAAACTGTGACAACTCAGTCAAATTACCTCCCTTAGCCAGATCTGTATATAAGCTTGAGGCGAGACCACTGGATCCTTAGGATAAGATCAGGGGTCGAGTCGGCTGAGCTGATGAGCTGAGCCTTGGATGTTTAATCTAGTTTTAAGACTATTTAGGTCTATTTTAGTGAGACTTAGAGTATCTCGAGTTATGTCTAAGGGTGCAGCTATTATGTTAGCGAAATACTTAGACTTAGACGAATTAGGAAGACTAGTTTTAGGAGATTTATATGACTTAAAAGAGAAGTAAAGTAAAGAAGGCAGAGCCCTACTGGCTTCGGCCTTAATACAATCAGGGGTTCAGGGTTCTGATCAAACGAAAAAGAACCTATCTATTCTAGTTAAGGGCTATTGTGCGGTCATACGCCCGGTTCACCCTATCACTGTGACAAGGGAGTATATGACCCTTGAGGGTGAAACTGATTGAAGAAATGGTATAAGAGAGGTATCTTCATTCCTTACCATTCTCGTTCCTGTTAAAATGATAATGCTGATTATGCTGATTCTTACGAGGGGAGAGAATGAGCATTTAATAGCTATAGGTGACGATTAGGATGCCTTCACACCACCCCCTCGACTCTTCCAAAGGGGTAACATGTGCGCCATGATTGAGAGGCTGAGTAGATTATTTGATATCCAATCATTCTAGGGACTCTTCCTCTGGCATGCTGAGGAGAGGGCGCATACGAGCTTGGTGCTCCAAGGATGTGAGCAAATGGGAAGATGAATGAAATTTATCTGTGTTGTTTCCATTTAGGTCCATGGACTTGAACACAGAGGAGTAGGATTCAGGAGCCAACGATGTAGAAGAGCGTTCAAAAGCCCCATGAGGCAGCTGGTTTATTTTTGTGAGGGACAGGCCCCCTCCTAATGCCGTGCTGCTGGCAGCAAAGTTGCTCACCATGTCATGTCGCTTTACGATGCGATGATTTTGAAGGGACTCGATCATAAGCCTGTGAACATTTTAAGTTCATGGAATGTGAAGACACTTTCCTGGCACCTGATCAAATTCATACAAAATGTGCAATGATTGACAAGAGGGTCCTTAAAAACATAGGAGGATACAGCACCCCAATGCTTTGGGCACAGTGATTCAAACCCTTACCTTAACCCTGGATTCAGAAGGGCTAAACTCTGGTGTGTAGTTTGAGGTGTAGAAGCACTGTTTCTCTCCTCAGATGTGATGTTTGTACGGGAGTCTGAGGGACGCTCCTTGGCTGCACCTTCTAAAACAAAGCTGCATAGAACGGAAAACGAGGAAAGTGCCATGTTTTTAATGTTAGGATGGTAACAGCTTCAGGGTAGTCAAGCAGTTCATCTCTGTCATCTGACTCACAAAAACATCCATTTACCATGAAGCTGTCTACATTCAGTACACACTTTGTACCTTATGGTACCATTGTTAGAGGGACGAAGCGCTTTCAACACTTGGAATGCCTCAGAGGGCATTGGCAGGATGGAGGCCTGGTCTTTAGGTGGTCGCCACAAAAATGTCTCCATCATCCCTTTCCCTTTTATCTGAACTTGACCCAAAGCCTCCCATTCCTCAGCATTGCATCCGCCATGAATCAAAATCTCATGAGTGCTTGCGGAAACTTGAATGCAGCCTACACATTCATCAAAAAGACATGTCAGTTTTGCTGGTTAGCATATTGACTGCACCCTAGTGAAGGATGGAGAGCCGCAAGGTCAAAAATATCTGAAACCAGCTTCCTTAGATGAGAAAGCATGCTCCTTCCATAGCTTTGTACAAGGTCTGCTACAAGGTCCACACCATTGTCCCCATCAACAAATCAGTGCGGTGTGGGGCTTTGGTACCAGCTTATTTATTTCCCAACACTCAATTTGAACATGATGATGTTTCATGCTTCATGGTATTCTATTAAAGGTTTAAAGAATACATGACCTATCTGGTTCACAGGTGCTCTCCATTACATGACCTACCTGGTTCACAGGTGCTCTCCATTACATGACCTACCTGGTTCACAGGTGCTCTCCAATACATGACCTACCTGGTTCACAGGTGCTCTCCAATACATGACCTACCTGGTTCACAGGTGCTCTCCATTAGAGATCTGTACCTGGTTCGCAGGTGCTCTTCATTACATGACCTACCTGGTTCACAGGTGCTCTCCATTACATGACCTACCTGGTTCACAGGTGCTCTCCAATACATGACCTACCTGGTTCACAGGTGCTCTCCATTAGAGATCTGTACCTGCTTCGCAGGAGCTCTCCATTACATGACCTACCTGGTTCACAGGCGCTCTCAATTACATGACCTACCTGGTTCACAGGTGCTCTCCATTACATGACCTATCTGGTTCACAGGTGCTCTCCAATACATGACCTACCTGGTTCACAGGTGCTCTCCATTAGAGATCTGTACCTGGTTCGCAGGTGCTCTCCATTACATGACCTACCTGGTTCACAGGTGCTCTCCATTACATGACCTACCTGGTTCACAGGTGCTCTCCATTACATGACCTATCTGGTTCACAGGTGCTCTCCAATACATGACCTACCTGGTTCACAGGTGCTCTCCATTAGAGATCTGTACCTGGTTCGCAGGTGCTCTCCATTCTTGAGGCTGTGTTGATTGTGTCCCCAAATACTGAGAACTTAGGTACTTTGGTTCCTACTAGTCCAGACACACATGGTCCTGTGTGGATCCCGATGCGAACAGACACTGGCTGACCATTGTGTGGCATGGTAACCTGTGGGAGCCAATGACATGGGACAACAATATTGTTTATGAACTATCTGAAGACAATATAGTGTGAATTCCGGAGGAAAGGAACGAAAGCATTGTGAATGAGTGGGTAATGATTCATGCAATTAGGCAAATATGGACATTTAGGGGATCATTGAGGGCCTGCTGCTATCATCAGAAGCCATCATACTAGAACTATCATAATTCACACACTGTCCAGAATCACACCTAGCCTGTTCACACAACTATCATAATTCACACACTGTCCTGAATCACACCTATCCTGTTCACACTTCTATCATAATTCACACACTCTCCTGAATCACACCTAGCTTGTACACTCCTAGCATTTCGCACCTCCTTGCTACATCTCAGCATGTCTTTTGCAAACTCAATAACTCTGATTGCACAATCTGCAACTTCGTCGCCATTATCTGTTTGGGTCTGAAGGAAGACAAGAAATAATAATGAGCCAATATAAGACAACACATAGGAAATTACTAAGTACATCGCAAAAATCATAATGAGCCAACATAAGATAAAATGAGGCTCTGCCGTAGGCATTGGGTGGATTTCTATCCTTGGAGTTGTACCTATCTTCAGATCCTTGGGAGATGACTGCAAGTGCCAAAAGCCCACCTGAAAGAAACTGCCATCTGCGTCTGATCCTGTGATCCCAGCTGACGCTATGTAACAATCACCAGCGGTGTCAACCTTCTGGACATTATGCTTGTCAGCCAGGACATCAAACATGGTGAACAGCCTGCACAAGAGGAGTCAAAACAAGTTGCAGATAGCAATATGGCCCAAGAGGCGAAAGTCATTCAACGCCTTGAATCATAATCCGCAATCAATATTGCATTGCATACTTTTGAGGATGAGCAACGTCAAAGGGTCCTTATGTTGCAAGAAATCAGCATGAATGCTGACCTTGATGGTTCGGTCTGTTGAGTGATCAGCAATAGAAGGGTATCGTGTGAACTAAAGTCAATGCCTTACTGGTTGAGGAACAGCAATAGAAGGGTATCGTGTGAACTAAAGTCAATGCCTTACTGGTTGAGGAACAGCAAAATGTCTGGCGGCTTAACGCTGTTGCTCATGACTGTAAACCCTGCAAGCCATTGACCATGAACCATTGTCCTCAGCGCAGATCTTAGCAGAATGAGAGCCGAGGGTCCCAATGATATAAACAGTAGTCCTATGAATACGGGTCCTTCTTAGTCCTTCACTGCTATACAAGAGCAGCTCACTAACTCCTTATATCAAACAAGCAGTACAAGAGAGAAGACCAGACAAAACTGAAACAACATAGTTCATTGGGAGATGGAAGCAGTTGATGTTGATGCCACAGTTAAAAGCCATGAAGCTACATTTCCTCTCATTAGTAGCAATAGTAGTAGTAGTAGCAGTTGTTATTGTAGGGCCTATCACATGGACTCACCCACGATGTCCAGAAATAATATGGTGACCTGCGATAGACAAGTAATTACGAGACTTGAGAGTTGGGCATGCCTCACATAAACAATGCTATAAGAGCAGGCCATGTTCTATTCTTCATAACTCTCTACCAGCCGTCTTATGCACTCAGCATTTGATCCTGCATGTATGTTAGCACCTCGTCAGTGAACTCAACCCATGTCATGACATGTCAGCATGTATGTTAGCACCTCGTCAGTGAACTCAACCCATGTCATGACATGTCAGCATTGTGGTGCGCACCTACCATCCGTCCTACCCACCTATCTACATTCTTGTGTTGGTGCGCACCTACCATCCGTCCTACCCACCTATCTACATTCTTGTGTTGGTGCGCACCTACCATCCGTCCTACCCACCTATCTACATTCTTGTGTTGGTGCGCACCTACCATCGTTCTACTCACCTATCTACATTCTTGTTTTGGTGCGCACCTACCATCCGTCCTACCCACCTATTATCTACACAACTTGCTGTGCAATAATATATAGGAAACCACAGGGATTTCTTATGCTTCTTTATTTATTAAATAAATAATAAATAATAATTAATAATACTCTTTTTTTTATACTTCTTTATTTTTATTTCTTTGTGGAAAAAAAGGCTTCGAAGAAATCGAAGCTTTTTCCACTAAGAAATGGCTGATGCTTCTACTTACATGGTTGTGAGAGCGAGCCAAGGAGCCAAAATGTGCAGAAAGTTGAGAAAGGTCGTTTGCCGACAAGAATTCAACCACATGCCTGTACCATGTGAGTGCCACGAAGCAGTAAGCAGAAGCTGAGTGAATGTAAACTGTTGCTGACTTAAGTACATCAGCACTTCATCCAAGAAGCCAAAGCATTCCATTAAGGCACTTAAAAGCCCTTCCTGAAGCACTTGCTTGGAGCAAAACTATAGATTTTGCACACATCTGAACTCTAGCTTAATCAGTGAGTGTATGGTAACATGGTACACATTTCACATTAACATGGTACACATTTCACATTAACATGGTACACATTTCACACTAACATGGTACACATTTCACACTAACATAGTACACATTTCACATTAAAATGTTTCTCACCTAGGGAAGATAGAGGATAAGAGTGATAGCTGCAGGGGAGGAACATGTACAAGATTAAGGACGCTGGCATTTCATGTGTGCGCATGTTAGGCGTGAACAGACAGAAATAGCAAGAAAATGCATAAAAAGGATGTCAAGCAATATGTGCAATTTGCTGTTTGCTGGTTGTCAAGTGCATTTCAAGCACCTGTCCTTCTGACATGTAGCCTAACAATACAAGAACCTGTCCTTCCGACATGTTGCCTAACAATGTTGCCTAACAATACAAGAACCTGTCCTTCCAACATGTTGCCTAACAATACAAGCACCTGTCCTTCCGACATGTTGCCTAACAATACAAGCACCTGTCCTTCCGACATGTTGCCTAACAATGTTTCCTAACAATACAAGCACCTGTCCTTCCGACATGTTTCCTAACAATACAAGCACCTGTCCTTCCGACATGTTGCCTAACAATGTTTCCTAACAATACAAGAACCTGTCCTTCCGACATGTTGCCTAACAATGTTTCCATGTGGATCCTCTCGGACACATCCGTTTGCACCAGAAGTAACAGAGGAGAACCCCTGCAGGATTACCATTAAAGTGATGTCAACGAAAGAGGTAGTCCACCATGTCAACAGGGTAACACGAGAGATTCTAACAGCAGCACAGCCTTCACAGTACAGCATGCGGAGCACCTGCAGTACAGCCTTTACAGTACAGCATGCGGAGCACCTGCAGTACCTTGGGACTACCAAGTGCACATCAGGAGTCACCAGCAACATAGCAGACATTCTAGACAAAGGATGCCAGGAAGTGCTTAGACATAGCCACTAGACATGTGCGCCCTTTCACAACATGTAAAACAGCTGTTATGCGAGAGGCAGAAACATGTATTTGGAGAACAGCAGTCAACTGCTCATTATTGTGTGTAATAGCCTCATGAGTCATGTAAATTTAACATCTCATCCTCCAAAACAGAGCCAGTCTAGACATCATGATGTTAAAAAATGACACATTGTCGGTCAAGCTCAAAAGGATAGCTCACCCATGACCATGTGCTTCATCCCTGATCAGATAGCTCACCCATGACCATGTGCTTCATCCCTGATCAGCTGGGCGATGACCTCATGCCAGCACTCCACATCTAAACCCTGCTCGGTTCTCTGAGACTGATCTGCAACACCCGAGGTAGGCTGTGGAGATTCTGTGGCGTTAGACTGGGCCAACCCTTCAGCACTGAAGGAGGATGAGTCATGCAGAATTGTCCTACTGAGATCCAGCATGCTATTATCGCATTCCGGTACACTCCTACTTGGAGGGCCTGTCCCATCTTTATGGGCCCTAATGCTTAACTCCTCAATTGATGTTCGCCTCCTCTCAGGGATGGAGGCTGAGTGCTGAAATGTGTCTCCAACTCTGGAGGTGCCAGAACTCTCTACCAGATTAGCAGTGAGGAGCAAGATGCCTTCATCGTAGCTGTTTCTGGTGGCAGCTCTGTTGGGCGGAGATCGTGCGCCCAGGTCTCTACTGACACCTGAGGTGGAGCCACTCAACAAGGGTTGAAGTGTTGTGGAGAGGGTATCACCTGAGACCATCTTCTTGGATGCCTGAAACCAGCCAGATGACGCAGGAAGAGGTTTATTCGCATCCCTCTTGACAGCTGAGTCCTCATTCGTTTGTTTCAGCTCCCCTAATGCAAAGGAGAAGTCAGAGGGGTGAGTGCTTGGTATTTCGGTCATCATAGAGTGCTCTGACTTGCTGCTGGCAGCGTTTAAAGGAGATTTTTTGGAGCTGATCTTGATGGACGAAGTTTTGGGCCCACCCGCCAGATCTACTGACTCCATTAGTTGCATAGTGCGCTGGAATTTAGATAACAAGCTGTTCCTTTTGCCAGTCTGGGAGGTACTAGCACCTGAAAGACCCAACAGCATGCAAAGAAACCAAGAGTTATACAAGCAAATAGCTTTTCCATTGCCTTTGATACCCTTCAAGTCTTTTTCATATGGAGAAGATGTGCAGAGTAATTTACACTCTACAACACTCTTGACATCATTCTAGTGACAAATGTACCTCCACAGTTGTGTGAACCTACTCCTTCAAACAAGGAATTTTGAGATCGAATCTTAGCCCATGTTTTTTGTCTTTCACTCCATCTGTCCCACAACGAGCATCATTCATTCCATAGCCTCTAGAACATAATCTTCAAGCATGGAGCCTCACCAGATACAGAGACTTTTCTCAAACTCTTCCTCAGTAAGACATCATTTACAGCTTTCTTCACCTCCACTTCTTCATGCCCTTCAAAACTGAGGCGCCTGCGTTGGCCTGCACACATCAAACAGACCCAGACAGAACGCATGGGTAGGCAAGAAAGATACCTATAAATGTTTCCTACTACAAAGCAACCTTACAAACAAAATGCAAATTCTACTTAAAACCTATGCAGCACTCCCTGTATGTGGCTCTCATTTGAAACTTTCCAGAAGCAGTAAGAAACTCGGCCACTCATCCATGCTAAGTGCCATGCAACACTCATCCATGCTAAGTGCCATGCAACACTCATCCATGCTTAGTGCCATGCTAAGTGCCATGCAACACTCATCCATGCTAAGTGCCATGCAACAATCCTTCATGCTTAGTGCCAAGCAACACTGGTTCATCTCAGACAACACCTTTATCAGCCTTTCACTAGATACAACCATGCACTCACTACTAGGAGCCATGCCGCTTGTGATTTTACTGGCTCCTAGTGCTTGTGGTCCAAATAGACCTGAACCACTAATCCCTGTGTGTAATGGCAGTGTCCTCATGAGAGGTGTGGAGATAATGTCGGCATGTATACCCAATGCTGACAGCTCATCATCCTCGTCAGAGTCCAGCAGAGCTTCCTCTGGAGGCGGTACAGGGCTTGTCTCCCCTTGACTCACACCTGACCAAAAAGACCTCATTATTCCTTGCTGTTGATTGGGGCCTTGCATATGCAGCGATGCATGCAACCCAATTAAGTGTCTTGGCTGCAAGGCTGATGACATTGAGAGCTCAGCCACGTGATCTCCCACACCCGGTGAAATCTCCTCCATAGTGATCAGTGAGGTGCTTGTGTGATGGCCTGCTCCCACATCCTCCTCCTCCAGGTCTTGTTTAGCTGAAAAAGGCTCCATTTTCTCAACTTTTGCAAGTAGCAGAGGACTTGTGACAGCTCGTGGTACGCGTACAATGCATTTCCACGCAGGCCCCCCAGGGCTTGACACGGTGTGAAGCAGCTCCGGAATGAGGGAAGGAGCTTCGAATGACAACAGGTGTGACAGCAGGCTGTTTACGCTTGCAAGGGCTTGAAGCTGCAGTGGCAAGGGGGGAAACAGTTGTGCTAAGCTTGTGGTAGGTGTGGAGAGGGTCGATGTGTGTGTTATGTCAACTCCTGCAAATGCAGACTGTCCTAGCACATCTCCAAAGTAATCACGGCTGAACTTATTCTGCGAGTGAGAGATGGAGGGAAAAGTGAGTAGAGAATCAATTGAGGAGGTGCCATATGAATCAAATTGAAGAGAGGTGTTAAGTGAATCAAAGCAATGACAGAAGTACCCATGTAAGCCAAGGAGGGCGTGCCCCCTTGATTCCAGAATCTTAGCATGCTGAAAATGATGTCATTTCATGGGGATGATGAGTTTTTTGTATGAGGCCTAAGTTTTGCCCGTTCATAAGATGCCATGGAAGTTCATAAGATGCCATGGTAGTTCATACATCTTGAACCATCATATTTGTTAGGGCTAATCCATGTGACATCTTACCTGGTACACCACTTTCCCATCCAAAGCACAAAGTGTTACAGCAGCTGGGACATGGTCCATGAGGTTGACATTTGCTTGAACTTTTCTAACCAGCGTATTCGAAAATAAGGTATTCACAGTGTCCTTTTTTTGGTACTGAACAATTACTGCTGGCATGGGGTTCGGGTCATGGTCTCTCATTCCAGCGCTCCACATGCAAGCTTGAACATGTGCGCAGTCCCCCTCCACCAGTGGATCACACAGTGCAGCTTCACTGTTTCCACCGGTGCATCTGATCGTACATTCCTGCCCATAAGGTCTGCCAGCCTGCACAGCCAGGACTGCACACAGGAGCACCATTCCGAAGTGGCTGTCATTGTTAGCATCAGCACAAAGCTTCTTGATTGACTGCAAGTTTGAGCTGTCAGAGCCGTTCAGAGAATTATTAACGTATGTTGCATCAAGGTAAGTTGAGCAAGAACCATCCTCTGTAAGGGGGTCAACATTCGGGCATGGTGATAAATGCGCTCTGCCTGCGCTATCCATACGAAGGATGAGCAGATGGCGAGAGAGCCTCCGTTGATCAGACGTAGCCCCTGAAGATGGGTCAAGAAGCTTGAGAACGAAGTAGCAGGCATCTGTCTGTCCATCGAAGAGCGGCAACTCTAACAATGCTAAATTGTCAAATGCCGTAGCCTCGTTTTCCTGGTGCTGATGCAGAGACGAGCTGACATCGGGTGGGTGTGAAACATTTCTTGCAATTTTTTTAGAATTATGCTTTTCGTCAGATCTCTGCTTAGTATTTCCAGTGTAACCATCATTCCGGCCAAAGCAACGGGCGAATAACTTCATATCGCATAGTTATATCAAATTTGTCATAAAGCAGAATAGCCGAGTCTGACTTGGTACAAACAAGTGTGTGTCATCAGATGCTGCGGTGAACTGGTTTATCGTCACACCCTCAAATAGGGATGCAGAAACAAAACTATGAGTAAAATATAGACAAAGTATGTTGCATTAATGCAGGAGCCATATTTGCCCACTCGTGATCCCTCAGAATTCGGGTTTCACAGTTGTGGTGCAACATTTGTATTTTGAAGAAGCAAACGAAAAATCACTCCAAATGTAGGTAGAATTTTGCAGCAAGAGAATGCTGTCAACATAACCAGACGTGAAGCAAAAATTGAAAGCGATAAAAAACTACACAAGAGCGCGCACACCAGTCATCATGAGACAACAATGAGGAAGTTTCAAATCTCATAACGATACCTCCAACCATCATCATGTCACATTAACTCCTGTAGCAAATCTGATTGATATACTATACACATTAGTTCTTCAGCAGGGAGCACCCTGTAGGACCCCTCGCAACCGTCAACTTGATGTTCTATGATTGGGGGTTACTGTTGGCCCATCAAAACTCAGCTTTGCAAGGCTGGCTCTCATCTCCAATAGCCTCAACCTTTCCTCCGAGACCAGCGGACTACAGAAGCTGGGTAGACCCTCGAGACCCCATGAAGAGGGCGTTATACCAATTCCAAGAGAAGCACAAGTGAACTCCATTGTTTCCAAAGCAGCAAAGCAGCGATCCATCAGCAGCTGCCTCACAGCTTCTCCGTCCAAGGCAGCCGCTACGTCTGCGCCAGCCTGTACACAAAAATTGAACTTGCTAAACGGAAGTAGCAGGATCCGCAATGCGTATGAAAGTAACAAAACCCGCCTTAAACATTCATGGTGACATGCATGTTGCATGCAGCAGAGGACATGGTCCATTCATGGTGACATGCATGTTGCATGCAGCAGAGGACATGGTCCATTCATGGTCACATGCATGTTGCATGCAGCAGAGGACATGGTCCATTCATGGTGACATGCATGTTGCATGCAGTAGAGGACATGGTTCATTCAAGGAGACATGCATGTTGCATGCAGCAGAGGACATGGTCCATTCATGGTGACATGCATGTTGCATGCAGCAGGACATGGTTCATTCAAGGTTTCATGCATGTTGCATGTTGCATGCAGCAGGATATGGTTCATTCAAGGTGACATGCATGTTGCATGCAGCAGGACATGATCCATTCATGGTGACATGCATGTTGCATGCAGCAGAGGACATGGTCCATTCATGGTGACATGCATGTTGCATGCAGCAGAGGACATGGTTCATTCAAGGTGACATGCATGTTGCATGCAGCAGAGGAC
>BEGY01000066.1:301120-317406 GCA_002335675.1 Chlamydomonas eustigma | reverse complement strand
TTCATTCATGGTTTCATGCATGTTGCATGCAGCAGGACATGGTTCATTCAAGGTGACATGCATGTTGCATGCAGCAGGACATGGATAATTCATGGTGACATGCATGTTGCATTCAGCAGGACATGGATAATTCATGGTGACATGCATGTTGCATGCAGCAGGACATGGTTCATTCAAGGTGACATGCATGTTGCATGCAGCAGGACATGGATAATTGATGGTGACATGCATGTTGCATGCAGCAGGACATGGTTCATGGTAGGTGTAACAGTACATAAGTGTAGGGAGATGTCACACATTACAGTTCCCAAGGAGAGGTACAACAGTACAGGCATCTATGTAGAGATTTGACAGGACAGATGTCTGTAGAAAGGCATCACAGGACTGGTTTTACCAACAGGTAAAGTAAGGTGCTTTACCCACACGTATCAATAGCTTCACAACATCGATCGCATTCGCAGACATAGCTGTAGCAAAGGCAGAGCTTTTCAGAGCATTGGCTTTCGCGCCCCCTTGGATCAAGATTTCTGCTACCTCCAGGTAATGCTTCCTGCAAGCGGCAACAAGGGCCTCGTTCAGCGCCTCTTCAAGGAGGACTGTGGAGTTTCTGAAGATCAGAACACGGCACATTTCAGCATGCCCAAAGCTAGCTGCTTGAATCACAGGCCGCCCCTGGTGGAAGGTGGAAGGTGGAAGGTGGAAGGAACATATCAAAGAAATGGTTGTTGAAACAAGGTACAAAAGGCACAAGTCATGTAACATGTAAGGATCCTTAACAGTCATGTCCAACCTTTAACAGGCAGTGGATGTTCAGATACAAGAAAGGAGGATGGTGCAATAGGGGAAAGCATTAACAGCACAGTCTGTAATGCATAGATCTCCTTCTTATATCTACTTCAAAAATCCTCACTCTCTGAGCATTGACATCGGCTCCTGAAGGTGGTGAGGGAGAGTAAAATCAATTAGTAGCTAATGTAGCTGAAGTAATTCACAGCAAGACACTGACACATCAGCACAAACATGGCGTAAAAAGGGGGAAGCGGTGCAGAGATGAAGATTTGGTTGTTGAAACTGAGAGGTTTCAAATCCTCCTGTCTCTTTAATGCAGGTACTCCACCATGCATGCAGGAAGACGCTTCATATATATTAATCCACCATGCATGCAGGAAGACGCTTTATATACATTAATCCCTCATGCCGTTATGAATCCTCTCATTCTCACCATGCTGGATAAGCACTCTAGCCACCTCCACATGCCCCTTAAAAGCCGCAGCCACCAGGGACCTATCAGAATGCGACCTGACATTAGCGCCTCTCAGTATTAATAGCCTCACCACATCAGCATGGCCTGTACTCCAAGACAGGTGCAGGTCAGTGCAGAAGAATGCAATGATGATCAGAGCGAGGAACTTTGGACACACTTAAAGGACTGCTGGACAGCTTGCTCAAAGGTTGTGTTACAGCTGCAGACACTCTTTGTGCAGTAAGTGCTCGTAAGGGTCGTAAGAGAGTTGTGTCTCAATACATAAGAGATCTGTGCCTCATTACATAAGAGAGCTGTGTCTCATTACATAAGGGAGCTGTGTCCCGTTACATAAGATAGCTGTGTCTCATTACATAAGATAGCTGTGTCTCATTACATAAGATAGCTGTGTCTCATTACATAAGAGAGCTGTGTCTCATTGCATAAGAGAGCTGTGTCCCGTTACATAAGATAGCTGTGTCTCATTACATAAGAGATATGTGTCTCATTACATAAGAGAGCTGTGGCTCATTGCATAAGAGAGCTGTGTCTCATTGCATAAGAGATGTCATCAGTCTACAACAAATGTTAGCATCATGGGTACCAAATCAGGTGTGATGCATCAATGTTATTTCACACAATGAGGTTGTACCATGGTAGCAGGCCTCGTACAGAGCATGGTCATCATTAGTGTGGACATCAGCTCCATGATCCAAAAGCCAACAGGCTGATGCAGGCACCCTGAGGACGAACATTCACACTTGCCTTCACGCCACTCATCAACATAGTAATAATAAATAACAGTAATAATACAATATAAGCAATATAATAATAATAAATCATTCAATATGAGCAAATATGAAAAATAAACACTCAAGGGGGACATGCGGCATCCAACTCTTTGTTAGTCTGTTTAAGGTCACACCTCCCTAATGATGGTCACATTATAATTCTGTGTGTACTCTATCCTAACTAAAGCATGCATGGTAGGATGTAAGTAAACACTACAGGAGCTAGGCAAAAACAGGCTGAAGGACAGAACTGGTTCAAAGTCCAGAGAGGTAGCACATCACTCTTAGTCAATATGATAGTAATACGGAAAGCACTGGCAATAGCTTGTGTCCCTCACACTCAGCGCCTAGCATCTGGCAATAGTTTGTACAGCATTTGGTTTATGCTGGTCACTGTCCTTATACACTAGTCCCATAACTGGTAGAGAACATGTGCATGCGCCCTTTAATATACCCTCCAGATGCAGCCTGAATCAATGCGACATCTCGCAGACCCTTGAATTCATGTTCAGAAATCCCCTCCATGAGCATCTCTAACACCCTGACACTGCCCTGAATCCAAACAATCCGTGTTCATCGAGGTGAACATTGAGGTCATAATCAAGAAATAGAGTACCAAACATTGAGTCATAGTGAGTAGTGTAGCATACACTTCCAGATATTTCTAGATGTTTCCTAGTTCCTACGATTTTCCTGTCAGGTTTCAAATGAGCACTGACTCACACTGGCATCTACTTTCACACATTGCTTGATGAATCATACCTGTATATCTACCAGCACACATTGTTTGATGAATCATAGCTGTGTATCTACCTGCACACATTGCTTGATGAATCATAGCTGTGCAGCAGCTGCATATATCACATTTTCATCTACTTGAGCGCCTCCTTGGAGCAGGACTGCCACTACGCTGTTGAACCCTTTACCCACAGCCCATAGCAGCACTGGTGGAGCCCAATATCCAGTCCGCTCCTCTACAAGATTGGGATCAGCGCCAGCAGAAAGTAGCAAAGAGGTCGCGGTTAGCACCTTTTCCTCGTCGTTAGCAAGACTGCAACGTCGAAGCTTGTGCAGAGCATCTGAGGGACCATACGTCTGCATTATCCAGTCACCACAGGCCATCAAATCACTATGAACCCTCCATGTAGACTTGCACGTCCTTAAAAAGAAGTCTGGTCTTTCGCCGCAGTACTTCACAATCGAAGCGATAGCAGGTAAGGGTAGGTTATCTAGCACCAGACAGACTTGTGTATCAGGTGCGTGAAAGTTAATGCATGTACCAACTAGTGTGAACGAAATAATGCTATGTATGCTATATAGACATTAGAAGAACTCAGAGTGTAGGGAGAACCTTTGAATGAGTTATCTGGGTATCCGAATTAAATGACAGCATTGGTGCCCAACATTCTTAACTTTGGCAAAAGTGCTTCAACAAAGTAAAAATTATGTCAAAACCTTAGTGCTAATTCCTGAGGAAGTGTGGTAGATGAAATGATGTTGAATACTGGGCTTCAGCGCAATGATGGTGAGCAGGCTATAGCAAGAACTTACCTTAGAAAACAAGATTTACCTACTTAACTACTGAGCAGCATTTGATTACTCTCAGTGATGACTATTATACTTATGTTGAATATTCATGTCTTGGACTGCCAGGACACGTTTAGTTCCTGTGTCTCTGCTCAT
This sequence comes from Chlamydomonas eustigma, assembly GCA_002335675.1. Taxonomy (NCBI): domain Eukaryota; kingdom Viridiplantae; phylum Chlorophyta; class Chlorophyceae; order Chlamydomonadales; family Chlamydomonadaceae; genus Chlamydomonas; species Chlamydomonas eustigma. The sequence continues at coordinate 313,689 of BEGY01000066.1, read as the reverse complement.
GTTCTGAATTGATGTAGTGACCTGTTCAATGCCTCGCGCGTTGTCTTCCATCCTTTGTCTCTTTTTATGGTGCAATTCGTCACCAAAAACTGTTCTGCTACACACTGGAGATGCCTGATTCTCAGCTTCTTCACTCCGTAAATGGCATGTATGTGATCTCTGACACCTACTATCCTTTGAATGGACTACTTGATCGACTGTGTTGATCCTTCTTCCAGCTGTTGACCTCTCTGATTGCATTAATTGCCATCCATGGGGTTTGATTGGCATGTTCTGCTGAATGCCCACAGGGCCATCTGCCCATTGAGGACCTCCTTTTGAGAATCCTGCACATCTGGAGGTCGTTGAAACCATGATGCTGCCCTTGTCATCACCTGTTTTGCTCCTTAGGACAGTTTCCCTCAGACTCTTGATCTCCTTGTTCTTACGCTCGAGTTCCAGGGTAGCTGTCTTGAATAGAACAGACATATTCTTTATGAGCAACGCTCGTTCCCTCTCTAAATCAGAGCACTGCGTTTATCAGAAAACGCACCAAATAATGTCAGCCTTGCAAATTTCCATTTCCCAACACCTTTGAGGGCTAAAATTAGCTGATTATTTGGGAACTTAACAATTGTTAGGAAAGTATTCACGGCAAGCCAAATTAAGAACAAACCTTTGATTGGACGTTCAACAATTGCCTGCTCAGCTCCTCAGTCAATTTTGAGTTATTCTCTAAACTCGCTTTTAGCTGTTCAGCACAGGCAAACAGAGAATTGCAAGTGCCATAGAAAGGATTCAGCCATAAACATTAATATGCAAGCTTCATAAGCAAGATTTTGAGCCTGGATGAACATTGCTTCCTCAATTCACATGGACAAATGTGAACTGTTGAACAAAATGGTAGGTATCAGAATGCGAACTTGAGATGGCAGCTCCTTTACCTCCTTGACATCATAATCATGAAAAACCTGCACCATGTCAGGTGTAGGTAATGTAGGGCAAACAGTAGCCTTGTAAAGAGAGGTGTTCTCTGCTGCTGGTAACATTGACACAGGAGCCTCGAACAAGTCTCCATATAAGTCTTCCGCCTCATATTCTGCATGTTTGAGTTGAGGAGAGGCGTCACAAGAAACCCATGGACCGAGATGCAGTGAAAAATATTAGGTGTGTCGCACCATATACACTCATGTCAGCTCATTACAAATTTTCATCAAATTTAAACTAATTTTGTTAACATTACTGCACTGCTCTTGCAGACGGGTCGAAGTTTACGTTCAAATATGCAAAGAATATTGGTTTCGGATCGCTTCGCAATTTTGAGGCGCCGACGAGCATGTGTGTTCAACACGGTAATAATCTTGCGTAAAAGAGCTGCTTCATTTTACATGCGTCTTTACGACATCTAAAGGTTTGCCCCCTTACCTGTATTCTGTTAACTTAGGTCGACACCTGCCAGCATGTCTGTTAATGGTATTGTAACTCAAATTCAGCTTTTTATGTGATGACTATCTTAACATCTCCCTCACTGATTTAGAGGACGACAATGCTGCAAAGCTCCGTGCATACGTCCATCGTGCTCTTTCTAATAAAGCCAAAGGTGTTGACTCGACCTCATACTTGAAGTGAGTTCAGGAAAGCGATCGTAGGCTTGTACAACGATTTTTAGGTTTACATGTTCTTGACCACTTCCTCTTACTGCAGTTTGCTGAAAGAATTTTCAAGTTTAAAGAAAATGGTTGAGCGGGAGCCCAATGAAGCAACTGTTCAATTGTTAGCTAACACCATCACAGCTCTCAAAGACTGTACATCTGCTTTGAGAGAGAGAACGCATGATGGCATTTTGAATGAGGTGTTAAGCATCAAGTTATGGAGCTGCTCTCAGGTCAGGACTTATGCTGTAAGCTGTTCCAGTTCTGAGTTGGCTTGATGGCAGTATAAAGAGTAGTACATTTCAGCTAAAAGAATCAGTACATTTTTGTTTTTTAGTAGATTACAGTTTACGTGCTCATGATGCTCGCGTAAGCTCATTGAGTGCTAGGCAGCATTGAACTTCGTCTTTGATATTTAATTGATAATTATTGCAGGTTGTACGGGCTGCAGTCCTAGAGTTTGTAGCCAATATTGTAGTTTCCAACTCAGCGTTTACACACAGCTGCCTCCAGCTTCTGGTTTACAGCTTCCTACCCCCACCTTCCCCACCAGCTCCGGAACTTGACCAAGGGGAGTGGATAATACCTGAGGATGCCAGGTTGATACAGACCGTTGTGCTTGGAACATTAGAGAAGGTATACACCAGCAAACTTAACCTAGTGTGAGAGCATGAATTCCTCTCATTGTACACCCATCCCATTCAGCTGCAGGCGTCAGTTGCGGCAGTAGTTTAGAGTAACATATGTTCATAAACTGGCATTGCACTATCATGCACAATGCCAGGATTTGCTGTACATGGCACGTCAGTGTGAATGGCTTAGAAATTTCGCGTAACCTGCTTGCTGCACTTGCTGTATACGACATGTCCATGTGAATGATTCCCATGCATTATATATGACATGTCCATGTGAATGATTCCCATGCATTATATACGGCGTGTCCATGTGAATGATACCCATGTATACATATGACATGTCCATGTGAATGATTCCCATGCATTATATACGGCGTGTCCATGTGAATGATACCTATGCATTATATACGGCGTGTCCATGTGAATGATACCCATGCATTACATATGACATGTCCATGTGAATGATACCCACGCATTATATACAGCGTGTCCATGTGAATGATACCCATGCATTACATATGACATGTCCATGTGAATAATACCCATGCATTATATACGGCGTGTCCATGTGAATAATACCCATGCATTATATACAGCGTGTCCATGTGAATGATTCCCATGCATTATATACAGCGTGTCCATGTAAATGATACCCATGCATTATATACAGCGTGTCCATGTGAATAAAACCCATGCATTTTCCTTGGACCTGCTTCTAGACCTGTGCTCCTGCTTTCTTGAGGCTTGAAATTGAATCAAAAAAGGCTTGAATTTGTGAATCATATCCTCAACACAGTAACGTCAGATAAGGTTGAATATTCTTGAAAACTCGAAGCCGATGTGTTCTCAGCCTTTTTAGAGGAACGCAGATTTTGTGTGTTGCGCTTGTGAGATTGTTTGTATTACATGTATTCTCGAACATGAACACATGTCACGGTGTACCCAAGTTTTCCTGCGTTCAGCCTAGGCTTTAAGGCTTTTCTGTGGGCAGAGAACGTGACAAGACGTTGTGACCTGCGCTCTGTGATGATGAAGGATTCTTTCCACAAGAATCCTTCATTCACATGACTCTGCACCCTGCGCTTTGAGAAGAAGATGACATTTGCTTCGCTCTCATTTCGATGACAAGAAATCATTCCGATGGAGAAAGACTTACAGATGATCATCTGGGGTAACTCTTGCAAGATGCCAACAGTCAAAAAGTAGTTACATTTGGACCTTAAATCAGCATCTTTTCCTGACATCCATATGATTGCAATTTATCTAACTACCTGAATTTGAACTGACATCCATATGATTGCAATTTAACTAACTACCTGAATTTGAACTGACATCCATATGATTGCAATTTAACTAATTACCTGAATTTGAACTGACATCCATATGATTGCAATTTAACTAATTACCTGAATTTGAACTGACATCCATATGATTGCAATTTAACTAATTACCTGAATTTGAACTGAGGATGGACATGATTGATGAATTGGCCACAAATTCTGTAAGCCAAGGTTGTTCACCCCGCTTTGAGGTTGTGCCCTTCTTCACCCCTGTCACCCCTCATTGCAGATTTCATTGAGATGCTTAAGTTTCTTGCATTTACTCTTTTCCGTGTGCAAACCGTACTGTCTTGCAGATCATTCAGATGGTGCCTACATCTCCAACCAAACTTCTGCAGCTCATCATCCAGAGTATGCCCCACAAGCTCCGAGACCGCAACACACAGTGCCTGTACTTGTGTGCAGTCTTAGGCCTGGCTGAAAGACCGGGTGGAGGACCCATAAGGGAGGGTCTGCTAGCTGCAGCTGTAGAGCATTTACTTTCGATTGATGTAGAGATTCGATGGGAGGACATTGTGGAGGCCCCAAATGGTGAGCCCTGGGTGTAGCTACTGTATCCGTATTTTTGTCTGTTCTCGCACAGTGACAAGAAAGCTAGTCTTGGAGTTAACTCAAGTGGAAGATTATGGCTCTTTTTCCCTCTCTTTTTTCAGATGAACTTACCTCTTATGCACCCCTTTATATATGTGAGGACAGGTTCTGCCATAAACCATGGAATTAAACCATGGAATTAATGCACAACCACATGACAATGTTGATCCATAGACTTACAGATGACGGCAGCATCAAATATGATGTCCATATAATTCACTGATGTCAAAGAGCAGTGTGCAATGTGTCAGAACATATGTTGGTATAGATGTCAAAGAACAGTGTCAGAACATATGTTGGTATAGATGTCAAAGAGCAGTGTCAGAACATATGTTGGTATAGATGTCAAAGAGCAGTGTCAGAACATATGTTGGTATAGATGTCAAAGAGCAGTGTCAGAACATATGTTGGTATAGATGTCAAAGAGCAGTGTCAGAACATATGTTGGTATAGATGTCAAAGAGCAGTGTCAGAACATATGTTGGTATAGATGTCAAAGAGCAGTGTCAGAACATATGTTGGTATAGATGTCAAAGAGCAGTGTGCAATGTGTCAGAACATATGTTGATATAGATGTCTGCCAGCTAGCATGTTGTACCATGCCACGTATACCTTTCCTGACAGTAAGAGTTTCCAATTTCGAATAAGTTTTCAAAGTTTTATTGGCAGGTCAAGAAGGAGAAGAGGAAGCTGCTGATGAGGCAGAAGAGGACATCTTTGAGCTGGAGGGAATGGTAGACCTAGGCCTTCATGGAGAGCCAGATGAATTGGGATATAGGAAGAGACAAGTGTCAGGAGACAGGGGTGGGTGGGAGGGTACTGCTGCCAGTGTGGCAGCTGCAGCCGCCTCTGGGATGCAGGCCGCCTCTGCTGCCACAGCTACAGCCACAGCCGCAGCCTCCGTATCTGGACGTCCTGCGGTCGACGAGACTGCCAACAAAATGGATTCGCTGATGGAGCTGATGCTCAAGTACTTCATGCGACGGCAAGATGCAGGTAGCTTATGACGTAGCCGATGAGGTAGCTGAGGGCTCTTAGTTTTTGAACAGGCAGGATGCAGGTAGCTGAGGGCTCTTAGTCTGTGAATATACAGGCAAGAAAGCGCATGTACTTCAATGTCTTGTTAGTCTAGCCGTCACCTAGGAGATGAAGTAAGTTTGTGGCATTTAACTCGAGTACTGTTGCTGCTCAAGTCTCCCAAATGCCTTGCCTCGCTCCGAAACCTCATCTCCTTCCCAACAGTGTTTCCTTGTTGTGCAGGTGCTGGTTCTGACCTGTGGTCCTGCATGCTATCTATATTTGAGCGCAGCATCCTGAGTACCAATCGCTCAAAGTTCACGCAGTATCTAGTCTTCTACCTGTGCAGCTGCGAGCCTGAGCCCCGTTGCAATCATTTAGTAGAGATGTTGCTGAGTGGGCTCAGGGACGATCGGCAGCCCGAGGTCACACGAAGTGCATGTGCTGCTTACCTCGCAAGGTGTGTCTCTCAAGTTGCATCTATTGTTACCGGAGAACGTGAGGCCGGCGGACACAAAGTGCATAATCAAGAAAACACACACATTTTTATTCTGAACTGTCACATCAAGTCTGATGTGACAGACTTGATTTACAAGGAGGAAGTATCTTACATCACCAGGCATAGCCAGATGGCATTGATCATCAAAACCTTTGATGTCTGATATGAAATTCAGCGAGCCCTGCTTGTTCCCTACACACAGCTTCCTCGCACGGGCTTCGTTTGTTCCTCAAAGCCTTGTGCTGTCAGCATTGGAGCAGCTGGTCTCTTTCTGCAGGCAGTACGCTGAGGAGTACAGGACCAACAGGACCAGCGGTGGCGGCAGCAGCGGCTCAGAGACAGGCATGGCTCGACCCCCTGGGCTTCTGCGCTCTGCACATTCTGCATCTTCCATGGCAGCGTGTGGGTTAGTAAGTGACGGCTCCTCTTCACTGCTTCCCAGGCCTAGCAGTATGGCTGGACTGCACAACACCCTTGATGCCACAGCTCAGCATCAGGTAATAACTTGTCTTTTTGTAGGCTGCTTCAAATATCTAGAGGAGACATTATTTATTAGATTTACTACTTAAGACCTGAATTGATTCTGGCTTTCTTTCTGCTACAAAAGCAATGTACTGTCCTGATCGCTGAATTTGTTTGTACCAAGTAGACTTAGAGTTAAGTTTACAGCACGACTAGGCCACCTTGCTACTAGGCCACCTTGCCACTTCAACATCATCCAATTCACGCTTTTCCTCCTAGTTTAGGGTTTAGGGTTTTCCTCCTGCCCTGTGGTCCTAAGCCTTCCAATCTTCTCCCCAGGTCTACTATGCTTCCATACAGTCGGCGTTGTATATCTTGTGCTATCAGCTGAGAGGACTCATGGGTACTATATCCAAAGACAGCAACCGCAACATCGCAGCCACAAAGCACCTTGTCCGATCAGCTTTGATGCCGCTGTTGGTAAATGATCCGCTGCTGGCTCCGCTCTCGATGTGCTTGCCCTCCGTCGTAGCTGAGTTCAGACACCAAGCCTTGTCTCTGGGTCTAGCTGACGCAACTGCACTGCAGACAGCAGTGAGTTAGGGTTTAGGGTGGGAGGACATGTTGGATGTTCTGTATATGTAATGACTGCAAACATATATTGGTTGCACCACAGACAATGCTTTCATCTGTAGGCTTTGCTTCCGAAGCTGCTTGTATATATTCTTCGCTCCTCTCAAGCCTTAGACATCCTTAAGCAGTTTTATGCGCTTTTCGCTGGGACTCAGATCACAATATTTGGGACCAATGCGAACAATTTAGTTTTGCATCTTAGAGACGTTGCAATCCTCTGCTACTGTTCCTGCAGGTGTCCCAGCAGGTGCGTACATCACATCGCCCACTGGAGATGTTCTTTCCCTTTGATCCTTACCTACTCAAGCGCTCCTCTAAGGTCCTGCACCTAAAGCACACATACGTGCAGTGGCGTCGGGGTCTTCCCAGCACATACGCTGGGTGGAAGGGTGCTTGTGCAAGGGATGGGCCAGAGGGAGAGGCTGTACTGGGTGGCAGTGTGGATGATGAAGATTCTGATGTTAGTGGTGATGAGGTCAGAATGTGTGGATGAGGAAGATTCTGATGTTAGTGGTGATGAGGTCAGAATGTGTGGATGAGGAAGATTCTGATGTTAGTGGTGATGAGGTCAGAATGTGTGGATGAGGAAGATTCTGATGTTAGTGGTGATGAGGTCAGAATGTGTGGATGAGGAAGATTCTGATGTTAGTGGTGATGAGGTCAGAATGTGTGGATGAGGAAGATTCTGATGTTAGTGGTGATGAGGTCAGAATGTGTGGATGAGGAATATCGCTTCATCATTATGCTTGTAGGTAAAGAAGCTAATGCTGCACATGTTCTGAATGGTATTTAGAAGCAGTGGTAAATGTCTTCCCTGTCAGAGTTTGATGATAGTACTTGACCTCATGAATGTTAACTTGATGATATTACTTGACCTCATGACAATGGACTTCATGTTAACTTCCTCTCCACTCTGAGCCACAAGTTATACAGCTCCCTGTCTGGATGGTATGTAACTTGCAGTTGACCTTTTGATTTGCTACTAAGATGCCTTATTGCTGATATTGATTTTGTCTACAGGCTGAGGATGTTGAGGATTCAGCTGATATGGAGGAGGATCATGAGGAGGAGGAGGATGTTGAGGGCGTTAGCTCTGAGGATTCTGATGGGCTGGAGGGTATGTCACTGCCCTCCGATTCACTTCTTTCTCGCCCTAATGTCCGCAACCACAACTCCGCTGCATCTCTGCGCCCGCCAAAGCACCCTCGAGCCATGGCCCCGATGCTGAGTCTTGGACATGGCAGTGTTATGAAGGATAGGCAGCACCTGCTCTCCCATGCTGATGACATGGCTGTATCATATAGTCCGGGTAGCTTTGGAGATGTAGTGGGAACATCCCCAGTGCTTGTGAACTATACATCTCCTAACATGGGCGGAGGTAGCCCTATGCAAATGACACCTGTGCATTATGTCATTCAGCAGCAAATGCGGGCTGCCTTGCATTGAGCATTGATCAAGCCCACATGATCCTCAGCATTAGTAAGAGGAGATGCATTTCTAGGAAGATTTTTTTATGAAGAAACTCAAAACTCGAACATCAGGAGGACACAGGTGTTAGGTCTCTGTTTGTATAGAGTAGATAGTCAGAAAAACTTGGTTTTTTCTCAAATTTATACTGTCAAGTACGTATGGGCACCAAGAAATCCAAGGAGTGCAAGAGTTTTTTCTTGGATGGGCCTTCGCACGTACATGATCCGAACCTCAGTCCATACCCTTCCGACAGTCACAATCTTAATCAATGCAATTTCTATAAAGCTACATGATAGCATTTGTACGGCGTTCACTGGTCTCGAGGCCTGCGAAACCTTTGATGGACAGTGACCGTTATGCTTTTTGTAACATCAGCGTTTCAGAGATAGAAACGTTTACTTATATTAATCATTGTTTTGATGTTTTCTTTGTAAGTTACGCCGTGCTTTGTCGTCAGAATTCTAAGAAGTCACATGTCTGAATGCGGAAAAGTGCTGCGGCAATTAGGTATATTAAGTGAACATTAACTGGAACGTTAAAGGAATACAATGTATTAAATCAATTAAAACTGTCAACATGTTAGGGGGTGTTTGTGATCCCATGATACAATTATAGATACAAAGAGCATTCTCAAAATTTAAGCAACCATTGCATTAATACATCCTTCTATTTCCATGAGCTACTGGGCTCTGTGAAGATGGACATATCATTTTTCAGAACCTTTTTCTCATACTCCTCTGGTGTAAACTCTTTCAAGCAGCCCTCCTTGTTTCCAGTAATCAGGGACTCAGCCAGCTTGTAGAGAGTAGGCTTATTCCTAATGTTAGAGAGATTTGCCGTAATTCTGGAGCCCCAGATTCAAGTCTTGAACAGCATCTTCAAGAGACAACTTCTCATGCATAGTGTCACCCTCCTTCCTTGGCAATCCCTTCACCCTCTTATGCACTCCATACACCACATTCTTTACCATGATCATGGGTTTGCTGATTGTATTGCCACCCCCCTGGTACTTCCACTCATGCCTAAGCAAGGGATGTTCTAGCAGTCTGAATGCTGCAAGGTGCACTTCTCTCTTGCAACCAGCAATTGTAGTGTCCTCAATCAGCATTGTCATACCTTCATCCCACCACTGAAGTACATCGTATATGTTGAGGTCCTCCCACTTCTAATACTTAATACTTCGGCACCAGAAGGCAAAGCGGCCTACATGCCTACGGTTCAACGGCGGCACTTATCTTTACAGCAACGTACGACATGAAATTATGCATGTCCTCTTTGTTCAAGACCTTTCGTGTGGATCCCGTTATGAAATGTTTAGAACCCCTGAGGCTCTGCTGCAGAAAGAGGAGAAGAGGGATCTTAGTGATGAGATTTCATGCCTGAGAACCTTATTCTAGCGCAGCTTTACACTGGTGCAGTGTTAGACCATGACATTTAGGCTCAATCCAAAGAATGAGAGGTGACTTGACATGGGCTTGGTAGCCATGAGGTAGAATCTCGCTTTTGAGGAGAAGACTGAGCAGTAATATGTACAAGCTAGGGATTCAGGCCTCCACCTTCAAGCACTTGTTATATCAAGAATGACCTACTCATCTAAAAACATCAAGATGTGGAACTCATCCGCAAAATGCATTAAGGTATGTGTGACTTTTCATGCATGGAATTTTCGGAGTGCGGTACTGTGGATGAGTCACAGTGCTGAGCATTCATGCGTGGTTGTGTGTGTGACTGATCTTTGAGGCTACACTGTCAGGCTACCTATAGAGAAGATCCATGGGAAGAAGAGGAAGCTAAAGGCATATCGATGTAAGTGTTCTTAATATATACACATAGACAGATAGATGTTGTCGTAGCTGTCTAACAAAAGTATTCAGTCATGATCCTAGTCAATGATATCGCGATGCAGCTTTAATGTCAGCATTAGTTAATACAATGAGCATATCATATGCTCGGCTACTTCTTATGCAGTTTAAAGACGCCTCAAAATCAGATCCAATGACCATGCTGACTGGACACTGCAAAGTTACCCAGCTCGATTCTCTGAATCAATTTGAACAAACGATTAATTACACTCTTGGAAGTTCACGGGGCGACTAATCGTGAAAAATAGAGTAACAGCTACGTACATGCAGTACCAGTTCGCATCCCTACCATTCATTGCGAAAGGAACCTCCCACCAAAACAAAAACTAATTATTATTTACAGCCATTGGACCTCTTAGACGACCTGTCACCGAATTCATCTTATCCACTTTCGCAAATTTAAAACTTACAATGAGGAGTTCATCATCTCGGCGATTGATTTCTAGCTTTATGACGAATTTTGATTGCGCTTTTGGTACATCTGCCTCCTCCTTGGTGCGTATGTTCAGTATTAGGGTTGTAAAGTTGTCTTCACATCTGCACTGTATAACCTTCGGTCCGTGTTGTATGCAGGCTACTCCTTTTTCATACACGCCTCCTGGTCGGAATCATTTGTTTGTGCCAGGTACTATTTCGAGATGCGTTCTCAGATCCAACGTTGACAAGTCGCCAGAGTTGTCCAACATACCAGATCAGTATAAATACGAAATACTGCATTTTGTCTCCATGCATTATATGCAGGGCCTGTCAACATTCATGAGCGTGTCTTGAGGGTCATGAATGTTCCTGGCCAGAACCATCGTGATCCATGGTTTGCTGAGCTTTACAAGTCTGTCTTGGAGGATACCAAATTCATATATCAGACCACTGAGGGGACACCCTTCATCTTCCCTGGTACTGGCACTGGAGGTTGGGAGGTGTGTGACTACCCCATATGTGAATTCAAGCATAAATGATTTGAATTCCTCTTGATTCTTTCCATTCATTTCTGTGTTTCATATTTTGTTTAGTTGATTTTTGAGAAACAAAATAAGGAGCAGTATGTCTGCTAAGCCATGGAGCTCACCACATTCTTGCAATCTAAACCTCTGCTTAAATCGTGTGTTTTTCCTTCAAGAGGTGTTGACAGAACTGTACATTCATTAGTCATTAAGACACAGAGATACTCTTGAAAATGATACAATGTCCTTCGATTTGAGCATGAATCTTACTCTGCATGATAAGAGTAAGCCAACAGGCATGGCAATGAGAGCATGAATCCCCTCATTTGTAGCTGCTAGGCCTGCGACAGTTTGTTACTCAGAAGACACTCTCCCCTTGATGTGTTTGATCAGGCTGCCCTCACTAACACACTCTCCCCTGGAGACAAGGTCCTGTGCTTCCGGTATGGTCAATTCTCCCACCTTTGGATAGATATGATGCAACGACTTGGTCTCGAAGTCCAAGTTGTGGACAGGCCATGGGGAGAAGGGGCGAATGAGGGTGTACTGGAGGACATCCTGAAGAAAGATACCAGCAAGAAGATCAAGGCTGTATGTGTGGTCCACAACGAGACTACTACAGGTGTCACAAGTGACATAAAGGGCTGCAGGTGTGAACAGCAGTCTTCCCATTTTACGTGGCAAGATCTTCTTGGACATGGACATGTATCATTTTAATTTACCAGAACCAGAACATCTCGTAAGACTTAGATATTATTCAAGTTTAAGGAGGCAAGACTTCCAGTCTGTTGCAGCATGACCAATCTCTCTTGCAAATTATGTGCCCCATGATATGGTAACCTGCACATGGAAGACAATCATGTCCCTGTGGCCGTGTCATCAATCCCTGATGTTGCGAGGACGCCCACATTGTTGTTGTTAATTTCTTTACCTGGACATTAATATTTACCCCAGGGATGCTATGGATGCTGCGTCACACCCAGCGCTGCTCCTAGTGGACGGTGTATCCTCCATTGGAGCCTTGGACTTCCAGTTTGATGCATGGCATGTGGATGTGGCTGTAACAGGTTCCCAGAAGGCTCTGTCCCTACCCACGGGACTGGCTTACGTTTGTGCATCAAAGAAGGTGCGGAAAGAAGGTGTGGAAACTTCTGGTTGGAAGTTGTGGTGTTTCATGAGAATGACAGTAATAGTGAAATGTTTCTCACATTTCCTTCCCAGCAGACAGGAGGTGTGGTAAAAGGGAAAGCGTGCAGGAGTCTAAACCCTTACGTAGTGCCTGGCTTCATACATGCAGGAGTCTAAACCGTTACGTAGTGCCTGGCTTCATACATGCAGGAGTCTAAACCCTTACGTAGTGCCTGGCTTCATTCATGCAGGAATCTAAACCCTTACGTAGTGCCTGGCTTCATTCATGCAGGAGTCTAAACCCTTACGTAGTGCCTGGCTTCATACATGCAGGAGTCTAAAACCCCTTACGTAGTGCCT
>BEGY01000066.1:278997-301019 GCA_002335675.1 Chlamydomonas eustigma | reverse complement strand
AGCATTCATGACGAGCTGCAAAACCTGTTCAGTTGTATTCCTTTTCCATGCACTACTAAAAACTGTTCAGTTGTATTCCTTTTCCATGCACTACTAAAAACTGCTCAGCTGTATTCCTTTTCCATGCACTACTAAAAACTGCTCAGTTGTATTCCTTTTCCATGCACTACTAAAAACTGCTCAGTTGTTTTCCTTTTCCATGCACTACTAAAAACTGCTCAGTTGTATTCCTTTTCCATGCACTACTAAAAACTGCTCAGTTGTATTCCTTTTCCATGCACTACTAAAAACTGCTCAGTTGTAACCCTTTTCCATGCACAACTAAAAACTGCTCAGTTGTAACCCTTTTCCATGCGCTACTAAAAATAATCCATTTCATGAGAGGCTGTCCAGTAGGCAGGTCTAAAATCTCTGTATTGCCAGCATTTTCAGTGTGTGTTCTTAAGTAGTTTAAATATGTATGTTTGCTTCTCTTGTCTAACAGGCCCTTGATGCTGGGAAGACTGCTGGTTTGAAGAGATGTTACTTTGACTTTGCGGATTATTTGCGTACAAACCCCACAGGGAATGTGCCCTACACACCCTCCTTGCCTCTGCTTTATGGCACGCAAGAGTCCATCAAAATGCTGAAGGAAGAAGGGTGCGTAATCCCCCTAATTATTTTAGTCTTCTACACATCCTGTAATATCCTGTGAATAACAGTGCTGAAGGATGCATTTTCCTAGAGCAAAAGCCTGATCAATTAGGGCTTGCATACATTTCAATCAGCTTTCCATTAAGTCCTAGTGTCATTTTTTCCCTATCTGTCAGTGTGCCATCCTAAATTACTTTCCTGTGTCCTCCTTTGTGCATGGCTGCAGGTTTGAGAACGTGGTAGCTCGTCATTTCCGCCTTGCAGAGGGTGTTAGAAAGGCAGTGGAGGGATGGGGCTTGAAGACTTTGTGTAAGGACCAAAGGTGAGGTAGAGAAGTTCCCACAGAGGGATTGTACATTATGGTGTTCAAGGTAGCTTGGAATGGATCCCATACCTGTTAATTCATGATAGCATCTTCTGTAGGTGTGACTGACTAGAATTCTTTTTGAATTTGAATTTCCTACTTCAGCAAGTGTTTGGAATCATGCCTGTTGATTACATTTGGCTGGATAACATATAGTGGAGAATCACAATTTAAATTTACAGCTTCTCCTATCTTTCATGTTTCAGGTGGAAGAGTGACTCCTTGACAGTGATTGAAACGCCTCCAGGCATTGACAGTAACAAGATTGTGAAAGTTGCCTATGCTAAGTACGACCTCTCAATTGGAATCGGCCTCTCCCAAGTTAATGGAAAGGTAGGAAACAAGTTAACTTAGAGAGTAACCTCCAAAATAATGGAGATCTCAAGCTTGGTCAAATTGAATGTCACTGTTTAATCTCGTACCTCTAGTAAGAATCCAAATGACTGCCTTGACTGGTATTTGCTGCAAGTCTAAACTTGTCTGTAATTGTGCTGTAGGTTTTCCGCATTGGTCATTTAGGGAACATGAACGAGTTGATGTTGTGTGGGGCTCTGAGTGGTGCTGAAATGGCAATGAGAGATGTGGGGATGGACATCACCCCAGGGAGTGGCATTGGAAAGGCTATTGAATATTGGAATAAAACTGCTAAGGTCATCAAAACCCGGGAGAGCTTGTTGCAGTAGAGCCCAATGTCCAAAGCGGAGAGCATCCAGTTATGTACGAAGCATAAGGGTTTCAGAAGTCTAAAATAGAGTGGGGAGAAGGACCCCCCCGTCTCTTGCACCCCTCTAGGTTGTGTACTTAATACATAGGTCAGTAACAGTGCCCTCATGCATGTAATCGGATTCTGGAGCTAGGCTCAAAGAATAATGCACTTCAGTTACAGTTAGATAACTTACGATATGGAACTGAGTCAACTAATGATATATTCGAAAACTAGAGATACAATAGTATGCTCTTAATCAGCCCATGCTTAGTTTGTGTGTTGAGAAAACAAGGGAGAAACCATCAGCAGGACATCTCAACATCCTAGTTTCTTCTCCCATACATCTTAGACAGCAATGCTTTCTCAAGGAAACCTAGGTTATCATCGAAATGTCGCGCATCATTCAGCATGCCTTTCACCTTGGTACTAGAAGACAGAGAGGATTCCAGCTCTAGCAGCGGCCTCACTGGCGCTGACGCAGCAGCACCCTGATCCAGTCCTTGTGAGCGTTGTTGTCTCCTGGGCCGCACCGCATCCCCCCCCGAGAGCTTACCTACAACAACAACTGCATTCCTAACTCCTGCTTCTCCTGCTTGGCTACCCCCTTCCTTCTTAGTTCCTCTATCTCCATTAACACCGTCTGCCCCCTCCTCCACATCTTCTCCTAAGACCTGAGACCTCGGCGACAACGCCTCATGTTCAAGTCTATGCAGTTGTGACAGCAGTAAGGACGCAAGGGGAGCTGGCTGAGAAGGGGCAATATCCGCAGCATGTCTCTTCCGGTACCTTAGATCCCTAACACGGCAATCTTCAGGGAGAAGATGGGAACCTGAGCGATCTTTTTTCACTGTGCGCTCTGATATAGTGAGCACCCTGCTTTTATCCAGCGAATGCTCCCATTGCTTCATTAGCCTTAAGGGCACGGTGGCAGCAGCCTTCGAGTCCTCAGGGTGAAGGCCCTGCATGTCCGCCATCATCCTAATCTTGCTCTTTGCGGCAAAGGGAGTCATGGCTGCCAGCATTGGGCTGCCTGCCGGCTTGCTACCCGACTGCTCAAGTGGGCTCGAAAGTGGCGGCTGAAGAGCCTCAGCTACACTTTCCCTCGCTATTCTACGTGAAGGACTGGTTGGTTCAGCTGGGTTAGCAATCGGCACCCTCCGACTTCCAGGGCTGGCAAGAGCTGCATTTCTGTCTGCAGAATTAGCAGCCTTTACCAGGTGTTCGGCCTGTGGTTTTGAAGAGCGTAAATCTCATGCTCTATTTATTTGAAATAGGCAAGGAAATTTGGTGTCTTCTAATTTGGCTTGTACATGAGGCCACAAATTACCGACATACCAGTAGCATATTGAAAGGGGGCTTCTAGATACAGTAAGGAGAGCATAATCAGAATCTTTATCCTTTTTCCCAAGACGGGCAATACTACTTACAATGTACTGAAAGACGGGCAGTACTACTTACAATGTACTGAAAGACGGGCAGTACTACTTACAATGTACTAAAAGCAGACAACAAAAGGATTGCAAGCTCTAATGGTACGTATGATAGGGCAGGAAGAGCTCTCATCACACCCAGCAGCACCTCTCATTACCTTCTAAGGTTTTAATACCAGCCTGGTAGTCCCATGCACCCTTACTCCCTAGCCTCACCTGTAAAGGGTTGTACACCCCAGCCTGGTAGTCCCATGCACTAGCACTCCCTGGCTTCACAGCACCCGGAGCACCAGGGTTCCACATGTCCTCAGGCAGTAATGAGTACTGCCTACTCAACGACCCTATGTGTAACATACAATGACGAACATTACGCTTTGCAATGCCTTCCTTAGACCAATCAAGCAGTTTTAGACTTGATCATGGCACCCCCTATGTGAGCTAGGAGGAGACAGAAAGGACACAGCCATTGCAAAGTTCTCCTTCAACGTTGTGGGGGAAAAAAAGCCTAAACCCTGACTTCTGCTTGCACACCTCGAGATATGAAGGGCATTTGCTGTGTAGGTTGGATTTCAGTTGGAGACTCCTTGTATGGCTCCTCCTTCGCAATAGCTAGCCGAGTTGGACTAAGGGATCGCAGAGGAGATGTGAATCGTAACATGCTTGGGGACATCTCAATTGTTTCCGGATGCTTTTGATCTGCTAAACTCAGTACATTTTGCTCAGTCAAGCCTGTTTTCAGGTATGCAGCAGTTGTACCACCCTCTGCAGTACCGCCCTTCAAGGAGACATTTGAGGTTGGAGTCATCGTGCTGGGAGGGAGAGGGAGAGCTCTCGACGCGGCTGGGGTTGGTAGTCCTATAGTCAAGGTTAAGTTATCAAGCAATTGCTGAGAGAGTGAAGTATGGGGCGAGACTTTGCTGGAGAGGACATCGTGAGCCGACAGCGATTTTGAGGCAGCTGCTGAGAGTGAGGACTCAGAGTTGATCAAACGTAGCAGTGACTCAGGATCAACACCCGCTTTTGAAGCGATGCTGTTCATGTGCAATCTCAATGGGCTAGCCTCAATCCCAGGGCCAGATGGTTGGCTCTCTTCTTCCTGCACCTCAAGACCTGTGCTGCTGGCCTGGGGAGTACAGGGTTCAGGGTTCAGGGTCACAGCTCTCACAATCACACTCCCCCGCTCAGTCAACATGTTTTCATCATTTCAAAACATAGGAGTGGAATACATTAAATTGAAAATCAAGTAATAAGTGCTTCATTTTGCAAACATTTCATAGTTCTCTTGTCTCTATTCATTACCACCTGGTGCTGGAGTTTGCTGCTCTGTTTTAATTTCATGATCCCTTTCCCTTCAATGGAAGTGTACAACAAGCTCTCCAGAACTTGCTGCGGCATATCTGAGCTTATGGATGTAGGCTTGCAGTTTGGAGTGAAGTACATCATCAAACCCTGAAAAGGTGGCAGTTTTGAGTGAAGTACATCGTCAAACCCTGAAAAGGTAACAGTTTGGGGAAGCAGTGAGTCTTAAAAAGCTGAGAGAAACTGTGTGTTCAAATTAAAATGGCAGCAGTCAGCGGAGTTGACACAAAAGCATGTCCTGATAAGTCTACGTTTCTTTGCACGCATCAGTACAGCAGTAGGCATTCACAGTTGCTTTAGAGTCCTTCAGTCACTTCTCAAAAGAGTGGACTTGTTCTACAATGCGCGTACATGCTACATGTGACCCATCAATCCTGGTTCCCTGTATAGTCTCATAAAACTAAAACTAAAACACAATGCTTTGACTCATCACTTCCACCCCTCACTACTCGTACTGCCCCCCACTCCTCACAAGGAACCAGGCTTCTCATCCACAGTTTGAATACTGATACCTGCACTTCTCCCAGCCCTCCTCAACTGCACCTCAATCGCTCACACTCACCGTCCTCAGAGAGCCTGGCCATGCAGCTGGGCCATCTCCTGAGGTGGCACTGATGGGTGAGTAGTACAACGTCTTGTCCTGTTCCCATTGCTGGGTTGACGTGCGCAGAAGGCTCATGTTGAATAACTGGCGATGAGCTGTATGGTAGGGCAGAACTCGAGGCCCAGGGCGTGCTACAGGGGTTTCGGAGCTTGGCAGGAGGTCCGTCTCAACCGCTGGTGTTGTGAGCTCGCCCTGCTCAAACTGTTTTGAAGCTTTGGTTCCTGGCTCATGCTCTACCCCAGAAGCAGAAGGGTTGGCAAGCTTAATGCGAGATATACGAGCAGCGGGGACTTTGGCGGAGGAGGGCCTTGAAGAAGGCGGGGCCTCTTGAATAACTGTTGCTGACTTCTTTTGGGGTACCTTAAGGGTGTGTGATGGACCTTTGCGGACTTGACTGTGCAAGAGCACATCTCGGCCACCTTCAGCATAGCTCTCCTCTGCGATACTCGATGGCAAGTTCCGAATGTTTGGGGAGGCATGCCTACAGCCTGGGCTCTAAGCATGAAAAACATGCAACGGGGATCAAGAATGAGGGACAGGGACATTGAGATGGTTCTGCACTTTGACGACAGGGACAGCAACATTGAGGTGGTTCTTCTCATTTACGTGATCAGGAGCAGTTTTGAACATGCACGTTGATATTGGTAGCATTAAAATCCGAATCGTTTGCCTCACCTGCTGCCGCTTCTCCCTCAAGGCAATGGAATGAACCGAACCAACAGAAACAGGTCGACTCAGATCCATTCCTGTCAGTTTCTCTAGAACCTCTCTCGCATTCTACAAGAAATGATAAGATGACTTATAGGAGTGTTTGGGATTTCTGTACAAATGGCAGCTGGGTTGAAGCTACTTTTAATAGCTTACTTGAAGCTTTTTCTCAAGAGGTGTCAGAGCTCGCTGCCTGTGGTCTTTGCCTGAAAAAGGAAGGCTCAATTCAACTAATGCCTCAGAAATTATCATGTTTGGCATGACTTGACCATATTCAGGCAAGTTGCAATGTGCACAAGTGGTTTTGGAATCTACCTCCCGCGGTGTAATAAGTGGCTTCTGCATTATAGAGCCTGCCCTCAGGACTCCCAGTCTCATCTTTGGCCATGCGTGAAAGAATTCACGATTTTTTTTATGAAAAGAGCCTCATGCAAATTTATGATTCAAGGCAAAGTCGTTGTATTAGTACTAAACTTGTTTACAAGAGAAGTGTTTTTACGAAGGTTTGCAAGTACCAACGCTACAGTACAGTTCATACTTCCGCCGACCTACATGTTTCTTCACAGGAGTTGATCTCCCTTTTACAAACCAGTTGATAGGTGAGACATGCCCGTCCGTGAAGGCCTGATTGACTTTACTGATACAAGTAGTAATTGCGGCCACTTGCAGTCGAGATGACTGAAGTTAACTTGCTTCGTTTCTTAGTCTTTATTAAATAATAGGACGCTGCTGCCCGCACTGCGCTATGCTCACCACTCTTTTGTGTCTGCAGGCAAAATGGTGCAGCCTCTTAAGAAACTTAAAATTGTGAAGAAGCGTCGCACGCACTTCAAGCGGCACCAGAGCGACAGATTCTGCTCCGTCAAGGAGAGCTGGCGCAGGCCCAAGGGTATTGATAATCGCGTCCGCAGAAAATACAAAGGCACTGCACCCATGCCCAATATTGGGTACGGTAGCAACAACAAGACTAAGCACGTCCTTCCCTCTGGTTTTTTGAAGTTCATCGTCAGCAATGTGAAGGATCTGGAGCTTTTGCTCATGCACAACAGGTAATTCCAGCAAAACATGTCTCCATTGCCTGATCTTTCTTATTTCTGTAGGAGATGCAATTGTTCTTTTTCCTTGCACAACTCCTTGCAGTGTAGAATAACAATGAAGGAGGCATTTAAGATGTGATCATATGTCCACACAGGAAGTTTGCTGGGGAGATTGCTCATGGTGTGTCAACTCTGAAGCGCAAAGCTATTGTGGAGAGGGCTAGACAGCTGAACGTGAATCTGACTAACGGAAAAGCTCGCCTACGCAGCCAGGAGGATGCATAAAATTGCCTGGGCTCACTCTGTTTTAGTTATTTCCTGCACATAAATTGTCACTTGTTAATTACTTGATAGTTGACAACTGCTGATGATCAGCATGCTGCAAAAATTATTGGTGCATCTACTCACATCAACTAAACTATCATTCAAGCAAGAGCTATCGAGCCTAAGCAAAAATCTTTAGATGAGATGCCTAGTGTAAGCAAGGAGCAATAATTCATCAGCCTCGAAATTCAAACTGCTATGTTGCATAGGCTTCACATTCTGCAAAGACCACATTTTCATATAACACTTCACTGTGAACAGCAATTTCATAACTCCAAATTGATTCACAGAATCGTTATGGAGCCTTGAACTCATGGCCAACTAAATAAGCCCCTAACAATGAAGCGCATTGATGGGTACAGATAATGTGACGTCTACTGCAAGGTTCGCCTAGGCTTCATGTCAACTGTGATGAATCGGATTTGAATTTGAGCATTGCAGCCTTGTCACTTCAATTTCTCATAAACTCTCAAGGTAACTAAGAATAATTTCAATTCCACAGTATTGAGTATGGTGTAAAAATCATGAATGCCAGCACCAATATGACCTCAGTGCTTATGACACCTGCTAGAATTTGAGGTCCAGATATGTTACAAAATTGGCGATCGCCCTGAAGCAAGCTCCTAAGCAGAGTGAGCTTAACACATGTTCGAAATAATAGTCTTCACAACCAAATCTTCTGAGAATGGAATTCTTCTGTGGATCGATCTTTCAATCGCTCAATGAGCCATAGGCATTACAGCCTTGGCAAATGCCTGGGGAAGTGATGCCAGTTTGCGCCACTTGGGAACATATGCCCTTTTGTTGAAGTTGTCATAATCATTGGATTCAATGGCATCCAAAATTTGGCGATACAGGATCAGTGCAGACCTGCATGACATCAGATCCATTCAAGCTCAGACACAATTTCCAACACACACTGAATCACGGAGTTCTACTACCATCTCTTTAATGCTTTAACACTCCTTCCTAATCACAAGTCACGGCGCAACATGTGATATTTTTTGAACTCACCAGACAGGCCACCGTGCCTTATCATCTAACATATCAACGCCTGACTCAGCCTCCTGAAAAAGCTGCCTAGCTCTGGCAATCTGAAACCTCATAAATTGCCGCCAGCGGTCATCCGTGCGCCCAGAGGAGGGAGAGTGCATACCCATCAGTACCTGAATTCATAGCAGGTTTAAAAAAATGAGTTTTGTGTGTGAACCTAACACAGCATTAACAAATCGTCAAACCAGTGGGCAAGTAGGTGCACGTGTACTCCTGTCCTACAACTCCACTTCCTTCAACCATGTAAGTCTTCTTTAGACCTTTTTTCTTACCTCATCTTCAGAGATGTTAAACTCCCTCAGCTCCTGCATAGGAACATAGATTCGGTTCCGCTCCTTAACATCTTCTCCCACATCCCTTAAGATGTTTGTAAGCTGATTTGCAGTTCCAAGGGCAAGTGCAGCTTTATACACTTTTTCCATAGGACCCTGATGGCACATAAATAAAGCACACACTTCAAAGATGGCAATACAACTTGTACCAGCATTCAAAATGAAAGATATGTCATTTATGCAGCCAACAAAAAGTTTTCAGCTCAATTCTTCATCTTATGGTCAAAATTTAGGTAATTCATCACCTCCAATGACTTGAATTTGATTGCTACCTTGAATGAGGGGTTGATACCCATGACTGGCATGCTCATCAATGCCACTGTCCCTGCAACCCGATAACAGTATTCATACAGCTCATCATAAGTCTCATATCTTGATTTCACAAGATCCATCCGCATTCCTTCAATCATGTCTCGGAATGGCTGAATGTGAAGTGGAAACCTGGTGATGGTGTCTGTCAGAGCAGCATCCAGGACATCATACGGACGTCCTTCGAAGATTGCCTCCAACCTTTGCTCCCAGCGATCCAGAGCCTACAAAATAGAAATCTGAATTTCACTGCAGACAGAAATGAAGTTTTAATTTCAGTTCGCTCCCACCTCGGGTGTTATTTGACTGGCATTCGGTCCATCCACCAATTCGTCTGTTCTCCTGCACCATACATATATTGCCCAAATTGCCTTTGCTTGTGCAGGCTCCATGAGCTGCGTTCCCAAGTAAAAGGTTTTTGCAAATTCCGAGGTCACTTCTTCACATCGAGCGTATGCATCCGTCAGAGCAGCCTCGTTCCAGCGCAGCTTAGGTATCAGTAGACCTTTGGGGTAGCGTTGATGCTGTTCTATGCAAGCATGCATGGCGTGCTCTTCCACGGCCCTCCCCCGGAGCCCAACAATAGATGAGCTTGCAATGTTTTGGGAAGTGCTTGGTTGATTGGAAAAAATTTCGTTACTTTCCTGGATGTTCCAAGACCGACGCTCTGGGGCCATTGTTCTAGTCAATATACACCGCTGATCCCTGTGCTTCGATGATAGCACTTGAGAGGCATTGGATGATTGTATGTTACTTCGTACAGTCTTATGCATCCTGGTCTTCTCCTATTGATAAGCCTGAAAGTTTCAGAAGCTTCGTTAAATACCGATGAAAATAACACTAAAAAAGATAAAACTCTAATCTAAAAAGCAGACAGAGAAATCATCATGACAGATTTTGCTTCTCCCACCTCCACGAAAAAGCTCCGAGATCAACCTCTCCTAAATTGTAATATTATATTGCTAAGTTTGCTGTAAGAAAAGACAGTAAGCTGTAAAGTACCAAAAGCGAACACTTGGCTGCAATTAGAAAATTAGAATGTCATCGGTCGTCTACCCTTGCCCAGCCGTACATCGTTTAAAGGTGGAACTTTACCTCTTTATGTGATGACGCTCCTAAATAATTCATGAGCACAATGGGCCTTAGAGTGCCTTGCAGAGAATCTTTGCAACCCCTTTTGGAGGAAAGCACAGATTTCGGACGCAACCCCAATCCTATGCCTGTCGTTGAATTCTTTCCTGAGCAACCAGAAAACCCTGAAAATCAAAAAGCTATGAACATGCAAGAGGATACTTCCATGTCAACTTCATGTCAAACTATGGAACCCACTCTTGGCCCCACAGGCGGTCGGGCGGTTTTGACAAAAAGTGGAAACTCAGATGTGATCACTTGCATTCAAGAAGGAGGTTTATTAAAGCTTGGCGAGCTAGGAATGAAGGTGATTAACGGGAGAGTCTGATGCATGTTCTCTTGACCAATCAGTCATGCGTTGAAATTTTAGGTGTGAGTTGGATATCTTACTGATATCTTACTTCTCATGACAAGTTTCATCACAACATTCTGAAGCAGGCAATTATATTTGTTTATAAGGTAGGTCGAATGTGTTCCAATTAATAGGTTGTAGCCAGACTTGTACATTCACCATGATCTCTATCATGTTTAGGACTACTTGGTTACTGCGGCCTTCAATCAAGAGACCCTCCTTACTATGGGACATCAGCATGAGATCTGTGACTGGAGTTCTGCATGGAGGCAGAAGATAAGTGCTGAACAGAAACAGGGACTGGCATCGGACAGCTGGTCAACTACAGTTGTCCTGGAGGCTTTTGTGGTCAACATCCGGAACGCGTCTCTACCAGGTAGGTCAAAAGAGACTTTCAGTAAAAGACATTTCTATCATTCATAGGCTGTAATTTAAAGTGCTGGTGAAATCATGAGGTTGAAATTGCCAGTCATTTGGTGATCTATTTCAAATATAGTTGGCCACTTTGTTATGAGTCACTTGCCCAGTCCTAGCTTTGGAGATTTGCCAAATGGCTCACAATTCATAGCATCGCTTGAATACATATAACATAATTTATCACGATTAGTAGCTTTGCTTGAATACATATAATATGGCTCAGGATTAATAGCTTTGCTTGAATACATGTAACATGGCTCAGGATTAATAGCTTTGCTTGAATACATATAACATGACCTAAGCTTTTCAGGAAGATGTCTAGACAAATGTGGTACAGTGTGGCGCAGCTGTCATGAGTAAAGAGGGCACAGGGCCTGTTTTAACTTGTTGAAAGTTAACTGTTTGTAAATGTGTGACTGTAGATCCTACGAGACCCCAAGCTTGAATGACACTTGATTGTTTCACTTGATTTCACGCACCTGCTTCACCTGCTGCCTTCACCTGCTGCCTACATCTGCTCAGGGCCACGAGGCCTCCTCCAGCCCCTCCTCAAACGGTACCATGCTGGGGGCTGTGCCATATCTGTTTTCTCGCTGCCTGCCATACAAGCCGTCATCCACTTCAAGTGGAACCAATGGGCTTTCAGGTTCCTCCTCTATGAACTGCTGGCATATGCAGTAAGTGAAGGAATGGGCTTTCAGGTTCCTCATCTAAACCCTAAACCATAAACCTGGAATATGCAGCAAGTGAAGAAAAGATTGAGGACTTGATGGTTGGTTGGTTGCTGAATGGTCTGACTAGCAGTGGGTAAAAATGAGTGGGTCTTAGCTGCTGCTGACTCATGCAGTGAGACTACAAAAGATGACAGCCTCAGTTGACAGATTCACATCCATGATGCTGAATGTTTAGATGTTTTCATCTCATCCATGATGCCAGGATCATCATGGGCATGGTAGTCATGAGTTTAAGAGTGATATACCATTAAAATGGTTTAAGTGATTCAAGGAACGGCTGGAACCAAGTTATTAGGGCACCTTCCATGTCCTTGTGTAATGCTCAACTTGCTTATTATCAGCGCTATGATCTTCAGAGGTTTATATGGTGCTCATTATAAGCGCTATGATCTTCAGAGGTTAATATGGTGCTTATTATCATCCCTATGATCTTCAGAGGTTTATATGGTGCTTAGTGTGAACTTTCCTTTTCTCAGGTGTGGCTGTCTTCCTTTGTCATTTTCTCCCTTCTGTTTGACGGGGAGGATTGGAAACTATCTCTTCCACAACTCTTGTCTAGTTGGAGGGGTCAAGCCACCACCCTCTGCAATTTTATTTCTTTAATGGCCATGCTGCCTTTTGTCCACATGGAGGTGAGGAATTATCCATGAAGTGATGACGTGGAGGTGAGGAATTATCCATAAAGTGATGACATGGAGGTGAGAAATTATCCATGAAGTGATGACATGGAGGTGAGGAATTATCCATGAAGTGATGACAAGACACGTCACTTCCTAGCCGCAAACCTCTGATACGAATTTGATGTGAAGGAGGATTTTGTTTCTAGATGGTAATGATTTTGATGTTGATGTTGTTGCAAAACAAGCAACTGCCTCTAGTAGCTGAAGCCTTTACATAACTCCACCGTTACAAAACCAACACAGTTGTTGACTCAGTACCTATGATTCATTTATCTGTGTTTTTCAGGCTTAACTGGGACTCAAAACCTGCCTTGTAACCTACGTCTTCCTTACTTGTTACAGAATGCCGAATGCTTGTGAAAGTCTGGGTTTTCTACATTATTGTGATTTATCCTGCACTTAAATCTTGCTTTGCAATTCTTAAGTTTAGGGCTGCACAATAGCTGCATATGGACTTGGTTGGCTGAATGTGTGGAATGTTCTGGATGTGCTGACCTACATACTTCAAGTAAGGGCAATTTGAACATAATTAAGATATCCTTGAGATGTGGGATGCTGTACAGTAATACCTCTCTGTATGTGATAATAAAGTGTAATATGTCCAACCCTATCCAGAACCCCAAAATATATCCCGATAGTCTCAAGAATGCATGTGGCTGCAATGCTAATTTGATGACTACCACTGCAAGTGAGGATGGAAGCTCTCATGTATTTGTCAATTTTTTAGGGATCGGCGCCATTATATAGATACTATATAGTATATACGACTATATAAGACTATATTAATCGGTCACATAGGACGCAAGAATCCTATATGACCTTAAAATTCGAGCTGTCGTAAAACCCAACCGTCGCCAAGATTGCGAAGTCACATGGAGTGCTGAATTAATAAATTATGCAATAGAATGGGATTGAAGCTTTTAGATGCCGAGGGAACCCAAGTATTCCAAAATGCACGCTATATATTACCATCAGATCTACTAAAACTGATGACAGGGATCCAACGATCTTGGGACGAAGCGTTTGATACTTTTATAAGTAACGAAGACGATGGAGCTGTAGTGATCTGCTGTAAGCGCTGTAAGAAACATCTGTCCCAAGGAAGCCACAAGGAAGTCTCACAGATGTTGTACATCAAGGCCAACCATGATGATGGCAGTGGAGCAGATGAAGCATATCACGATGAAGAAGTAGCACTGAGTTTTTGAGTTTTCTAAACAGTTCCATGGTGTATTTCAAAGAGATTGAGGAACGTAGAGTGACTCCGTTTGACACCGCGTTCGGCTAAAACAAAATCCTGAATAACTCACTTGATTGTTTGCATGTGAAAGAGATCAAAGCTGATAAGTCATGTACACGAAAATAGCTATCCAATGCCACCTTCAAAGTGACTGTTGGCCAACCCCATGTAGGGCATATAGGACCTACATGCCCTATGTAGGACGCTATATAGCTATATGCTGAAGTCAGTAACCCTATATACCGATCCCTACAAATTTAGGACTACCCTTTTCAAGGTAGCATGTAACTAGTTCAAGTCCATCACAAACTATATTCCTATCCAGATCTCTCTGAGCACTTTGTACCTCCTCCGAGTGGACCTTGGTTCTGACACTTTCTCTATTCTTCTAGCTACAAACCACTTGCTGCTTTGGGGCAAACTACACTATTTTGCCAGGCAAGACATTAGACACCATGATCCATGGACCTTTTAAAACTTAGCGCAATTGTAGGTGGGACTACTTTATGGGACCTGTGTGCACTGAACAGGATCCCAATCTTGTGGAGGGAAAAATTGAATGGATTTGAACAAGTCATTTCATACTGACCAGCCTTGCTCATAGCCTAGCAGCCTCCTCTGAGGGCATCACACTATCAAATGGTATGGCTGTGCAAACCATACTGCCCTTCTTTTCCTTCACAGGGTGTTCAATCCCGCGAAGAATCTTCTTGTTGAGACCATCAGCATTGTTTTTCAGGATTTGAAGTGGTTTCTCTTGTTTATGGTGCTGGCTATGACTGGCTTCGCACTTGCAGTAAGACCCATGTTTTTGTGCACCTGTTTTACTGCTTTCTGTGATGAGCGCATGCATCGTCAGCGTTCATCATGATGATGAGAATTTGGGTTGGAAAACGAAGGTGTGCTTGTAGGACATCATTCAAATATTTGAATGCTTATTCAAAAGGATGCTGCTTTTTATTTTCAGTTTTACAGCCTCTTCAGGCAAGACCTGGACTCAGTACCTGACTTCACCACTTTCTGGAACTCTTTTGCAACAATGTTCAGCTTTCTCCTGGTGAGTTTCCTTGTTGCTGGAATCTAGTCTCAATTTGTATTGAGTCACATCAGAACTTGCCTTTTTCTCTGCATACCCCTATAATTTTGGGAAATGCAATGTTGTAGGATTTCAATCAATTAGAAAAGTGCTAGTAGATACGAATATTTGAATCTGCAACAGGTGACATTGGTTCCTCCCTAGTATTTGAATCTGCATCAGGTGACATTGGTACCTCCCTAGTATTTGAATCTGCAACAGGTGACATTGGTACCTCCATAGTATTTGAATCTGCCTGAACTCTTTACTAAGGGTCTTTCATCTCTCTTTTACTGATACTCAACAGGCAATGTTTGACTTAAACTCTTTGTACAACTCAACCAACCCATCCGCTGCCATGCTCCTCTTCATCATCTATGAATATGTTATGAACATTATGCTTCTGGTGAGGGAATCTGAGCAACAGTCAGTAGTCACAGAACTCAATCATCCACAACTCACTGGCGTGTGTAGAGCTGAAGTACATGTCTCTCTTTGAGACTTGGAGGCATATTTTTGTCTTGTACATGCATATTATATGTACTCATTACCTCATAGTATATCATACCATCTACACAACTCAGTGATATCATGCACTTACTGCTGTGTTCAGAATGTCATGATTGCTATCATGGCAAGCTCCTTCAATCGTGCCATGGCAGAAGAGGGCTCCAGGCTTCAGTTCTCTAAGGCGCAAATCATTGATGAGCTTGAGAGCACACTTCCAGGCTTGTTCCATCACAGTACCTGGTACCCATCCTTTGTCCATGTGCTGAAGGTCAGCCACATTCAAAATGTGAATTTACCTTTGTCGTTCTGCTGAAGGTCAGCCATATTCAAAAATTGAAGGCCCTACTTTAATGCATTGAATTAAAAAAATGCGATTGCTACATTTAGATCCCAAGGTCAAGTCCTTAATTTTATAAAATGTGCAGAGCATTGGCTTATGCTTGCAACCCCCAGATTTTCTTTGTGTTGACACCTTCAAATAGGCAAGCCTGTACACCTTCAGGTGCAACCTGGGAGTGCGCTTGACATCAACTTGGGTAGCATCTGGTCGAGCCTAGGCACGATGGAGACGCATCTGATACATGAGTGAGTCAGGAAGCCATTTTGTTACGTATTGCTCCTTGCAGGAATGAATGGAAGTTGCGTACCATTGGACCCTGGAGACGTTACAAGACGGATGCAATGTTTCATGCACAGACCAAGGCGGACAAAGGCAAATTCAAAGCTCCATCTTCTGTGCCACAGGAAGTCATGAGAAAGTGTATCCTCCAACATCTTATGTATCAGTACTGCGTCTTTTTTTACCCTGCCTTACCTACTTAAGTAAGGTCTTTTTACCCTGCCTTACCTACTTCAGTACCCTCTAAGTAGTATGCTCCACTTGCACAGGCATGAAGAGACAGCCCTCAAATTGAAACGTGTGCATGAGGGGTTGGAAAGTGCTAATGCCAGCCTAGACAGAATGTGAGATTCATGCTCTATGGCACCTGCATACCTTGAAAGTGTGGCACCTGCATACCTTGAAAGTGTTGCTGCATCTTCTATTCTGCGAGTAAAATGTGCTGCACTGGAAAATAATCAGTTGAGGCCATGATAGATAGTGAAGCTCTTCTCAAAAGCTTTCAACTCAATTATGTGCGGTGTCCATTCATAATGCCCCCCCCACAGGATTTCTCAGCTTGCCAATATACCCTTGGGCCCTTCTTCCACACACACAGAGTCAAAGCATGTTGAAAGTGTGAGGATTTCTGCATGTTCCCACCCTGACAGATTAAGTTCGGCTACAATTGAGGAACCACCGAGAGTCTCAAATGCCTCTGCAGCTCAGGCTGTTGCAAGGTTTGAAATGAGTGAGGCAGCTGCGCAATCAGCTCCTCTCCAACTTCTTAGTGGAATTACAGCTGTCGCTGAAATCTTGGGTTCTGAGGGACTCACTGTAGCCAATAGTGGGTCCATGCGTTCTGGTGGGTATGACTGGAAAGAAGCTGCAATGCAGGTGCTGGCGGAAGGAGAAGTAGCGCCTCAGGGTGGGTATTACTCTCTTGGGTTTGTGGGGGGCAACCAGATGAGGTCGAGACACAGGCCTTTGACTGAGTTGGTGTGGGGAGGAAGGCCTGAAGGGGGCAGTGAGGGTGGGGATGAGGAGACGGGAAGTGTTTGAAAAGTTGACAGATTTCAACGGTTTGAATCTGCAGAATGATTTCAATGTCATACTATCATCTTTGTTCAGTTTCTTGTTTGTTTGATAGGATGACGTTGTATAGGACAAGTGCACTAAAGCTTTTGTACCAGTTGCTTTTTCAAGTTTAGTACAGAAGCCATGTACGTTTTGTTTTAAAGTTGGTGCCCTGCGTTCTCTAGTCGTACACAACAGAAGGGTATGGTCCGAAGATTTAGATCACTGTACATTAGCACCAATCACCATATTAAGCGACTACTTTTGGCGTTGGTATATCTTGGAAAGGAAGATCGTGAAGACAGCCTGTGGTACCAGCTTTTGCTCCTCTATAGCTGCCGTCAGTCGCTTGTACGACTCCTCCTCGTACTCTTTGAACCTTTCCTCCATTTTGAGCTCGACGAACAGCTTCTTGATGGCCGCCACACAGTCTTTGTCCTTTTTCCCGTAGTTGGCCTGACGTAGCATCAATTGCAAAGTATTCATAGGCATGATTAACTGTCAATCATCCTTCAAGTTGGACACTATTAAACGATTTGCTGTCACAGCTAGAAGCGCAATGAGTCAATCTTGATAATCAGGGAGATCAATGCCCTGCCAAGCGTTATCCTCCTCCTCCACCTAACTTACGCCTATTTTGAACATCATTGATACATAAAGAGAGACACGAACCTCAATGACCTTCGTCTGCTCTTTGTCAGCATGCTTTAAGGCAGTGCAAATCAGCCAGGAGCACTTGTTGTCTTCGATGTCCGTCCCAATCTTTCCAATCACTTCCGGGTCACCATAACAGTCCAGGTAGTCATCTTGAATCTACGCATGTCAACCACATCCTCATAAATAGTCCTTAAAATACTGCAGCACTGCATGTAAATTGGCTGCATCAAAGAAGTGGCGATACGCATTAAGGAGCAGGGAGGAGTAGTTCCTAGACCAAGAACCCTCCTACGTGCTGTCCCTGCTGTTGCACTCACAGACACACCAGGAGGCAATCATTATCATGTTATTCACACCTGGAAGTATTTAATTCACACCTGGAAGTATTGACCCATGTCCAACAAGATTTTTTCAGCCACTTTGAAAGCCTCCTTGTTCTTGATGCCCGCAAGGATCATGCCGCAAGCCACCGGCATGTAGAATGAGTAGTAGGCTGTCTTGTACGTCACGATTCCCATGTAATTGTCCAGTGTGTACTTTGACAGGTCCACAGAGCCTATGGGAGCTGTGGTCAGATCCAACAGTTGACCGATGCTGGTCTGGTAGGTCACCTGTTGGGAGCCATCACAATGAGAGCCTTGGAGACAAGGAGAACAAGATCGCATTTGTTGCCAATCAGCCTAGACTCAGGTGATGAATAGTCTCTCCTTGCAGAGCGAGTGATGCATATCTGTACAGGACACTGCATGCAGAATTCTCAAGAACAGGTTATCCCTTAGCGTAGTTTCGTCATTCCATCCTGATGAGGAGCTTATTGCTGTACCACAAGTCGTCTTGCTTGTGTACCGCAACTGGAAAAAAACTAACTTTAAAATGCCTTTAAACAGTGAGACAGGTATGTTAGACTTTCACTCCATCAGGCAGAAAGGATCACCTCTAAAGGCAGAAAGGATCACCTCTAAAGGATCACCTCTAAAGGCAGAAAGGATCACCTCTAAAGGATCACCTCTAAAGGCTCGAATTCATGCAGGAAAAGCGTTACGTGGCCTTGAGCCCTTAACATACCTCGTGGAATAAATCCATGATGTCCATGTAAGCAGCATGGCCCGCAAAATGCTTCTTGATTATGCGGTAGATGCAGCACTCCAGTAGGATGTAGTCATTGCAAGCAATTAGCCCAACCTGTTATGAGGGAAATGTTATCAGGGACTGGTGACCATGCACTATTTAGACCTACATGGTGACTTCTACATGCACCAGCATTCAGCAGCAGGATTACATGAAACATGAAGGTGACTTCTACATGCACCAGCATTCAGTGAAGGTGACTTCCACATGCACCAGCATTCAGCAGCAGGATTACATGAAACATGAAGGTGACTTCTACATGCACCAGCATTCAGTGAAGGTGACTTCTACATGCACCAGCATTCAGCAGCAGGATTACATGAAACATGAAGGTGACTTCTATATGCACCAGCATTCAGCAGCAGGATTACATGAAACCTGGCGTCAAGTGCCATTATCAAAGGATGCATCCCACTCCCTAATCCAATTTCTGGAACCCATTTAATGTAAAATCACATTAAATCCATCTTTGGATTTTAGTCATGCACTGCTTTTCGAAATTTTACTGAAGGCATGGTGCATATATTTTTAAGTATGCATTCATACTAAATCCATACCTCGGGTTTTTTGTACCAGCATGGTTGTCCTCGGCGTGTTATTGATCCATCCATGATGTCATCAGCGACAAGGAAGAAAGCTTGCAACTGAAATGGAGGCCAGCAATAGATTAAAAACGGACTTCCTCTCCAAACTAATATGGGCAAATAAATCATCAAACTTGAAACATCCCTCTTGACTTGAAGGCATAGCCTATGAGTGGAAGATATTTAATAACCTCACCCACTCAATACACCATCCTAAGGTATTTGCTTTGAAGATCTGATCAGATCCAGGTGTCTGCAAATGCATAATAAATAAATAACAAACGATGTCAGAAAACAAGGACTCCTTCAGTAAGGAGGCAAGGATGAGTCTAGGCTGTTTCCTTTCCTAGCTAGTGCATAAAAGACATGTCTCACCTTTTTCGACAGGGCTTCCAATGTGTCATATACAGCCATGCCTCTATTCAATTTCCCTCCTGGTACATTGTAGTCCAAGACCTGACAAATGTACAAGAGCCATTATCAGTCATGCTGCTCTAACTTTACTCATCAATGGCAGTATAGTGCAGTGGTGGCATCAAAAATTGTCATTTAAGCAGTTCTCACGTTCGAGAACCACTCTTTTGCAAAATCTGGAGGGCTCCCCATGATCTCATCAGCTAGAAGCTCTTCTTTGAGCCGATCGTAAACAGCCTTGAAGCTCTGTAAAAATCATATTTTTCAGCAACGCATGTTTTGGAAGGTCGTCAAAGATGCTTACATCACGGCTGTGTACGTAAGACTCCAATTTCGCTTCAGCTTGGGGCTCAGTTTTAGCCTTCTTGAGTCTTGGGGCCATTTTGTTGTCTAAGTAAGAACGATAGGATGGACGGATGCTTAGAGAGTTTTGGTACCAAACTTCAGAGGTTGTGATCGCAGCTTTTATTCCCTGATCTTTGTAAAATCGATACAAATTGATGAAATTTAGGCGAATTATCATCAACGGAGGGTGGCAGTATGATAAGTTTATGCTGTGGTTTCAGATCCACGTAGTTGTCAAATGTGCAAAGATTACGCCTTTATTTTCAGAGGATCGCGACATTTTTTTATTCATACGACGATGCATGGAAGTGATGGGCGGACTGCCTGTGCCCTTCATGTTTTTGCTGCTCACATTTGGCTTGTTCTGTAAGATTTTT
Organism: Chlamydomonas eustigma; assembly: GCA_002335675.1. Lineage (NCBI taxonomy): Eukaryota > Viridiplantae > Chlorophyta > Chlorophyceae > Chlamydomonadales > Chlamydomonadaceae > Chlamydomonas > Chlamydomonas eustigma. Next base: position 280,841 of record BEGY01000066.1, on the reverse strand, counting down.
TCATATTCTTATGTGATTGATAATTTATCCAAACAACACATAAACAGCATCTCGAAGTTGAATTATGGGCAGAGGAAGCTCTTTGCATCGGGGCTGTACAACGATAGCAGTCTTGATGATCCCGTTACTAGATCTGCACTGATTGAAATATACAACTCAACAAACGGTCCTGCATGGACCTGGGTCAATGCTAGCACTGTCTTGGGAATATGGGGCACTCCTGGGCTGTCATACTGCATGTGGTATGGAGTGCAATGCTGCCTTAACACGCCTCTATCCCCTTTGGTATCTTGTGTGGGTGACCGGTCAGTGTCTACCCTCACATTGGACAGCTATGGACTGCAAGGCACAATACCCTCTCAGCTGGGTAACTTAAATCAGCTTGCTGTGTTAAGCCTTGCTCAGAACCCCCTCCTCCTGGGTCGCCTACCTCCAGAAACATCTCTGCTTACAAAGTTGTTGTGGCTGTCAGTAGAGGTATGCTGCGAGCTGCTTTCTTCAGCTACATCTGCTTATTGCAAAAATATTTATCGAAGTTTAGAACAAGACAGTTTTTGTGGAAAGTATTTATTTCCATCTTTTATTAACGACCAATTGAAAATCTCCTATCTGCAAATAAGATTGCTGAGAATTGTTGATGGAAAGCTGCAATCCTCAGGTGGAGTCTGGTGTCATACTTCGCAGGGTACAGGGCTGAACACTTGTACATCAAACGCTGCAAACCCAAGCCTCCCAACCTCTGAATGCGCTCTGCCATCCTACCTCTCTCTTGGCCCTGTCAATACCTCATACATTGCCTCCACCTCTTCATTGAGGTGCCCTACAGTCTTGCTCAACAGCTTCACTAACTATACCCGTGGCTTACCACCCTCTCTGATCAACACCATCACTTCCCCTTATCCTCCCACTAACCCCCCAGGCTCTGTTCTCTCAGGCCCAGCCTTCACTCTCTACTACCATTGTGAATGTATTGGAGGGAGTAACCTCCAGTTCTTAAGCAATGTTGGGTCCTGTGTCGCACCTTCCTTGGATAACTTCAAGTACATCCTTGCCATTGTTTTGGTGGCAGTATTACCAATGCTCTGCCTATCACTGCTGGCCTTTGTCTTTATCAAGTATGTACAAAGATGTCAATATTTACGTACCATGAATACTTAAACAATTATAAGCATATCTTGATTCTTGTGTGCGCATCAACACTCTACACATTATATGTTTATGTTTACCCTAAAACATAAAACATCACGTACAACTATTGCGGGCGATGAAGGTTTACAGGAGAGAGGTGATGTTGTGAGATGAATGTTTTCAGGAGTGGGTCATCTGTTAAGACAGATGCCTTGCCTTGCGAGAGGAATTTATTCCCATGATTTATTTCAATACTTCACTCTGTGATCCTCTCACCCCCCTGCAGACACAGAGCAGCCATCCGAAAGTTACTGAAAAAGAAAGTGCAGAGGATGGATTGGAAGCGAAAGCGCATGCCGGGCATGCCAGATATTGCGCTGCAAGATGGTCAAGGAACGTTGGCCATGGCAGATGTTATGGTGACCTGGGTATTCACAGATGTGTCTGGAAGGTAAATAGTGGTTGGGATGGTGACCTGGGTATTCACAGATGTATCTGGAAGGTAAATAGTGGTTGGGATGGTGACCTGGGTATTCACAGATGTATCTGGAAGGTAAATAGTGGTTGGGATGGTGACCTGGGTATTCACAGATGTATCTGGAAGGTAATAGTGGTTGGGATGGTGACCTGGGTATTCACAGATGTATCTGGAAGGTAAATAGTGGTTGGGGATGGTGACCTGGGTATTCACAGGATGTATCTGGAAGGTAAATAGT
>BEGY01000066.1:222047-277361 GCA_002335675.1 Chlamydomonas eustigma | reverse complement strand
AAGGTAAATAGTGGTTGGGATGGTGACCTGGGTATTCACAGATGTATCTGGAAGGTAAATAGTGGTTGGGATGGTGACCTGGGTATTCACAGATGTATCTGGAAGGTAAATAGTGGTTGGGATGGTGACCTGGGTATTCACAGATGTATCTGGAAGGTAAATAGTGGTTGGGATGGTGACCTGGGTATTCACAGATGTATCTGGAAGGTAAATAGTGGTTGGGATGGTGACCTGGGTATTCACAGATGTGTCTGGAAGGTAAATAGTGGTTGAGATGGTGACCTGGGTGTACACAGATGTGTCAGGAAGGTTCGTGTTTTAGACCTGGACCCCTTAAAGAATTCGTTCCTGGTTTAAAAAGTATGACAACTTGACAATATGCCATGTCTTCAATTTCCCACTGTAGTGAGGTGTGACTTACAGTATGATGCTGGACAGAAATGTGATTAGCAAGGAGGAAATTCTGTGCTTTTAACTCCTTGAACTTCTTGATTAGGTGTGGATTTGTACGGCTGTCAAATACACAAACTCTTACTTGTGTACTCTGTGCTAACATTCAGCACCAAGCTTTGGGAGTTTGATCCTTTGGCGATGGACATGGCCATCGAGATCCATAACACCACTTTAAGGGGCCTTCTTGATGAGTTTGCTGGGCATGAAATAAGGAATGAAGGGGATAGCTTTACGTTGGCATTCCATGATGCACTAGATGCTGTGAAGTACTGCCTCAAGGTAAGACCCTGTGACTTCTGCTCCAAAACCCTGTTGGCCATACCCTGATTTGAGCATCTGCTCCATTTGTGAGTTTCACATGCCAAGTGAGAATCTATCTAAGGGTCATCTCTGCCCTAACCCTTACACTACTCATAAATAGTAATATTGGCCTCTGTTTCCTACTAGTTCATACATTAGTCATAAATAGTGATATTGGCCTCTTCCTACTGGTTTATACATGTGAGGAGACATGACCTCAGAGAGTCTCCCTGTTTGTTATCACTGTTGCGTTGCTTTGAGCATGAAGCTGCCCACAAATCTCTGATTCTCTCCTGGTTGATGACCCCAGGCTCAAGAGAGGCTATTGAGTGTAACCTGGCCAATACCGTTGATGACGCATGAGCTTTGTAAGCCGGTGACTGTGGGGGATGTCACAAGGCAGGCGCATGCAGCAGGGAAGGGTGTGAATGTATTGGCGGGGCTGAGAGTGCGCATGGGCATTAACACAGGTATACCTTCTTGATCAGTAGTGTGATAGTCCACACTATCAGAAAGTAATGGCGCTGGGACAGGCTCATACTAATTGTACTGGGGCAGTACTACTTCAGCACAGCAGGAATATTATGCATGATCTCATGTGTGTTTCGTGTTGCTCGTGCTTTTCAAAATTTGTTGCCGTTTCTGATGTAAACCCTATGTCTCAAGAGGATCCAATTCAACACATTATGCTACATGTACAGCTAAGGAAGGTGATGAATTAAGAAGGATTATAAGGGGTGTATGAATACGTAATTAATGAAAAAGGATCTAGGAGTGAAGGAGTAAGTGATAGGTTGTGTTCTGCATGGCATGCCAACATCATGCTAAAAATGATCTCCCCCCCTACCCCTCCCCTTAGAGTTTTTATTCTAACAACTGCAATACCAGCACCACAATCCCTCTTCTCTTTTTCACACATTCCCACTCTATCTTTCCTTAAAGGGGTGCCTGAAGACATCTTCCTGCATGATGTAACGGAGCATGTCGATTATCGTGGTCTGGAGTATGACTTGGCAGGGGAGATCTGTGATCTAGCAGCTGGGGGGCAGATTCTAATGGGCCCTAGAACGTACCAGAGGTCAGGGTTCAGAACCAGAGCAGAGGTTCCAGGACTGAGGGCTAGATATGTTAATGAGCTCAATTTAAAAGATATATTGACTCCTTGAAATGATCTAAGCTTACTCTCTTAAACAATCTGACTTGCTGTCTGTGAGACCAAAGTTTCGTGGAAGTCATGTTGAGCCATCCATGATTGCACCCAGCATGCATGCGCCACCTCTCCACCCATTTCCTTGATTTGACGTGTCAGGTGGAACAAGGTGGTCCGTGACGCACCTGCAACAGAAGCAGTGGCCGCTGCTCTCGCTCCAGACTCGAGCGTGAATTCCTTCAGCAACATGAGTCAGCAGTGGCGGGGCAGCATGACCAGAACCTCTACTATGGACCCTATTTTTCAAGGCTTAGGGTTTCAAGGGGGTAGCCTGACGGGTCCATCGCCCTCCTTCTTGGATGCGGGTGCTTCTGTTTTGACAGGTGGGCTGTTCGACTTCCATTTCCCTTCTTATGCAAGTAAAACCCTAAACCCTAAACCCCAAGTACTCAAGAATGCGGGCTGCTGCCAAAGTGTGGAGGTGTAGGATGCAATTGGCACTAGAGGTACCTATCGAGGCCCAATTGGCACTAAAAGTACCTATCGTGGCCCACATGCATGTGTTCAGTTGTGAGCACAATCCATTGATGTTATGCTGTCTCATTTGAGTTCATTTTCACTCATTCGTCCAGATAAGTCGGCTTCTAGGCTTTTTCAGCCCAGTGTTTCACAGCAGAGCATCCAAATGATGGCCACAACCCAGCAGCAGCAGCAAGTGCTGGCCTCTTCACAACAGCCTCATGCAGGAAGTGTGCCTGCAGGCGTCACCTTTGGCTCCATTACCCAGATCAGATCAGGTGAAGCTAGCAACCGCAACAGCAGAGGTAGCAGGAACACATTGGGCACTAGCTTCCAGAGTAACTCTATGATGGCACCAGACAGCCACCGTGGTTTTGGATCCAGTTTCCAGAGCACTTCCCTAGGGTATGAAATGACCCGAAACACTTACGGCTCTAGCGTCCCCAGTGGCAGCTTTGCACAGCCCTCCCTCTTTAGTGAGGGAGGGGGGGAAGGATCCCGCGACCGCCTTATTCCAAAACTTATGTCTGCGGTGATGAACATCCGTAAGCCCCAAATGCTGCATGTAAACTCCTCCTCCTCTTTTGGCATTGCCTCCAGAGCCCAGAGTGTCCGTCGCTCTCAGGTCTCGGAGGACTTCTCCTCCTCTGAAATAGGCAGCCTCCAATTTCCTTCGTCAATGCCGCGGTACCTTAGCCAGACATTGCGCATGTCTGTGGAAAATGCCGAGGAGGTGAATTCGCCCCTGCCAGGAAAGTTCAGGTCCTTCCACGTACCTTCTCGCACACGCCTGGGCACATCTCTGTCCTCACAAGACGGTGGAGGTGGTTCAAGTTTGAGGTACCCTCAACAAGATCGGAGAGGAGGTAGATCAGAAGGGGAGCATGTGTCCTTGGCCCTGGGTGGGTTGCCCAGTACTCTTAACACAGGTGACAGGGAGGGTGTTGTAGTGCGCAGGGGAAGAGGAGTTGGAGAAGCTGGTGGCTTAGAAGGTCCTCAAGTGCGTAGCAGCGGAGGAGGAGGCGTTCAAAACATGTACAGCAGTGTGCATGCCAGCGATGTTGGGAGTGAGACTATTACTCAGGCAATGGCCACAGCCCTTTCTGAATCCCACCGCAACGTCTCCCTCTCTCGGTGGGGCTCTGCACCTGCTAACAACCAACCTTCCACCGCTGCAACCAACCTCCCTCCCAGTGCCGTCCCAACAGTCTTTGAAGTCACTACTCGGATCAATGATTCAGGGGAGAAGATGAAGAAGCAGAACACCAATGTTGTGTGGCGTCAATTATCTTCACCTCTAACCCATAACCCAGGCGGCAAACAAAACGGCATGAATGGCGATTTCTGTGAAGGGGCCTCGAGAGCAACGTCTGGTGAAATTTATAGGATTTAAGGTTTAGGGCTGGGCCTTGCCCGCTCTTCATGGTTGTTTAGCTTTTTTTAGTAAAGGAATCATTTGCATCTGTACAGGTATGTGTAATCATATGTGCACACACATATATCGTGGGCTGCATTAAGATAAGCCTCTCCAGTGAAATAACTTCTGTGGGGTTAGTCATCTCTGCTAATGTCTCTTGCTCCAAAGTCTTGATGATGTGCCTTGTAGTGCTGATGGATGACAGAGCAGTGCTGAGTCAGCATGGCCTGGAGCAGCATGGTGGGAATGCTCCCATGTCTATGATGTCTGGAGGTAGCATGCTGCACAGACCTAGCCTCCCCCTGGCTTACAATGCTGAGGGAATGGAGTGTATCAGTGAGACAGAGGATGCCATGGAGCAATGGTGTGGTTTGGGAGGCAAAGTGACCAAGTGGTGGGACACAATATCTTATGGTTGTGTCAAGTGCGTTTGGGCCGCCACATCCACAAAGGACATAGTTTTAAAGGAATCCCAGCACTCCTTGATGGTACGTTGTATGCAATACAGGATGCTTAGGATAGTGACAGCCTGACAGGTTCTGCTGCTTTAGTCATCCATCACTCCATTTGCATGGATCATAGACCACGATCTCTCTCTTTTTGAATATGCAAGAGGGCATAATGAAGCAAGTCGTCTCCTTAGACCAGGATGCATCCTCATGACAAATAATTATGTACGCTTTACTCATTTTCATCTATGTCATTAAGAATTGTATTCGCAATAGTCATTTCAATTTATGTCATTGTGAAAAACTTTTTTTTGGTCTTCTGGTGCATCTTCAAAGAGGGCAATCCCTATCTATTATACATGAATTTTCACGAAGAATAGCACCTCACTCATTCCAGACGATTCTCATAATAAATTATCTTACAGGAGGAGCCTTCAAAGCAAGGCCCTGTCGTTAAGTGTATAGTGATTGATATGGGCTACTACGAGTGGCACCCCTACGCTAATCCTAGTGGAGCTGCTGCGCATAGGACAGGGCCTCACGGTGGAGATGAGGATGACGCTGAGCTGGCAGCTGCAGAGGGTCATCACCAAGTCATCCATCTCTTGCAAGTGGCACCAGCAGCTATTGCATCCAGGATACTACTGTTTCCATGGCCGCTACACCTCAGTGACAGCTGGATTAAGTTCAGTCCGGGCTTTTTTGATGCACCTGGTGGGTTACTGAGGCTTAGGCAAATGGTGGGTTACTAAGGATACTTTGATGCACTGTGTGATTTACTGAGGCTAGGCAAGGCTGGCAGGCTGTCCATTGAGGAGCAATCGTGCTTTCTCACAGGCGCAGTCTTTATATTCAGGCTTGCACTTCTTATATGTGCTTAACTAACTCACCATGTGTCAGCAGGCTGAGTTTTCTTTTTTTGAGGTATAACACTGATTTATGATCTTGCTGTGCTACTCGGTTTCGGATCTTCAGGATCTGGGGCTCTCATGCTACCAGGCATGAGGGAGCTGCTAGAAACTGGGTCCATGAGTCGCAACATGTCCTCCGCATACAGACCCAACATCTCTCTTGCATTCAGTGCTATAGAAGGTTTCAGGCAGATCTCATCCTACAATGTACAATTGTCAAGGAAGGCACTGTCCATCCAAAACGCTTGTGTGAGGGAGACGCTGTCAGTTTGTGGGGGGTGAGTTCTCTTTCCAACCATGTGCAAGCAAGTTCATGATTGCTTAGGGTTAAGGGGTTTAGGACATTAATCACCATCCTTAGCAAACATGTGAAGAAATGTAATTTATGGAATTTTGAGAACAGATGAACTGTGAAGAATAGATGAAAAAGTGAAATTGTGTGCTCCGACATCAGTCCAACACATCCCATGTCCTGTTCCTTGCTTTTTGTAGGTATGAATGCAAAGAGACTGATGGAGGTTTCATGGTGGCCTTCAATGACAGCTGTCAGGCTGTAGAGTGGGCTGTGACTCTTCAGATGGCTCTCATGGAGACAGCATGGCCTTCGGAGCTGCTGTACATGGACGCTGCGTCAGAGGTGTTGGATCAGGACTTGCAAAAGGTCAGGCCAAACGTCGGGTGTTGTATTGTTTAGTCCTGTTTTCTTAGGGTTGAGACTAAGTATCTCCCCAGGAGGTGGGTGAGGCTCATCGCCCACTGTTGATCATAACATGGAAAGACTCAGTCTACATGGATTGACTATGAATGCTACATGGATTGACTATGAATGCTACATGGATTGACTATGAATGCTACATGGATTGACTATGAATGCTACATGGAAAGACTGTGAATGCTACATGGATTTTGTTCTTGCCTCTCAGCACACCTGGAATGTAGAGAGAACATAGCATGAATTGAGCCTTAACTACAGCATGCAATCACCCATGCACATGAGCATACTGCAGGACACTTCAGTATGTACTTCAGTATGTAGGACACTTCAGTATGTACTTCAGTATGTAGGACACTTCGGTCACCCATTCCAAAGTCATGCAGCACCTGTATGTGCAGCACCTGTACAGAAGTCGTGCACTCACATCTCATTATCCAAGCCATGTCATATATGCTGATCCCTTCTTTTACTTGCAAAGAGGATAATATTTACATTGACTGCCTCTAGGTATTGTTGAGGGGACTGAGATGCAGGGTGGGTGTCTTTCGCGGAACTGTGGACCGAGTTACACCTCATGTCAAATCTGGGAGGGCTGATTACTTCGGGCAGCCTGTTAACAGGGCAGCCAGGTACGACAGTCAATGAGTCATAATAAAATTTCTGCTCTGATGCTTCTGGAATGGAATGTGAACTGGTATTGAGTGTTGTTAGCTTCCGAGCATACTATAAAATCAAGCGCTGAAAGCTCATTCTGAGAAAGTGCTGTGATTGCTCATATTGCTTTGTTTATTTTCTTAGATTTTGAAAGGCAGGTCCTGTTTTTTCAATTTGGCGTTGTTTTGATCTTTGATTAGGCTCATGTCAGCAGCCCACGGAGGGCAGGTGTTGTGTGAAAGAGGGGTTATGGAGGAGGTTGCTAGGGAGTGGAGGAAGCGTCTTCAACCGAATAGTTTTATGAATGGTTCAGAGTTCCCACCTGAGGAGGCTGTGAGGAACAGTGAAACAGCTGCAGTACCCATACAGCTGCTTGCATCCTCCTCCATATCTCCCCTAACTTCGCCCAGTACCCAACCACCCCTTTCCTTTCTGCAAGAGGAGGTTTCCCCGCCCTCTCCCCACCCTTCACCTTATTCAGCTACCCCCTCATCTTATTCAGCTACCCCTTCACCAGCAGCGTCTAGTTTGACAGCCTTCAACCTGCTGGCTGCCAATGATAGCGGTGGTGGCTTCCGCAAGGTGTCAAGGCCCCCTGGGCTCTATGACCTTCCAGAAGCTACAACCACATCTTCCAATGCTGAGATCTCCTCTGACAAAGACAACACGAGAGCTGACTCTGCAAGATATGGGAACAGGTAACTGACTCTACAAGATATGGGAACAGGTAACAGACAAGTACATCTGCATTTCAATTGTGCACCCCCGCAGACATATTGAGTTATTTTATATGACTGGAGCTACATCCCAACTTCAAGTTGAATCCCAAGGGCATTGTGATCTGATGCAGGGTATATGATCCATGCTCATACAAGTTTTATGACCTATGCAATTAGGGGGGTTATGATCCATGCTCATGCAAGTTTATGAACTATGCAAATAGGGGGGTTATGATCCATGCTCATGCAAGTTTTATGACCTATGCAAAGAGGGGGGTTATGATCCACGCTCATGCAAGTTTTATGACCTATGCAAAGAGGGGGGTTATGATCCATGCTCAGAGAAGTTATATGACCTATGCAAATAGGGGGGTTATGATCCATGCTCAGAGAAGCTATATGACCTATGCAAATAGGGGGTTTATGATCCATGCTCATAGAGGGTTTATGAACTATGCAAATAGGGGGATCCATGCAAATATCCCATGCAAATACGATGTGCATGGTATGGGGTTAGGACCCATGCAAATAGCCCATGCAAATACGATGTGCATGGTAGGGCAGCTCCTTCGGGTTACTCCTGATTTACTCGACATGGTCATGACATGATCTGTACTGGATGATTGTGCCATGTTCTGTACTGGATGGTCATGACATGTTCTGTACTGGATGATTGTGCCATGTTCTGTACCGGATGATTGTGCCATGTTCTGTACCGGATGATTGTGCCATGATCTGTACCGGATGATTGTGCCATGATCTGTACCGGATGATTGTGCCATGATCTGTACCGGATGATTGTGCCATGATCTGTACCGGATGATTGTGCCATGATCTGTACCGGATGATTGTGCCATGATCTGTACCGGATGATTGTGCCATGATCTGTACCGGATGATTGTGCCATGATCTGTACCGGATGATTGTGCCATGACTTGTACTGGATGGTCATGACATGTTCTGTATTGGATGATTGTGCCATGACTTGTACTGGATGGTCATGACATGATCTGTACCGGATGATTGTGCCATGACTTGTACTGGATGGTCATGCCATGACTTGTACTGGATGGTTGTGCAGATCTTCCTCGGGTCGCTCCCAACAAAGGGTCAGTACTTTCCAGAAGACCTCTGGTAGTTCCCCTCACACTGTGGGCCAATCATCTTCTCCCCTCAGCATAATTGTACCAGAAGACCTTTCCATGAACATAATGGAGGAGCCAGAGCTGCCTTCCGACCATCAGGGTTTAAGGGTTCAAGTAGTGGCTGCAGACCATCAGGGTTTAAGGGTTCAAGCAGTGGCTGCAGAACAGTCAGCCAACGAGACACACGACCGTCTGTCACACCCATCACAAATAGGAGGCGGAGGCAGCAACGGAGGCATGCCCTCAACACAAAACTGGTCTTCCACACCCCGCAGCGCATCCCAGCAATCGTGGCTCAGCCTTGGCAGCATCGGCCGCTCAAGTCGCCCCTCTCGCCCTGAGCTCAGTACAGGCGGTACAGGTGCCAGCAGCCACCTGCCACCCTCAAACCAGAGCAGCTTGCAAATGAGAGGGGAGGGTGAGTGGCAGCAACATCTCCCTCCTGGATTCTCAGAGACACCATCTTCTCGACCACGCCGGCCCTCTAAGCCTAGCGCCTCCTCTTTGGCTGTAGACCTAATGCTGGTTCAAGGACTTGCTGCCACCACGGCATCTTTATCTCCCAGGCAGCCTTACACTCACAACTTCCCAGTACAAGCAGGGACGTACAGCAGCTTCTCCTCACCCCGTACTGCACACAGCCGCTTACTGATGGGTGGGCTCCCGGCAGGAAGTGATAGCAGCTTCTCCTCACCCCGGATAGCACCTGGAGGTATGCCCCAGGTGCAGCTGCAGCTACAGCCAGTTGCTTGGGACCCTTCCCGAGGACAGCGCCGCCCCCGTCCCTCTCAGGACTCTGGCAGTACTGCACCGACCCCCCACGGCGGTACAGGCTCCGTTGCAGAGAGCCCTAGTAGCCGCACCGCCTCTCTGTCCGTCATGATGTCTCCGCTGGTTCGTCGCCTAATGCCTCGCTCCCATTTCAGCCATGAGCATCCCAGTGTGTCCTCACCACCGCCCATGGAGGTGGAAAGGGCGTTGGCAGGTGTGGATCAGGGTCCCCCCAAGCCCTCTAGGGACATGAGTCAGCAACAGGCAGACCATTCCGCTCACCGACACCGCTCCTCTCCTGGTTGGCCGCGGCCCGCATCCTCTGGCCAAGGCACAGAGCCTGTTTTGGGTGAGGGCAGTACCTCTCTCACTATTGGCAGTGGGAGGGATACCCCAGAGATATCCCCTAGGACTAGTATGCTAGACCCTACCCTCGCTAAGAGCAGAATGCAGCAGCAACAACAGCAGCTGCAGAACCTGCAGACTGCCTCTGGCAACAATTCCCCTAATCACTCGGGTCAAAACGTATGGACCTCCAAGCAGCAGCAACAGGTTGCTCCAGCTTCTAGCAGCTTCTCCTCACCAGACACATCTGCTAGCATTAAAAAAGACTCAGTTTTAAGTTTTGGAGCTCAGCCTGACTTCGTCAGCTCAGCGTTGGGGGATGAGGTGCACCAGCAGTGAGTACTTATCATCCATCCTACTTGCCTCAGCATGAAGCACTGAACCCTGAACCCCAAGACCAGCAGAGCACCAGCATTACTGTGTACCTTGTCATATGGCTGAGCAATAAAAATGCATCCCATGCCAAATGCATGTCCCTCAATTTTGAGCAAAAAAGGGTTGAGCCTTATCTCTTTCAAGCTCCAATGAATTTGTGTGGCCTTATGTTTTCTGCTTACCTGGCCCTACGCCTGTCTTTCTGTATCCAGGCCTCCCTTCCCACTCCCTCTTAACTGATTGCCCCGTCAATTGAAAAAATAAATCTCGCTCAAAGCCCTGTCATTTCTCCTTTCCCATAAATCTCTCTCAAAGCCCTGTCTTTTCTCCTTACCCATAGAGCTCTCTCAAAGCCCTGTCTTTTCTCCTTTCCCATAGAGCTCTCTCAAAGCCCTGTATTTTCTCCTTACCCATAGAGCTCTCTCAAAGCCCTGTCTTTTCTCCTTACACATAGAGCTCTCTCAAAGCCCTGTCTTTTCTCCTTTCCCATAGAGCTCTCTCAAAGCCCTGTCTTTTCTCCTTACCCATAGAGCTCTCTCAAAGCCCTGTCTTTTCTCCTTACCCATAGAGCTCTCTCAAAGCCCTGTCTTTCCTCCTTACCCATAGAGCTCTCTCAAAGTCCTGTCTTTTCTCCTTACCCATAGAGCTCTCTCAAAGCCCTGTCTTTTCTCCTTTCCCATAGAGCTCTCTCAAGGCCGCCTTCAGGCATGCGCTCAGCCTCTGGGTACAATGCCTGGACCTCTGTACCCTTGATGGCCTCTACACTCAGACCCAGCCATGCCCGGCGTGCATTTGAAGTAAGCCCTAGTCCCTCACCCTCTAGCATCGGATCCCCCGCCCTGTCTGGCAACCAGTCCACTGCCCAGAGCGCGCTTCAACTGGGTACCGCTGCTTCTGCTTCTGCTGCTTATAAGCGACGCCTTTCTGCAGGTGTGGATGGCACATCGGGAATATCAAACTCAAACTCCCCTTTGGAGCCAACGTACCAGGTTCCAAATAGCCCTAGCATGGTTTCGGGATCTAGCGTCCCACAGCGTCCATTTGGCCGCCTCTCCGCCACCACGCTTCAGCGGATGTTGCATCTCCCTTCCCATAATAGTCCTGGTAGTCCTGCTGATCTCCGACTAAACGAGGGATCAGAGGGAAGGCAAGGGGCTGGAAGTGCCTCTGACGGCTTGTCAGGAGGAAGGAATGTCTCCAGCCCTGCTATCACTGGGAGTGATAGTAATGGGAATGAGCGCAGGTCAGCAGTTTCGTTGAGCGGCACGCCCTCACACCGACACAGGGGCGGTTCAGCCAACCATGGTCTGACAACAGAGGTGGTAAGCAGAGGGTCCCAGGTGGCAGTCATAAGGCAAGATCTAGCACAGCCTGTGTCACCTGATAGAGTGACTGATAGAGTGACTGTTAGAGTGACTGGCAGTGACTCTAGGGGGCACTCTAGCGGCCTCATTCCTACACTCTCTTCAGGGCAGATTGCTGGTGAGGATGTATGCTCCGCCCAGAACGTTGAGCGTGGTTTGAGCGGGGCCATGAGCGTTGGCATCCCCCCTCCCACTGACGTGGGCACTGCGAGCAGTCATGAAGGTCAAGGAGTTGGGAGTCAATCTCATAACTCCCAGGATGACTACATTGAGCGCTACTCCTCCAGGCCCTCTTCTTCCAGCCACCACCCGTTGATGGCTGCCGTGGCCTCTTCTCCCACTTCCGTGACCACCACCTTGACCACCTCTGTGCCACTGGGAAGTAGCTGGCAGATGTCACCCATGCAATCCACGTTCAGCACTGGCACTGTTAGGAGACCTCCTCAGGTACCTCAGCTCATCATCCCCCACTCTCCCAAGTCCTCGCCAGCAGTAAGGTCTCCCATAGAGATGGAGCGACCTAATACTGCCAAAAGCCCGTCCTCCTCGGCACTAAGCCCCTCACACGCCGCCGCTGCCAGGCTTGCAGTGGAGGCTTTAAGCCCAACAGGCAGGAAGGAGGTGCCTAGGAAGAAATTGGGCGGGAGGTCTAAAGGAGGGACTGAAATAACTTCATCATCCAAGGTGCGTGGTGGCTCTAAAGGAGAGACTGAAATAACTTCATCATCCAAGGTGCGTGGTGGCTCTAAAGGAGGGACTGAAATAACTTCATAATCCAAGGTGCGTGGTGCCTCCGCTTGTATTGTATATTGTATTGCCAGTGATCTGACATGTACTTCTGCTTGAATGTGTGATGATGACTGCAGGAGGAGGGGACTGCAGAGGATGGGGGGCAGGTGACAGCGCAGGTGAGCTAACACACATTATTCCACACCAGTTCACACAAGTCGCATTACCCAATGCTGTGGGCTTGACTGTCACATGAATGTTGTGGGCTAAACTGTCACATGAATGTTATGGGCATAACTGTCACATGAATGTTATGGGCATAACTGTCACATGAATGTTATGGGCATAACTGTCACATGAATGTTGTGGGCTTAACTGTCACATGAATGTTGTGGGCTTGACTGTCACGTGAATGTTGTGGTCTTAACTGTCACATGAATGTTATGGGCATAACTGTCACATGAATGTTATGGGCATAACTGTCACATGAATGTTGTGGGCTTAACTGTCACATGAATGTTATGGGCATAACTGTCACATGAATGTTATGGGCATAACTGTCACATGAATGTTGTGGGCTTGACTGTCACATGAATGTTATGGGCTTAACTGTCACATGAATGTTGTGGGCTTAACTGTCACATGAATGTTATGGGCTTAACTGTCACATGAATGTTATGGGCATAACTGTCACATGAATGTTGTGGGCTTGACTGTCACATGAATGTTATGGGCTTAACTGTCACATGAATGGTGTGGGCTTAACTGTCACATAAAATGACAACTAACAGAAATATACTCTTGACAGTGCTTCAGCAGACTTTGAATTGCTTACCTTTTTTAATGAAGGACATCATGTCTCTCATAGCACACAACTGATGAGGACATAATGTCCTTCTGTGGTTCACACTTCATAACACACAACTGATGAGGACATAATGTCCTTCTGTGGTTCACACTTCATAACACACAACTGATGAGGACATGATGTCCTTCTGTGGTTCACACTTCATAACACACAACTGATGAGGACATGATGTCCTTCTGTGGTTCACACTTCATAACACACAACTGATGAGGACATAATGTCCTTCTGTGGTTCACACTTCATAACACACAACTGATGAGGACATAATGTCCTTCTGTGGTTCACACTTCAGTGATGTTTGGCTTGCCGAACTTTTAACCTGATACCATGACTGTTAACCTGATACTATGACTTTTTCTTTATCCTGAAGTGTTTCAAGATCACACCAATGGATGGAGAGGAGTCTGGTGGGCCCTCTATCACTATGATCAAGTACAGGAACAACCTTGAAAAACATGTGAGTCAATGACTCCATCCCAGCCATGATTGCATGTGAGTCAATCACCTACTTAGGTGTTCTGATGTCAATCATGTGACTTCACCTACTTACGTGTTCTGATGTCAATCATGTGACTTCACCTACTTACGTGTTCTGATGTCAATCATGTGAGTCAATCACCTACTTAGGTGTTCTGATGTCAATCATGTGACTTCACCTACTTACGTGTTCTGATGTCAATCATGTGACTTCACCTACTTAGGTGTTCTGATGTCAATCATGTGACTTCACCTACTTAAGTGTTCTGATGTCAATCATGTGTTCTTGTACCCTAAACCCTAAACCCTACCTTCCTCCCCCAGTCTGAGATTCCAGAAGATGAGCCGACGGTTGTGCCTTTCAGCAATGCATCTACTCCTTCGCTGTCTATTGAGGTGGCCATTTGGTCATTGGGCTCCTATCGATTGAAAGGGGTGTCAGAGCTAGTGAAGGTGATGCGTTTACAATGCCTTATCTTTCTAAAAATCTGCTGGCAGTATTATTTTGCAGCATGGATGATCATAAGCTGCATGCACTCGATACATTTGAGAGAAGTCTCATGTGAGTTGTTGTATCTTATTTTAATGAAGAAGTGTCTTCCTCTGATGTGTAGGTTGTTCAGATTGTACCTGCATTCCTTGAAGGGAGAATCAAGCTGCACCAGAAAGTGCCATTGAACAAGGTGAGGCTTCATAATCAAACTTATGAAGCTTGTTGTTTGAGCTGTTTAAAGAAATTGAAAACCTGCTTGTGTCATTTTGTCAATTGGCGTGAAGTATGTGCTGTATGTATTGTATGTACTGCTACAATTAGCATTGCTCTGATTATGAAGGTTGCTACAGTTTCTATTGAGGTTGATTACAACAATACAACCCTAAAACCTTGATCAACAACTGTGCAACGCTTTCATGAAGTGCTGTATCCTCTATCTCCTCATCACTGTGAGCTGATGCATTCATAGGGCAAAGCCAGATGCATCCAAAGCCAAGTGCAGTGTGTGGATCGACTGACTATCACACTACCAGATGTGCAGCACTTTTCATGTTGTATCAAGCCCCCTGCCCTCCCTGAAGGGTCTTGGTCCGCCAACGCAGCACAGACTTCTGTCTATGTGAATGGATCTGACCCTTCCCTGGCTGCCAGCTTCATGCCTTCTAGAAGCTTCCAGGCTGGTACCATGGCACCTGCACCCGGACCCTCTGGGTTAGGTCTAGCCCCAGCCTACGGCGGCCTTGTCAGCGCACCTCAGTTACATCAGGGAGGAGGCACTACAGGAGGCACTACACCAGCAGGTGCCACCATCATCCTGGGCGGGGCCGGCAGCGGCACAGGCAGCAGTGGCAGCTTCTTAGCAGCCTCCAGGATATCCCCATTTGCAAGCATGTCTACCCCTGCCTCTGTCACAGCAACTGTGGGAACAAGACATATCATGGGGTTTTCCTTGCCGTCTGTGACGGAATATGTCGGGGAAGGGCTGTTTGGGAGTGATGGCGGTCTGACCCCTATCAGTGAGGTCCACACTGACAGCAGCCATACTCCAAGCAGAGACTACCGCCACAGCAGTTTAGGGGCACTGGCGGAGGGAGGCACTAGCTCTAACACAGGAAGCTTCCGGAGGCAATCTGCTCAGGATCATGGGACGCTGGGGGTGTCTGTTGGGTCCTCCAACTCATCATGGGCTGCAGACCGAATAGGTTCAGGTTCCCTTGATAGGCAGGGCTACCTTGCAGGCAATGTAGGGGTGGGAGGACCTGGTGGACTGTACGGATCCTTCGGTAGGGGGAGTGGGGGACGTCGGGGACGCCCACTACCTCAGTCTCCGTTCTATGCAGCAGTGTCAGAGAGCAGCCCCGGACATGCTGCTGCTACTAGGCAGGAGGGTGGCCACCCTAGCAGCCCCGGACATGCTGCTGCTACCAGGCAGGAGGGTGGCCACCCTAGCAGCGGTAGCGGCTCTACTGACGCTGCCACATCTGCTTATGCTATCACAGTTCCAAAGTTTGAGAGCTCTGCCATGGGCCTGAGTATGTCCCTAGGAGGACGTAACACGCAGGGAAGCATCAGTACTGATCCAGACACCAGCTCCATGTCTCTCCTAACTCCCAGTAGTAATATAGTTGACAAATTGTCAATGAGTACCAACAGCAGGTTACCAGTGATCTCTAATGAGTCATCTCCAGGAGCAGAACGCAAGTCCCCACCCACTCCCACTGCCATGAAACTGGGTTCTCCTGCTGCTGCTAGCCCTGCCATCAGCAACCGGAGGCAACAGAGCGAGGATCAGCAGAGCCTTAGTCTCAACCTGTACATGCAGGCGCGGGCTACCTCCAGCAGGTTCTCCTCTCAGCATGAGGTGGACTTGATGTACATGACTCCAGTAGAGGAAAGAGCTTCCAATGGTGTAGTTGTTGGCAGCAGGGTATACAGCTCTAGGGTATACAGCTCTGAACAGTCTGTGATGATGTCATCCTCTGGCAGAGGGGTTGCCTCAAGAGGTAAAGACTTAAGTAGCCACTCTGGATCTGGGCTGGAGTCCTTGGATGAGAATGTGATGTTTGGGAGGCCCTCTAGCAGGGGTGCTGGAGGTGTGGAGAAGAGGACGCCAACCGGAAGTGAGGGTGTGGGTGGGGGTAGTAGCGACAGCAGGTCTCGTTCTGGGGCAGGGACAGCAATGTCCAGCATGCCAGACAATGTGCTTGGAGAGGTTATTGGTGATGCAGCCGATTATGTGACACCACCCTATATGGACATGAGTAGGACGCCTCCTTCTGCGATGATGGGCAGTAGGCTCATAAGGAGTACAGAGAGGAAGCACTCTGGGGACAGCGGCACCCTCGGAGGTGCGTTACTGACGCCAAAGGCTGTCGTCCCAGCTGGGGTTCTGTTGAGGAGCGTGGGATCTGGAGGGATAGGTCCAGACAGCCGTCTTGTTACAGATATGAGGGGGAGAAGAAGTGCGGAAAGTGTGAATGTCCCTGGAGGTCTGCTGCCCATGCAGTCATCCCTGAGTTCTCTTCGCAGAGAAGTGACGGGGGGCTCGGCCTCTGTGTCTATTGATGTGCAAGGCATGGCGATGCAGGAATCTGAGGAGGGGAGCTTGAGCAGTTTCAATTTCAGGGCAAGCCCCTCAGGCAGCGGGAGGAATGATTCAGACTTGTTGCTATCTTTCAAAGGGGTCCGTACGCGGCAGATGAGGGCAGATCAGCAAGCAGGAGGGGAGTGTGATGAGATACAACCTATTGTTGTGAGAGAAGATCATCTTGGTAAATGATGAGGGTATTTTATATAGATACAAGGTAATCTTTCGAGCTCTTGATCGCATTCATAGCATAGGAATTACTTAAGGCTGCGAGGGTCACCCATTAAAATGGTCGTTTTAGGGGTTGAAGCAGTCTTGCGTGGTCTGAGATATGAATTAATCCAGTATGAAACATTAAACCTGTGTATGATTTGCCTAGACTACTTTCCAAGCGCTAGCATAGGTAGGTAATTTGTAAGAACTCTGTAAACTCAAGGCGTTTGATAACGAGATTTCGTGAGTAGCCTGTTACCAGAATCGTTCGAAACAGAAGCTCCATCAATGTTGCGGCATCGTTACGTGTACATACGCACACTTCCTCACACTGGTTGCAGCTGTCCGCGACCTGTTAGTACTTACAGTCTTCGAGACAGTATCTCTCAATTCCTATGGAATAAAATGATGATAACATGGATGATCCTTTGCACCTCTCTGCAAACGAACTGCGAGTCGTTAGAAGATTGCTTTGGACCGAAATCACTCAGCAGCTGAACCCTGCTGAGCAAGATGAAGTTAAAAAACGCCTGGACTGGGCACTTATCACAGAGAACGAGTCCCTCATGTCAGAAGCTGATGCATTAGCTGAAATTTTGGGTGAGGTCCAAGTCAAAACCAATGCAATCCTGGACCGCCAAAAAATTTGCACAAATCCAACTCGTAGCTTGGTAAGGATTAAAAATAGCAGAGCAATCAGTTAGGTTATCCTCCCTTCCTACATCAGGACGGATGTCTGCACCAAGCCTGATGTTGCTACATATGCTCCGATTATGTTGAAGTACATGCAGTAAATTTCTTCTACAGCACTAGAACAGTCTAAACATGCACTAAATGGCACCAATCTTATCTTCAGTTGTTGTGATTGTCTCACCTCTCCCACATAAAAAAGAATGCATTAGAATCTGTGAATAAGATCCCTAATGAAATGTGACGGCATGGCAATGCGCAGTTCACATTTATGTTTTTTGAGTTTCTCAGGTGGAGACAGAGGTGAAGGTTCTGGTGGAGCGATTGCGTGAACTGGCTGGATCCACACCATTCAGTGGCAGTGGCGTAAAAGGGAGAGACCCTGAGGCCGTTATTCCTCGATCCAACTCAAAAGAGCAGAATGTGGTGGAATACGTTTCCTCTGTGGCCATGATATCAGTAAGTGACATGAGCATGATGACCCAAGGGTAGGTGTCAAGGGTGCATGAGCATGATGACCCAAGGGTAGGTGTCAAGGGTGCATGAGCATGATGATCCAAGGGTAGGTGTCAAGGGTGCATGAGCATGATGACCCAAGGGTAGGTGTCAAGGGTGCATGAGCATGATGATCCAAGGTTAGGTGTCAAGGGTGCATGAGCATGATGACCCAAGGGTAGGTGTCAAGGGTGCATGAGCATGATGATCCAAGGTTAGGTGTCAAGGGTGCATGAGCATGATGATCCAAGGGTAGGTGTCAAGGGAACAAGAGCATGATGACCCAAGGGTAGGTGTCAAGGGTGCATGAGCATGATGATCCAAGGGTAGGTGTCAAGGGTACATGAGCATGATGATCCAAGGGTAGGTGTCAAGGGTACAAGAGCATGATGACCCAAAGGTAGGTGTCGAGGGTGCATGAGCATAATGATCCAAGGGTAGGTGTCAAGGGTGCATGCGCATGATGACCCAAGGTTAGGTGTCAAAAGCATGAACGGCCTTCAGTGCCCAAGACTATTTTGGGTTACAATAGAATAGAATAGAACCATACGCTTCCCTTACGTCTTCCTTCCAACTATTGATGGTGGTGCAGATGTCATCCTTGGACACAACCCTACGCCCTCGTACTTCCTCCACTCGTCCTTCCTCAGCCCGTCCCACCACCTCATCCACTCGAATTTCCTCACGGCCGTCGTCATCGGCAAGTTCTAGCTGTGCTTCGGCAGTACAAGATCCTAAGATGGTGGTGCAAGCAGTACAGAAGGAGCTGAATGTTTGGGACATCGATCGGATCAAAGAGCCGTTGTGTCGCGCATTGAAAGAGGAGAATTCTGCTTTGATGGAGGATGTTGAATACCTGCAGGGCATGCTCATTGATGAATCAGACTTTCAGGTAAAAGATGAGGAAACAACCTGTTCTAAACCCTAGAAGATCTTGTTAGGGCTTCTCCATTCAGAATGAATATTGCTCTTGTGAATGGATGTATGATATCATTCGTAATGGAGATGTTGGAAAAGTGTGAACGTATGTGTTGAGAGGAGTCCACACTAACAGCTGCTTATTTAAAGCAACAGCTTTTATAGTTGCTGTTGCACATTTTGTACGGCAGAAGACACTCTACACAGTCAAGATATTGAAAAGCATTTGATGCTGAATTCACATAGTTGTCTGTTGTCATTAAAAGTCATTTTGTAGTATGCTCTTGGAGAATGAGGATCAATAATGAATTTGATGGCATCATTATGCTCAGGTTAAGGCTGCAATGCCTGCTCCCAGTTTGGAGGATCTGAGAGAGTATGGGCATAAGCTGCGGGCAGTTGTGGCTGCTGAAGAGGGTCGTGTTGAACAGGAGTTGAGGGTCAGCCGTATGTTCTCTGTTGTGGAGGAGGAGCAGGGCAAAGCGCGACGCCTGAGGGGCATGGTACAGGTGTGGGTATTTTTGGTCAGTGCTTGTCAGTTGTTGGCCTAATAAAGTGGAGGCAGGCCCTATGACTCAATATGAGGCAGGCCCTATGACTCTTGGCCATGGGGCATGGTACATGTGTGGGTCTTGACATGACACCAAAACAGCTCTCATTAGACAAACCCCACGCTCTGATCTGCAGATTTCATTATTGTCACATGGTGGCATAATTAGCATGTGACTGTCCCTATGACTCAATATCTTCTTGATCCTAGTGATTCAACCATGATGGCCACCTCTCCCTCTCATTTTCAAGCTCCTCGCCCTGTTATTACATTTGAGCAGGTGTCACGAGAGGACATTGCCCTGGGCAATGGAAAATTATCCCCCGATCAGGTATGAAGCCCAGCTTCTTACAGAGCTCGTGAATTATCATCATCCTTGTCAATAATAGAGCTATCACAATCAAATGAGTGCTGTCTCAGATTCAGTTGTTTTTGTTCCTTAGTCCAATCATAACAAAGCATTTATTTTTGCTGCTCTTATCAGATGATTGCCCTTATCTTTCTGAGTACTAATGTTGCAAATGATATGACACTCTTACTCTGCGCTTGACTCAGGATTCAACTCCTGGCCAAGGCTCCAGCCTGAATTCTAGAACACTGAATGGTAAGAGGTATAAAAAACGTTGCTGGGGCATCGCGGGATATGGAAACAACTGCGGCATCAATCTCATTTTTGTTTCATTTTCTTTCATGCTGTAGGAAAGTTAATTTCTTTTGCCAGGTCTGTTCTTACGGATCAATACACTTCTAGGGATACGTGTCATGGATGATGTTCCTGAAGTGTATGACATTTTCAAATTTCAAATTCTGTGATTATGGAATCGCGCTTCCTTATTATGCTCTATTTCACTGTCATTAACAGGAGCTCAATCCCATCTAAGATCTACCAGTAGTGGAAGATCTGCAGCAAGATTGGCAGCAGGCAGTATTCTTAACAGCTCAGCATCCCTAGCTTCTTTTAAATCTGGCCTGAGGCCTTCCTCTTCTTCTGACATAGCATCATCCCTCTTGCCAACAAGCGAGTCAGCTGCTACAGCTGCACCTTCAAGGGCAGAGAAGGACCTACTTGTGAGAGAAAGTTCCAAGCACTCTTCATCCTTAGCACCTGTAGGGATGTCAGCCTCTTGTAATGCCATTAGGCCCAAAACAGATGCCAGGCTATCGAGCCCACAAGGATTCTCTGATACTGCATCTACATATAACATGCCATCATCCAGCTCACGGCGCCCCGTGAACCCTGTGGTGAACCCTGTGGTGAACCCTGGTGGTTCTCTTCAGAGACCAGCTCTACAAGCATCTCCTGAGAAGGCGGCAAAGCTCCCTCCCCTCAGCCATGACCTGGCTGTTAGATCACGGCCTGCACAGCTTGCACCTCTGAACCAGTCGAAGGTGAGCCTGAGTGGGCGTGAACCAGAATCAAGGCCTGCAGGGTCTTCTTCTTCTTCCGCTCGTCAATTATCACAGGATTTGACTGCATCTTCTGGTTCATCCATGCTGCTCTTGGGCAGAGATACACCTGCAAAACCTCGGTCAACAGCATCGGCTAAGAGGACAGGGAGCTTAGGTGGGCCTATCAATTTGGTTGAAGAACTGGAGGCTGAGGTAGATTCAGTGCTGGGAGGTGTTGCATCAATTTTAGCAAAACACGGCTTGAGACCGAGCAGTGTTGAAAAGCCGACTAAATCAAAGTAGATTTATACAAATACTACTAAGATTTGACGTAACATAGAGACTACTAGGATGTGACTTGAACACTGAAGGCACTGTTGTGCCGTACAGCAATCTGACTTATGGGATCTCCAATATAGTACCTCTCTTATTTTATAACGAAGCTTTAAGCTACAGATTTATTCAGATCTTAGGTTACCTTTTTACTTGGAGATGAACTGACCTTTTCAGCTCTAGGCCACGTCTGTGGATGATACCGAGTTTGCTTGGATTTGAGGTTTCAAGCAGAGTGCAACTTGGTAGATGTTCCCTTGTTATAAAAAGTACTGAGCCACGGACTAAAAGGGCCCCAGCCGTGAAGGTAGATATTTACAACAAGATGAGTACGTTCGCGCGTACCATCTTTACTAACTCTGTTTGGATCCATGTAACTCTAAAGTTCTTAGTTATCTATGTTCGTTTTTTTGTAGGCTCATGCCTTCGTCGGCTCTGCAAGCTCGATCATTCATGGCGATTCTTTGACACTGGTTGAGCCATCATCATCATTCAAGCCAGTATCCAGTGATTTGGTAAACCCTACATCAAACAACGACACCATTATAGCCTTGTCTGACCTGGAGCTCCAACTCAGACACCCTGAGGCCCTGTCTGAAAGCAGGAGTCCTTCTACATCAGCATCAACAACAGGATTTAAAGCCGGGAGCCTACCATGCGAGCCCTGTCAACACGCGCACTTGAAAGCTGGCCACCTCTGCCCTGACTGTATTAATGAGAATGATAATGCACACATCACCACTTGGTGGTCCCCTGCTTCTGTTCGCAGCAAGTACGCGCAGAAGAGAGTAAGGCCTACTTTGATTTCAGAGCCGGAGGGAGAAGTCCAGACTCAAGTAGGCGGGAATGACCTGCAACCCTCTGAGAGTGAGAAGCTGTGTCCTAGATCTGCAGGGGTGGGGAGCTCTCATGATGAGATGCAGAGGAGGATGAAGCCTAGGCAGGAGAAATCAACTTCCAGCATGCATTCACATGAAGGTCTGGAGACCAGGCATGGACACCCTTCCCAGCAAGGTGCAGGGAACAGGAACTCTGTCGAGAGGACTGGAAACTCAGCTGCAAAGCAAGGTGCAGGGAACAGGCACTCTGTCGAGAGGTCAGCTGAAAAGCTAGCAGGTCATAAGTACCAACCTCTGGACCGAAAGGTTGGCACTCATGACGCAGAAGCTCGGCAACTCACTGCAGCTATCGCCAGGGCTTACACAAGGGGTGAGCTAGCTGAGTTACTTGCTAGACATAGGGAGAGTTGTAACTACATCCACATTGCAGCTATGATTGTGAGGCTAGTGGAGGTTGAGGGCCTTCAACGGCCATCCACGCTGGCTGTACTGCAGCACCAGGCAGCGCTGCAGCAGCGGGACAGTCATCTGGGGTCAGGCAGCTCTGGAGCAGTACAGTGCCCTAGTAGCAGCTCTGTCTCCACTGCACCCGTAGGCACAGAAACCCTAATTGCTGGAGCTACCATAGCTAATCACCAGCTAACAGACCCATCCTCAACAATACTTAATTTTAGCAAAATGAGCTCGCCTACTCCCAATAGACTGTACACGTCTGTCACCACAGCAATCAATGGGTCTCCCACGCAGAGAATGCTGCCATCCTCTCCACCTGCGTCCCTTCAGAGAGTGCGTCACAGCATGTCGCGGGAGCTGATGTTAGATTTAGCTGCGGAAGCTGAGCGGCAGTTACCCAACATGGGACTACGAGAGGTTTCCAGTGTCATGTCCTCTCTGCTGAAGCTGAGGTGTCCTCTAGATAAGCCCGCCGTCATCCGCTACATGACGCGTGCCTTCCATGTGCTCAAACCTGTCAAGACCAAGAGATTAAAGAAGCTTCAAATGGAGCCGACACAGACAGTGTCCGCTCAAAGCCTCGTGGAGCTTATTCGTGCTGTAGCGGGGTTTGGAATGAAGGGTTTGAGGGTGGACTGGGCAGATAGGTACTTCTCCGCAGTTTCGGCACGCTGTGAGGAGCTCTCCGCTCAGGGTATTGCAGTGCTGCTGCACTCCTTGGCCAAGCTGGGTCACCTGCCCCCCCCGCTGCTCCGAGACCAGCTGGTTGAGCGGTTGGTGGTTCTTGCTGAGCGAGGCAGAGTGACAGAGAAGGTGGGCAGAGGTGGGAGAGAAGTGGCACCCTCACAACTAGTCACTGGTGCCAACAGGAGCAGCAGCAGCAGCAGAGAAGGCAACCCTTTTTTGTACTTCTCTCCCCCTGACATATCAATGACCCTCAGAGCCCTGGCAGTGCTCAGGACACAGCCAGCTTTGGAGCTGTGCCATCGCTTGCTGCTGGCCTCTCAACACCATCTTCCTCAGTTCACAGCTCAGGAGTTGGCCAACACTGTGTGGGGTCTGGGGAAGCTGAGGATGCAGCTCCCAGCTGGAGCATGGTGCCAAGACTTTATAGCAGCTGCTGAATTGGTTGTACTTTCAAGTACTGAACCAGATGAACTTTCCAGTGGAGGTCAAGCGCTGTCGTTGATCATGTACTCATTGGGTGTGCTGGGTGTCCTGCCTCCTGCATCCTGGTTGGGCAAATGCCAGGATTATGTACTGCGATACCAGCAAGGCTTCACAACCCAGGTAGGAAAAGTTTGTGTTATGAAGAGGGCACATGCCCTACTCAGTTATACATGGAACGTTCCTATCAAGTAAGGGCTGAAAGCTCACGCCTTGTCAAAGATGATGTTATGTGATGCATCATGTGAGTACCATGCATCATGCATCATGCATTTACATGTGGGTACCATGCATCATGCATTTACATGTGGGTTCCAGAAGTATGAAGTCCATGCCTCCTACATTGCATGCAGCGTCACAATGTGATGACCTGTGCTCTACCTCATCAGTTGATTCCTACTCATACTGCTTTGCTCTTTTGTCGCGCACAGCTTCACTCCTGGCTGGATCCTGTCAGCTATGATTACTTTGTGTCCCCCCCTGTAGGGCTTATCCTGTGTGGTGTATACTCTGGGGCTAATGATTACTTTGTGTCCCCCCCTGTAGGGCTTATCCTGTGTGGTGTATACTCTGGGGCTAATGATTACTTTGTGTCCCCTGTAGGGCTTATCCTGTGTGGTGTATACTCTGGGGCTAATGATTACTTTGTGTCCCCTGTAGGGCTTATCCTGTGTGGTGTATGCTCTGGGGCTAATGAACTACTACCCTGGGACTAGTTGGTTGCAGTCATTCCACAGCCTAGTAAGGGAGCGCAAGAACATGTCGCCTGCATCCCTGGCCATGCTACGCAAAGCATATGTGATGCTTCAATTCCATCCGGATAAACCCCAAGTCAGACCCCAACTCATACCCTTGCAAGTAACTGTTGATGCTGGAGTATCAGAGCATCAAGAGCGCAAAATTGCACCTGACTTGAATGGAAGCTTCAAGCAACAGGAGGCGAGCGCCCTTTTCTCTCCTCCAAGCCTGCATAGCGGAGGTGTGAACGCCACATCAGCAATTGAAGAGCTGCGCATGATGTTTGGGGACGATATTGAGGATGAGGAATTCATGAGTGAGGATATGGATTTCCGTCTGGTGGGTGGGCAGTCAGGTAACTTGTACTTCTTAGATACTGATGAGTCCAAAGGTCAAACTGTGAGTTTACCTATTCAAGAGCTCCTAACTGAAATGCCTAGGCCATCGCGATTTGCAGCCCGATAGCAACATGTGTACAGTAGTTCTTACTAGATGATATTTTTGATATTTAGCTTATCAAATAGACAGTCAGTAATAGTAACATATCGTTGTCTTCAAGTATTTCTTTTGGGGTTTGTATATCAATGATCAAATGTTAAACAGCTTTTGAATCCCTGAAGGTTGTTTCTAAACAGGAGGTTCAACATTAATTACAAGCCGTAATTCCACACAGCAAAAAGAGTATAGTGCAAGTGTGATACATTCAACACATTTTTGCAGCAATTCAGTACTGCTGTGTGCAGGAACTAGTCCTGTGAACAGAATTGACTCAATCCTGATGAATACTTAAGACACAAAGCTAAAATTTGAACACTTAGCATGCCATGTAAGATGGCGATGTGGCAGATGCACACAGTCAGGTGGCTGATTCCTTAGCAAGTACCTAGGTTCTTAACAATACCAATAACATTGGCGTGCAGATATCATAATGTCGACCTAATCACTTCTTTAAATATCCATTCCTCTTCGGCATACATTAGATGAAGAAAAACGTTCTGAACATCAACCTCAGTGGTGACTTTTTGAAGTGATATCGACCTGAAACGTTAATATCATATCAGATTTTGCACCTTTATTACGAAGATCGTGTAGAGTCAGCTCACCTGAGCTGGACGATTTGCTTTAGCATCGTATTCTGATAGGGTACTGTGCATGGAAAGAGGCACGTCAAAAGAATTCACAAAAAAATTACCACAATGCATTACCGATGGATCCTTCGATTTTCTACGTAGAAAAGAATCTGTGGCATAGTCACGCTCCAGACAGCAAGCGCTCCGGCATACTTCGCCATATTTGCGAACAGACCCATATTCAGATATGACAATGTTTTTAAGCAGCAATACTCCTAAGGGGCTCACAACTTTAGGGTATGGACAGGTTTTAGACAGTAGCAAGGAAGTAAGTGTACATGCTTGCAAATTTAAAATTGTACAAGGTTTTTTTCATGTCCAAGTCACTTATTTTCCTGCTGGATTCAGTAAATGAAGCCTGCACCCACTGGGCCAAGGAGTGTATGATGCAGATGAGCAGCGCAGCTGTCTTGTATGCAAATCACAATGTGCATCTTCAACTTGGTCTTTATCAAATTCATGATAAAGATAATGAGAAGAATGTCTGTGTTGCAAGGCTGATGCGGCCATCTTATTTCAACATAAGGGACTGGAGTACAGCTGTTTCAAAGCTGCAACCTGCATCAAATCATTTGCAGCTGGTGGATAAAAATCGAATTGGTATGCATCGAAACATACATTTCATGGCTTTATTTTTGATTACTGTTTCTGGCTCTGAATTTTTCTTTCCTTGGGTTTGAATCCTGGGCATGCAAATTCAGCCTTTTGCCTCAAGTCTTTGGTTCTGCTTCTTTGCAAAGACACAACACCACATACTCAAGTAACAATACATGTCTTGTCCACATGGTTTTCGAACGCACCCCAGATTCAATGCATCTTGGAGGTAACATTATACTTGCTGCTTGAATTTTTAAATTTTGAAGTCAAATGTCAAGACGGCAGATGTCTATGACAATAAAGTACTCATATCCGCTTGAACATCTTAATGAAACGCAGAAAGCTGCAACCTTGAACATTCAAATCAGCTTCACCCTGCTGGTGCCATCAAAGTCTGAGTTCAAACTTGATGGACAAGGACTGACGCTGCAGGCAGGGCCCTCACCATCAGCTTGTATACCCTGGCTCTCATTAGGGATCTGTGTAGATATTGATACCACCATAGCTGCTTTTTTTGCTGAGGTGTCAACAAATGAGAACTGCTCAGTGGAAGCTTGCTGCACAGGTATGCACTTGCAGCATCAAAGTCATGCACAAAAGCACTTAGGGCAAATTAAAGAATGGAGGCAAGAGAATCAGTCCTGTTGCAAGTGCTAGTTGCCCCTAAAACAATTTTTCTGATCTGTCTGATTTGAATTTTCAGAGCCGCTGATGGCAGAGAGGCTTTGCCAGCACTGGTTGCAACAAGCCATGCCAGCAGTGAGTGCGCCCTTGAAAGTGATGCTCAGATTGCCATCATCAGCAGGCTCCTATCAAATGCACAATGAAGCCAATCTGCAACAAGTACCGAGCTACATAACCTCACCTCCAGCCAAGGAGCAAACAATCAGCTTTCAGCTGGTCCCTCAGATAAGACACATGCATACTGGTGTAAGGCTTAAAGGTCTCTGCGCCTGCCACAGGTTACCTGTGGTGATGACGCAGCAATCAGGTGCTTTCAATAAAAGGAGAATCAGGTGCTGCGAATGCAGAACCACCACCTTCTGAGCAGTTACCTAGGACAGAGACAATGTCAGTCAGGATAAGTGCTAGAGAAAGTGGTAGTAGTATGTTAGGTGTTTAGCAACCCATGGTATCACTGGATATGCTTCCTTGGCTTCATGGCATCCCTCATATATATCCTGTAGCCCCTTTGCTGCAATGTTGTAAGCACTCTCAGAAAGTCCATACTTTTCTTTCACTGGGCTGTATAGCATGCGTCCCTATATTTCCTGCATTGAGAGGGACATTTTCAAAATTGCAGTGCTGACCCTGACTGCTTTCCGACTCCACAGCATTTTTGTTGGACCTTAGCAAAGTTGAGTCAAACCTTGCAAAGCAGGTATGGAAATAGATGGTAGCAGGCCCTGCTGTCCAGTTAGCAATGAGTGCCTCGATGCCTTGTCCCTGGTCAAAGATGAAGAGGTGGTAGGAGTGGGATTTCATCACACCTTGAAAGTCCCAAAGGGTCTTCAGCCTCCCTTCTTGAGGGACCAAACCTTGCTTTTGGGGACAGGCATTAAGCTCAATGCTGAGAGGTTGATACAGGTAGATACTTATAGCACAACTCTGGTTTAAACAAGTCTTCATGTCTGAGACCTAACACTTTCCATGAATTCAATCACCAGCTCTTGTGTGGACGTGATTACAGCATTGTGATTAGAGTTTTGAGGTATCCGTTTCATCTTTCTTTTGTAAGGTTTCCATAATTTGTGATTCATCCAACGATTCTGTGAAGGATAACTCTGCTGTCATGAATGTTTGACATTTGATTTATGAGAGAGTTCCAGGTTAGGATCATATGGTTATGTCCAGGCCTCATGTCAGGGTTTAGGTGTGAGGTGCAACAGCTGAGCTGTGCTCACTACCTAATTTGACATGCAGACATCAAGCTTGAATGAGAATCTGGTCTAATTTGACATGCAGACATCAAGCTTGAGTGAGAATCTGGTGTTTGGAAGTCCCTATGTCTTACTACCTGCCAGCACTGCGGAATTCGATCAAGAGCAAGATTTTGTGGAGAACCTCAGCACTGCTGCAGCTATTGGCCAAGTAAGTGTGGACATTCACAGTCTGTGACCAAGTAAGTGTGGACACTCACAGTCTGTGATCAAGTAAGTGTGGACATTCACAGTCTGTGACCAAGTAAGTGTGGACATTCACAGTCTGTGGCCAAGTAAGTGTGGACACTCACAGTCTGTGACCAAGTAAGTGTGGACATTCACAGTCTGTGACCAAGTAAGTGTGGACACTCACAGTCTGTGATCAAGTAAGTGTGGACATTCACAGTCTGTGACCAAGTAAGTGTGGACATTCACAGTCTGTGGCCAAGTAAGTGTGGACATTCACAGTGACTGCATTTGAGCAGTTCTCCCTAGCAACCCTACAATGTGGGGAGGGGAAGATCTCCTCCCTCGGGTTTTACCTCACTTAACCCTAGGGAAACCCTCAACATGCGCCTTGTAGGTCAGTGTGGGCAGTTCTTGTAAGCGAGTGCAATGTAAGACTGATCTATCCTTCCTTTGTCTGAATTATATTCTTAACGGTAGTTTCAACTCATTTCGTAGAAATGAGATCATGATACATGATATCTGCATGAGCTATCCAGGCACATAAACTACGCATCACAGAAAAAAGGTGACGATGAAGCTAAACTACCACCTGTGTGTTTTTGTAGATGCTGGATGCCGCTGGAGCATCCCTCCTGGCATCTAGCCACTACAGTTTGGATGAAGCGGTACACACTCTCTGCAAGCATTGGTACTGCCTAGTACCCTCCACACTGGCCTCCGCTCCTAAAATAGCTGGGGAGTCCTGTACCGCAAGCCTAGCGGAGTCACAGCATTCACTGCATGATGGGGCAAGCCATAATGAGACTGAGTGTCAGCAGCTCCCTGCTGAGATGTCTGCGGCAAGAGGCTCCGTAAACCCTGAGGAATCATTAGCCAGAAGATCCCTAAACCCTACTCCGCCTGCAAAAGTGTGTTTCCTCGTCAAGTCTGTGGCACACAAGGTATGTCTGAAGATGGGCCCCAGGTTAAGAATCTGACGGATGAAGGTTAAAACTTGAAGCTTTGAATAGATCGAATGCCCAAAGTGACTAGGGAGGACAGCACCAGCATGAGACACACCACAGCGACTAGGGAGGACAGCACCAGCATGAGACACACCACAGCGACTAGGGAGGACAGCACCAGCATGAGACACACCACAGTGACTAGGGAGGACAGCACCAGCATGAGACACACCACAGCGATACATTGTCTTAACAAACTGAGCATTCTAGGTCAGGGACATATGTGATCAAGGACATGTGTGATCAAGGATTGTCTAAGCATGTCTGTTGGTCTTGCTTCAAGGTACATTTTTTTTATCAATACTGTTTCTATTAACCACAGGACATCCTCTTACCACCGCCCAGGGATGTGGAGTCTTATACCTCCCACACAGTCACGTCAAAACAGCTGGCTGCAGCAGCTGTACTGCTCTCTGCGCTGCCAGGCCTCAGCCCTGTGTGTGGCAATACAACAACAGCCAGCCACCAGGCATCAGACATTGTACATTCTCACAATGAGTTGAAAGTTAGACTCTTACACCTTCAGGAGCAATCTGTGTCTGAAGAAGTCATTGAACTTAGCAAAGAGGTGATAGCTGCAGAGGATGCTGGCAGCGAGAGGCGTACATCAGATGGGAGGCCAGTCACTTGCAGTGTACACTCATCTTCCGGGGGGGTACAGCCTAACAGAGATCAACTACAGCAAGGAGGTAATCAGCTACAGCAAGGAGGTCATCAGCTACATCCCAGTGGTGATCAGATTCAACCTGGTGGAGGGTGTGATGCTTCAGGGAGGGCCTTGCGATTTTGGAGGGCCAGGGCAGATGAGCTGATGCAGAGCCGTGGAGAGCAAGGTGGCGGTGAGCATCCCCATGGTGAGGATTCCAAGAGGAGCGGCGCTGAGCTGGACAAGTACCAACCCATGAACCTCTGCAGCGGTGCTCATCAGCAAGTTACGGCCCTGGTAAAGAGCAGTGTGAAGATGGCAGTACCGCCGTCAGCCTCCTTGCCGGCTTCACACGGTCAAGATCAGGTACCACAGCTACAACTTCAGCTACTACATCCACCACTGCAGCCATGTTCAGTATTTGAGAGCGTGACTGAGCTGAGGACAGATACTGCTGTAGTTGGTGTGGATCACGCTGCTTCCACTAAGCAGTACAGCTGTGGTAAAGGCAAAATAAGTGCGTCCTCAAACGATCAAGTTGGGATAGACCTAAATCTGAATCAGGGCTTCTTCAATGGCAAGCAGAGGCCAGAAAATTTGATGGCAGAGCAAGGAGGTTTGGCTGTGCAACAAGTGGCTGGGGCTGTTTCGAGGGATCGACAGCAGATTATGGCTGCAAACACTCATCCTAGGGCCACTGCTGAGAGAAAGAGAAAAACATTTCAATCATCCGGGCCAGATCGTTCGAAAAGTGGCAAAAAAGGGGCAGCAGCAATTAGCTCTCACAGCATAGTCCCATCTCTCAACATCGTACAATCAAAGCTTCATTGAATAAATGTAAAGTACATGTTTTAAAATGAGTAATCGAACTACCGTCTGTAAAAGTAGCTGACATCCTATTGACAAAAACCCTTGTTGCGAGGTATGTTTAGCAAGGGGTTGCCTTCCTTTGTCACAACATGACACCTCAATCCAGCCTTTTCACGATGTTTTCTTTATCAGTTATCGCAGCGTGTGCTGCTAGGTCATCAGATCTAAGCAAGAGGCTCGGAATTCAGAAAATTGATGGACCAAGCAGTCCCCCCCCTCATCCCGCCTGGCCTTCGTCTTTCGAAATGCAATATACGATTGAGTTGCCATACGTTCAAGCGATCCAAATACCAGGTCTAAAGTGAGCATGAGAATCTGAGTCTGCTTTATCATACAAATTACAATATTAACTTCATAAACATATTTTACGTTTTATATGCCTGTTGTCTAGGTAGCACTTTGCACACTTCCATGTTTGCTTTACCGTTTTTGTCAGGATTCCTATTCACATCTGGTATGATGGGCCAGGGAAAAAGCTTCGTATGGATGTTTATGGGGGCCTCGACAGTACGTATATATTGCCGGTGAGTGTGCAGAATTCGTTATGTGCAAAGCTGTGGAAAGAGTTCATACGTACCTACCAGTATCGAAAGGCATGACGTATACATGATGGATACGACGAGCTCTATCGCTACCCTCTCCCCAGGATTTTACTTACAACACATTCCCAAGGATTCTCAAGAAGTCTTGCCTCAAAATCAACAACACAGTTGGCCCAACATCTCTTCAAGTATCAGAAGATGAAGGACTACAGGTGCTGTTCAAATTATCTCCTTAGCTAGAAGGGGAACCAAATGTGGTTTCCTATCTGTACACAAGAGCATAACATTTAGCTGGTCCAAGGTCTACACCTTACCAGGATCTAGATCATTCTTCATTTCCAAGATGGAATTTTTCTTGATGTACACGACATGCTTCTCCAATATGTGTCTTGCTACAGCCACCCCTCCCAGACATTTCAAACTGGCTGTTCTCCGGGGCTGCTAAGCTCCCTAATGGCATGCTAGCTTATGTGTGGACACTGACAGAGAACCATCAGGAAAAGGTCTGCATTTTTCGAACATCAGCATTCTCTGTTCAAATTCAAATGCCTAGGCAACTTTTGTGTCTTGAACTTTCATGACTCGCTGCGCTCCTGCTTGACAGCCTGAGATAGACAGAAGCTCATGACTATGGGTAATGATGATATGCAGACCAATACATACACCTTCTACACAGCTCAGGAGGATGGCAGGCCCCTGAAACTGTACATGGCGGGTGTGAACATACTTTCTGGCAGGTGAGAGGATGAGTCGTTGCCTCTGTTAACTAGTGATCTCCCTCTAATTGGAGAGCACATGCAGATATCCTGCTCCTTTGAATTTCCTACCCCATGCAAGGGACCAGCATCGCTGATGCAGCTGTCTGATGTGTTTTTTTGAAACATAATGATAAAAAGATTGCCTGCAAACATACGTTTTTTGAAGCAATGAAGAGCTACTGAAAATAATTACTTGAGTGTGCCTCCTGATTTGCATTTGCTTTTCCTTTTTGTTTTGAAGCACGATCTAGAAGATGTTCTGACCACTCTTTATACCTACATCTCAAGCCATGCCCTTATAACGGTCACTCTTTATACCTGCATGTCAAGCCATGCCCTTATAACGGTCACTCTGAGATGCATTCCTCTGTAAATCCTGTGACCTTCCTCTTCTGCCCTTAAGTCACTCTGTAAATCCTGTGACCTTCCTCTTCTGCCCTTAAGTCACTCTGTAAATCCTGTGACCTTCCTCTTCTGCCCTTCAGTCACTTTGATCAGTACATTGTGGACTTTGTGCTGTTTTTCAACAATCTCTTCCCGGGAGCTGCCTCTATCTTCAAGCCTCCCGCGCTGTGCAACCCAGCAAGCACCGTTAGTCTGCACCCAAGTCTTCCGAAGGCTGTCCTGCATGCAGCGCCGCTGGCCCTCCTCCCATCCAGCCTCTTAGGGGGGGGTCTGTTGCATGAAAGTGGCTCAGAGGAGATCACAACACTGCTGCAGCCCCAACTTGTCAGCACCTCCTCAGCACCGCAACAAGGCTCTAAGTTCCTGGACAGGGCGCTGACTCACAGCATGGTGAGCTTGCTGGCTGGGGTAAAGAAGTCTATTGGAGATCTCATCAGTCACAGCACTTCATTGTTGATGCCCCAACGCTGGTCCTCTACAACTGGTACAGCTCTGTCGTCCTCCTCCTCTGCCTCTCTACTTTTGCAGTCTTCAAATCGTATTCTCATCGAGGCCTGGAACAGGGACCATTCTGCTGCTCAAGGCTTCAAACTCTCTATGAATCGATTTGCCAGCATGTCTCAGGCCCAGTTTCTATCCACCAGCTTAGGTCACATTCCCAGTTCAGGCTTTGGGCGCAATGTGGCAAAACCAGGTTTGCTAGGGCAGCAGCGGAAGGCAGGTGGAGGTGGGTACTTGGGAGTCTTCCAGCGTAAGCTGAAGGATGAAGAGCTTCCTGTAAGTGTGGACTACAGGGGGACCGGAGCTGACGGCATTGTGAAGGACCAAGCTTTCTGTGGTTCTTGCTGTGAGTCTGGAGTCAGAAACCTGCTTTTGAACACCGTTTGTAGCCCTGGGGTAGGCCTTGTGGATGGCGCATTGTGATCTGTAACCGTAATGCTCAACCCTGTACTTAGAGCATGCTGGTGTTGTCCTAGGGGCTATTGTGGTGTAACCCTAATGCTCAACCCTGTACTAAGAGCATGCTGGTGTTGTCCTAGGGGCTGTTGTGCTGTAACCCTAATGCTCAACCCTGTACTTAGAGCATGCTGGTGTTGTCCTAGGGGCTATTGTGCTGTAACCCTAATGCTCAACCCTGTACTTAGAGCATGCTGGTGTTGTCCTAGGGGCTATTGTGCTGTAACCCTAATGCTCAACCCTGTACTTAGAGCATGCTGGTGTTGTCCTAGGGGCTTTTGCTGCCACTGGCACCATGACCGGCACGTGGTTCAAAGCAACAGGACAAGCTCTGAGCCTATCAGAGCAGCAGATTGTGGATTGTGCTTGGGATCAGGGAAACAATGGATGCTGGGGTGAGTGATTGGGATCAGTGGAACAATGGATGCTGGGGTGAGTGCTTGGGATCAGTGAAACAATGGATGCTGGGGTGAGTGCTTGGGATCAGGGGAACAATGGATGCTGGGGTGAGTGCTTGGGATCAGTAGAACAATGGATGCTGGGGTGAGTGCTTGGGATCAGTGGAACAATGGATGCTGGGGTGAGTGCTTGGGATCAGTGGAACAATGGATGCTGGGGTGAGTGTGGAATAATACGGTGGTTCCTTCGCTTTTCACAGATGTGGCTCCGCACATCATCCAAACATGGACCTGTCAATCATCATATTCCATGATCTTGTAGGGGGCAATGGTGGGCCTGCCATGGAATTTGTGTGGTCTGCTGGTGGAGCAGGTCTGGAAGATGCTTACCCATACATTGGACAAAATGGGTACTGCAAGTGGGTGAAACAAAATGCATGACTTGATAATAATATGTGACCTCCCCCGATCGCTGTTGTTGGTGATTATGCACATGTTGGCGTCCAGTCAGCATTATGCACATGTTGGCGTCCAGTCAGCATTATGCACATGTCAGCTTAGCTGTGTTAGCTGTGGTCCCTTGACTGCCGTACTACCGCCCTGAAGCTGTACCATCCATGCTACCTGATTGTCTCAGTGCTCCTTCGATACTCTCAGATCAAACAACACCGACAAGGTGGCATTGTTTAGTGGGTACGAAATCATCCATGCACATGACGAGCTGGCCTTGATGGAGGCCTTGGCAACACGTGGTCCTTTGTATGTGGCCTTGGATGCTGTGCATCCTACCTTCAAATTCTACAGTGAGGGTGAGTGGTGCATTTTCTCCAGACTGTGACTCTTAACTGCTGCACAGGCTATGGAGTATGGCTTGTACCTATGGTATGTGATTGATTGGTTGCATGGTTGGCAGGTGGCTGAGGTGGGTGGGCGTGTAGATTTGGGTGTTAGCCTGGACAACGCAACTTAAGCTGCTTACCAGGAATTAGAGAAGAGGTCATTATGAGCCTACATGTCTACTACTGGAGAGACTCATCATTCTTGCTAGGCTGAATACGCCGGGCTTACCTTATGTTTATTTTACAGGGTTTAAAGACAGTAGCTACCTGACTCTGCTTAAAACATTCGTCGGGAACAGATTTTACTGGCCGTGTTATTGCTCCATGTTTGCAGGGGTATACCACAGAGATGACTGCGGGAGCACTGAGGATGATTTGAACCATGCTGTAACTCTGGTGGGATATGGAACAACCACAGAAGGTGAGGTGTAGCTGAAAGTATCTGACTCATGGCGTTCTCGTCATGGGTATGGGGTCTAAGCAAATTGTTGGTCAAAGTTTATTGTGTACGCATGCATTCAAAAGTGCTCAACGGAATACACTCTCACATGTTTTACATTTTAAACAACAACCACTGGTTTGCTCACTTCCCTTCTCCATGTTTGCAGGAGTGGACTATTGGTTGATCCGGAACAGTTGGAGCAAGCTGTGGGGAGAGGATGGGTACATGAAGATCACACGTAAGGGGAACGATTGCGGCATAACGCTGGCTGCAGTGCAGTCTATTGTCGATGAAGCGGCGGCGAAAGGCGAGGTCCGACGGGTGATGGCAGCCTAGACATTCAGCACGATCTTACTCAATATAGCGAGAACGATGTAGTGCTCGGTACAGAAGTCATCCAGAAGAAAGTGTGTTTTCTTCTTGCTACTTTTTATTTGACAAAATACATTTGTTAGAAACTTTTTAAACATTAGAGCACAGATACATTTGTCTAATCGGTTGTACGGTGAGGAGAATATTTAGGGATGTACAAATGTTTCAGATGTGCCCTTGGTCATCTTCTCTATGAGTAACAATGAAGCATTGTCAGTTCTGATCCCAAAGTGGTCTTCGTGCACATATACGCACATTGTTTCTCACCCTTCGGACATTCTTCTCACAAACTCCCATTGTGTATATATGACGCTCATGATGCTACCATTCACGGATGTTTTCGACAGTTGAATCAGTGAAGTATTGAAATCTCCCAGTATACACTTTACCTGCAGCATGTGGCATCTCAAAGACCTCTTTGACGTTACAACTAGCTCCGAAGTCAAAGGTGGGCATCAACTAGAAGAAAGGGCCTATGCTAATTGCTAACCCAGTAATATAATCATGCCACTTTTGCTCCAACAACACGCACACTCTCACATCCAAACAACAGCACTGATAAGTAGTAGTTGAAGCAAAGGCAACCCAGAAATACATAAGGGCGGACAGAAAGGGCCGATGCTTGATGTTAGCCCCTATGTGTTTCTGGGTTGCCTATTCTTCAATAACTCGTCAATGCTGTTATGTGTATTATCCATGTTGTTAATGCAGAATTGTCCAGCAGGGTGATCATGGTGAGCAAGGTGATCATGTGAGCTAGACATGCTATGACATATGTGAGATGCCTGAATTTGAATGTTCACACCTGAAGCTGCCACCACCAAGCCCATCACCCCCTCCCCCTTCCCACCCTCTACCTTATCCTACATCTCCTAACCCTAAGGGAGCTTGTTGAGCTCTCAACATGTAACAAAAAGCTCATTACATTGCATTCATTGGCAAACTCTTCAAATCAAGTTTCCAAGGTATTCAAAATAAATAGCTTGGATGAACACACAGGTTTTGACAAGGTTAGATTATACACTGACTCCCCTTTTTGTAACAATTCTCGTGTCCTGACAAATTTGTTGTTAGGTATCAACAAGAAAATGGGCATAATTGACAACATGAAGGAACACCACTACTCCTCCTTTCTCTTGACCTCTGCTTTATCTTGTGCAACAACAGCTTCATGGCAAGCCTTTGCAAACTTGGGTAGCAACCCCTTTGCTAACCTCTGTGTACCTTCATGACCTATAGGAGACGGCATCCATCTCTTCAGCTTCTTTGCAGCTTCAAATCCATTTCTGTAGTGCCTGGACGCTCGAGAAAGCGCAGCCAACCTGTCCTCATTGGGCCTCACGTCTATCATGGCAAGCACGCTGAGACAGAAGTGGGCTTCTGGCACAAATGGCAAGTCTCCATCAGCATGCTTTATTGCCTCCTCATAGTGATGTCGTGCAGCCTCAAAGTCTTTCCTGCAATCGGGCATGAGATATGCGTGATGAGGATATGTGTTGTAGAGAGTCGAGGGAAGGATCTACAACGTCGCGGTAAGATGTGGATAAGATGAGCATTTGAGGAAGATCAGAATTTATTGATGCTTATCCTTTTGATGCTTGATAGATTTGCGGGCAAGGGTCTGTATGCACCCAATGGGCTGCTAGAAGGTGCTGCTGCTGTAACAAACTGTAAACAAAGAAACAAACTAATCCTTTGCTCTACCATCTACATGACAAAAGACAACAATACAGAAATGGTAGACCATGCACTCACTTCTTCTGGAGCAGGCCTCCTGACTTGTAATGACAGAACGCAAGAATGAAGCTCCTCTGTATTGTAGGATCCACACCATTGGCGTTGATGTCCTTGCCATCAGGATCAGACTCAGCCAATCGAATGGCCTCTATATAATCCCTCAGGCATGCATCTGTATCAGCAAAGGCTGGGAACCTCATAGTCCAGTCAGCCCTCAACTTAAGAGTCACGGGGTTCTTTGGTTGCAGTTGCACACAACGGTCCATACGCGATTTGACGACCCTGGTGGTCAGGGAGTGATGCAGTTCAGAACTCTTGCTAGGGGGATTAGGGGTTCAAAAATTTAACATTCAGCGACAACAGGGGAGAGTGATGTATTTCAGAGAACATGGTAGAATGGAATAGGTGATGACTAATGTGTGAATATGTATGAATGAGTACCAATTCACGGACAGTTTCCAGACAGCCCATGCCCGGAATGATACCATCATTGGTCATACCTGTAATCTTCTTCAACGTCCATGGATGGCTTTCCATACAAATCCACTACTGTGTACAACAGCAGTACAAGGTACGCCTCCGCCATCATTGAGTGATAGATGTCCTGTTGCTCCGTTAAATTTAGGGAAAACAGATCTCCTATGAGTTCCAGTCTTTCCTCGAACTTCGTCTTCCACCCGCATGCCACCTCATCTATCTCCACAGCCTTGGCAAAATACTGCAGGCAGCTTTCGTGCTCTCCAGGGACCTCAGACATAAGTTTCTTCCAACCCTGAAGAAATCCAGAAGTTTTCAACATCGCAGCTCATACTGCCACAATGTGCCTGGTTGAGCCCAAGAGCTTCAATGCATGCATTAATAAGGCACTGACCTCTGCAAACAATTCAGCAGCCCTCTCTAGCCTTTTCCGGGTCTGAGACTCTTTACTGAGCTTTTTGTATTTCACACTCGCTAACATGGGATGCTTTTTTACTTTGCCTTCTGAAGAAACGTACGATATTACGATCACAATGCATACTGCAACTGCTATGATCGACCCCACTAAGAACCAGGCTGTTTTATCCATTTTAGCTAAATCCTATTTATGGATATCAGGATATGGCAGAATGTGAGTCA
Source organism: Chlamydomonas eustigma (assembly GCA_002335675.1). Lineage (NCBI taxonomy): Eukaryota > Viridiplantae > Chlorophyta > Chlorophyceae > Chlamydomonadales > Chlamydomonadaceae > Chlamydomonas > Chlamydomonas eustigma. Next base: position 239,211 of record BEGY01000066.1, on the reverse strand, counting down.
CATGAATCGCAATCAGATAGTCAAGAGTGTGAATTCCATACTGCAAGGCAAAACCTGTTCATGTTGCCCTTCGTTTAAATGCTGTTATTTTATGCCATGACTTCTTCACAGTGCAATTAGCTATGATGTTTGCACTTGTTTTCTTTTGAAATACTAATTCATCGGATTTTATATTACGCTGTTGTCTACATTGCGTTGCATTTAGTTAGAGGTATCTTCATGATGCAACAGGTATGCTTCCCTGTAGGAATTTGCGTTCGTTGGACGTTAACCCATACATCACTTACGCAGGAATTCATGGATGAACTTATGTCAAGAGTTAACAACTTGCAGAAACAGAATTCGATAATTCTCTCGCAACTGGGTGACGTTGCAAGACAGTTGAACGTAGCCTTTGGAGAGAATCAGATCCTTCGAAGTGAGCTACGGGAGACTGGTGGTGCCAACAATGGGACACCTCGAGGGACCCCCCGTCTTACTCCAACTGCTGCACATAGTCAACAGGTGAAGAATGAGGGAGGATTACCACGCTTGATTGAAATTCACACAAGCAAGAAGAATCAAGCGATGATGACTTCTTAAGGTTCCGAAGGTCAGAAGAGAATAATCTTGTGCCATGTGCATGCACTTTATTTAAGCTATTTCTTTTACAGTAAAAAATTTGGTGAGTAGCATTTGTTTCTTGAACCTCTTACAGGTGGTCCAGCATCCACTGGAAAATGGGCATCGCTAGAGCAATATAAAAATGGACACCTAAAGAGATAATGGTGTATGGAAATTACGACAGACCTCTTAACATGGATGGCTATCAAGGATAGGTGAAGATCTCTTTACATAGCCTCCAACTAGCAAACAAGAGCAGGATCGAGGTGATTCAAAAAGGATTGGCCCTCTTGAAAAAGACCTGAATGACGTTGCACATGCTACTTGTATGGTGGAGGACGATTGCAGGATCTCAACTGTCAAGGAGCCCAAATTCAATATTTATCAATGCGATGGTCTTTGAGTCCCGCTCAATTCATCAGCTTGGGGAAAGAGAGTGATGTTTGGTGGTGGTGAAGGATTTACTTTGATGCATTGAAGGACTGGTTGGCTGACTTGTGTTTATTCAAAATCTGATTTTTAAGTACTGCCAAATTGGATGCCAATATGAGCTATCTTTGTACACTCTATAACCTTAATGAGTTAAATCAGCTGTTGGTGTACTTGCTTTAGTTGGATTCCATAAATTTCTATCCTTGATTGACCCCCATGTTTCTCCTAAGTCTAGCTGAAGCATTCATAATCTATGTTGTCAAATTTTATCTAGATTGGGTTGAAAACACATTTATCTAATTAGCAGCTTTAGGCTCCGCAGTCTGTTCTGACTCTTGTATGTGTTAATTGAAACATGTAATAATCTAAGAGGCTGGACATTGTAAGTAGGTAACAGATACAAGCTGAGATTGGTACATCACACACACTAAGAGAGCACTCACCTTCATCTTTTGTCTTTTAATTAAAACATTAAAAGGCCAAGAGCCCTGACCTCCCTAAGCAAGCATGGGTAATCATATTCCCTTGCTACTTCTGGTCTTCGTCCTTTACAGGTTGCCTCAGCAGGGTACAATGTACTCAACTATAACAAGCCTACCCTAAACCCTAGGGTACAATGTACTCAACTATAACAAGCCTACCCTAAACCCTAGTAGTTACTAGTAACATATCTTGCATAATAGCTGATGAGACTCACAAGCAATAAATTACAGCACTACTAACTCAATATTAGCTAGCATATCGATACCGCCTTGTTTCCAACTAGCATGGCCTACAGAACATCTTGTTTCCAACTAGCATGGCCTACAGAACATCTTGTTTCCAACTAGCATGGCGTACAGTACATCTTGTTTCCAACTAGCATGGCCTACAGAACATCTTGTTTCCAACTAGCATGGCCTACAGAACATCTTCACGGGCTTAGAATTTCTGGTAACCTCTCATCCATGTCAAATGTAGGACTGCTGCATCAGGGTTTAGGTGTGTCACAGAATACAATGTATGCAGGGTAGGTACTGAGACTGCAAACAGAATGGATGCAATGGATTCAAGCTCCATTTGCTGAAGCCCTCATCCAGTCTTCAAATAATCTCCATGGGAGCAGAAACATGGTCGTAACAGTAACTAATTATTTCTTTGCTAGCCGTTTAATGTTCTCAAACTTATTTCAGAAGTGAGGCTGGTGAATGCCTCAGAATGTCTGTAGAATGCAAGATGGCCATGCTATGCTGCTAAGAATGTTGGCAGTTGGCACATATTGAGTGCCCAATGATGTTCAGTATCAGTCAATTACTTTGGAAGGTTGAAGAGCTTCTGATTAGCACCTGAATTTGTGGGGCATCATGTGTGTGAGGACTTATGAGGGAAAGAGCAAAAAGGGGGGAAATATATTTGCCTCGACGACAGAACTGACCTCATCCGTAGAGGACGTGAAAGTATAAGCTGCTGTTCTGCCTTGCAGCGAACGATTTGGGTAATTGGAGGCTTCATGATTGTCAAATAATGAAACGCAGTACCTTCACAACGAAGGATGATGCGCGCCAATTTTGACATAAGCTTGTACACTTCCTTCGAGTGCTTATAATGTACTAAATCTAATCTTCGTTATGTATCTGGAATGGCTGGAGTGCCTACGTAATGAAGGGGTTCAAAATTTGTTGGATTGAAATCTGACTCGAAAGGCGAATTCTAGGAAGGTCAGTCGAGCAAAGTTATCCATGAGGGACGAAGATCTTCGTTACATCAGTCTCTTCCTTTTCTTCTACAAATTTGGATTGACAAACATGTTCTTCCTAACCTAGCAAGGTCTCTGGGGCTCCATTCATCTCGAGAATTTTGTCTTAACAGTCCTCAGAGGCTAGCTTGCTGTCTAGTAGATTAAAACTGTCTGTGAAGTGGAAAATATTTCTATTTCTAATGACCCTGTAGATAGGTAGTCAATTAGTCAAGTTGATGAGGCAATAAACAACTTACTCAAGAAGATTCTAATCCAAAAAAGACTAAGCGTGTGTAACTTAGCGTGTGCTAAGTAACAAGAAATGGTGCAACATAAAGATGACATTATCTAAACAAGGACTGAGAGGATAGGAAAGGTGAATAACAAGTTCTTGCCCAAGCAAAATCCAAGTATGACCACTGAAGCAAGAAGGTGCATGTCATTCTAAATTACACATCACAGCGTGTAGTGTATGGTTATAAGCCCCGGCTTTATCAACGTTTAGTGGAAACCTTTGCTACATATATCTAGGTGGTCATGTTAGCTATGATGTCGGTGCTTTTACTATAGAAAACTACGGTACAAATTCTATAATGCTCCAAATTTACAAAAAATCAGCTAATTATTCCACGTTCAAATGCATTGTTTGCAATGTCTAAGCACAACAACTAATTAATCAGTTGAAGGAAAAATCAGACAAGATAAAAATAGTAACCCAGTATTTACCTTTTGGAATCTCAACTCTTGCAGTTCATCACCTTTAGCTACTAATTGGCGCCCAGATGCAAGTCTTGCTCCTCTGTTGTTCTTGAACTTCTCATAAGCCTCTTTCCTCTCATCAATCATATCACTTGCTACACTAGCATCCCCATAATAAGTTAGGCCATCAAGATCAGATGGTGTAACACCCATCTCATTGAGCCATGATTCTTGTTTTGTTGACATTGGCTGGTTTGGATCAAACGAACCTTGCTCCTTGGCTTTAACCCTGTTTAAATGTCCTCAATGCTTGTGCCGCCTGAATATAAACTTTTTGACTGTAAGTAACTGAAGATGTATAGATTCCATGAGTTGATGAAAGCTTGAGCATGCATCTCATTCATATGAAGCAAAATCAGTGGGTACATAAGCCTATAACTAGTGTTACTAGTGTAACTATTGTTACATGCATTTTACTATTATTGATTAAGAAGTATGAACAGTGCTTTATACAGGGTTTTGTTTAGCAGCAGGTAAACCTATGAGATTGGGACATGTGGGACAAACATTGAGGAAGTGAGTTATACTAGTTTGACACCAAGTGGGAGGATAGTAACATGTTCAATCTCAGTGGGCCTTCAAAATACTACGCATGATTCACCAAGATTACCAGGAGTCTCAATGCCCTCAACATGCACAAAACGCTTCCCAGTCGTAGTCTCTCCTTGCACTTTGAACCCTGTACAATATCCCAATCTCACAGGGTACATGTGCCTTTCAATTGATGAACTACGTACCCTAACACACCCATATTCTCTTCCAACGTTAATCTCCCTCATGTTGCCATCAATTTCCTTTTTGATTTTAAGATGTGTGGCAGAAACATAGGATACAAGACCTACATCACCATTTGCTAGACCTATGCATATTCCTATTTGATGCCTATTTGATCTACATATTCACAGAACGTAAGATCAGCATTTCATAGTACACTGCAAACTCCACCTACCATCAGATGGAATGCATGCATTTACTAAAAGCAACAATCTCTGCGACGAGTCCCTGGGCTTTAAACAGCTTTAACTAAGGGCTTTAACGATACATGGACACTTGTAATGCGATAAGCCTAAGGCCTTATCCCTTAGGACCATGGGAGGAACTTCATGTGGTTGCCTCAACATCCATGGAGATGTCCAACCAGCCAGCTGGAAAGATTGCCAGCTTGAGTCAGTTAATGTCAGCTTCTCATGCAGCTGCAGTTCATCAGGTAAGATCTGAACCTGCAATACCTTTTTCAAATTTATTTGTACTTTTCTTACTAGCAATCTGTAAAAATGATTGTAGGAACCACAGAAGAGACCCACAGGGAGACGAACAAGTGGCAGGAGCTCTCAGGTGCCTAGCAAATATAGGCAGGGATCCGATGAGTGATCGATAAAATAGCGTCCATGCATATTAGAGCCGACGCTAAAAAGGAACGTGGTTTGCTAACACGATTGCGCTTGTTGTTCATATTTACTTGCTTTTAAAGGATGTGTGCTCAATATATTACTTTAAACTTCACTTAACGACTTCAATTTAGCACCATCACTCAAGTCAACTGGGACGCGTCTGTACTACTACTTGTACGTTTTTTACATGTTACATGCCGTACATGTACGGTAAATTCAACGGGAAAAAATAAATTTACGTGCGACTAATAAGCCGGGGCAACAAAGTTCAGCCATGCCTCAATTCTGTGGATCCTGCTGGTTGCTCTGACAGCTTTCCAAATGCTCTGCATGCCTTAGATTTAGGGTTCAGAATCCTAAATTGGACAGGGCAATCATGACATGAGGTATGAAAGAAAGATGGCATGTTGAATCATGGCATCATTATTAGATTCCAGATCCACTGCTCCCCTCAGTGATGTCCCTTGTCTGGACACTAAGCTGAATACAGTCATGCTCCAATTCTGTGGCAGGTATCCAATAACAACTGCAGGCCTCAAACACAAAGCCCACCAGAATCCATGAGAGTAGAATGAATCATGACAAGAAGCATTCCTCTGATAAGAGTAGGACACTCCTGAAGCAAGTGCCAGAGTTGCTCAACTAGATGACAACTACACTCCAGGATTGCTATCAGATTAAAATTATGAAGTACTCTTCCACATTTCTACAGCTGTCTATGACCTTTTGAGGACTTGCTCCTTCAAATGCTCAGGCAGGAGCTTCACATGAATGTGGACATATTCCAGCTCTTTGGGTCGCGGGGCCTCCATTGTCTGTCTCTCCAATGCATCCCAGTCAAAGCCCTCAAACCACGGATGCACCTTCACCTGCATGTACATGAGCAATACCAAAAATCAAGATGCCGTCCTCTTCACAGGGTTATTTTGAGGTTGCAAAGACACAGGTTGCAAAGATTGTGAAAAAGTGATCTGCCGCAGCATGGCTTTCAAAAGCAACAGAAAATATTCTGCTGTACTTTGACTGCCACTAGCCACAAACCTGTTCAAGGCTGATGCGAAGCATTGGTGCTTTGTCAAGCAGCCCCAGCAACAGAGATCTCAGGTTCTGAAGAGCAAGCACAGGTACGAGAGGTATGAGAGGTACAAGACAAACAGTATGTTGCACAGCATGAGAGGTACAAGACAAACAGTATGTTGCACAGCATGAGAGGTACAAGACAAGCAGTATGTTGCGCAGCATGAGAGGATTGAGATGGCATCAACAAGTTTACCACTTTCCACACTTTGAACAATGAATCCAAGAAGTTGACAATGCTTCATATTCTTCTTCATTCTTCTTAATCAGCAAAACTTATGAGTTATGTGTACTGCACAAACTGCTAGCTTCAAATTGAAAGTTAATGCCACATATCTCAAACCACACACAACCACCAATAACCCTATCTCACATATTCATAAGGGGCAAAGAGGGATACTAAGGCGTAACTAGGTTCTTAATCTCGTCGACATCGAATTATCGGGTGCTGCATGCAAATCCACAGTACATACAAGAATGATGGGTTATAGATGCAATCACGTACATCAATATTATACCTGTGAGAAGGTGTCTGGAAAGTGGATTTTGGTCCAGTACCAACTGTTTCCGGACCATTTGGGGAGATCACCATCTACCATTTGCCACAGTATGATGCCTAGACTCCACCTGTACATCAGATGTCATAAAGACAACTTGAGTGGTAAGCAAGCAGTGGAACGAAATAAGAAGTAAGTAATACACCCAGTTTTTTCTACTATACATATTCTTTAAGATAAAGTCCAATTTTTTCAGTAACAGAAAAACTGAAGAATGCAACGTTAGCTTAATAAGTTACTAACAGAAATAATAGAAATGATAATTATAACTGTATGCGGTTGCACAGGATGGATTGACTCTACCTCAGTAACCTTCGACCTCTAGCAATGCAAATCTTGGACACGAAAAAAAAGGGGTATGAAAACCATTCAAACAATACTCACACATCAGCTGAAAAAGTGTAACCCCCAGTGGCCTTTCCCTGGCTGTGGAACACTTCAGGGGCCATATAGCCGGGTGTGCCTGCTTTGCTGTAAGCCCTTTTACCCTCCACACCCAAATCCTTACCCAAGCCCAGATCTGCTACTTTTACGTACCGCTTCTCATCAATTAAGCAGTTGTCAGGTTTCAAGTCCCTGCATGAGCCGAAATCCATAAATGTCAGAAATGGACATGAAATGGGAGCAACATTCAAATGGCTGAGGAGCAAATGGCTGAAGAAATTATTGGCATGTTATTTTTTTTAAGCACGTTGTGGGCAAAGACTTTAAAGTATTTTGTATATTCTCAGCATGTCCTCTCTTAATTAAATGTCGATAGTCTAAACTTCAATTTGTATACACCTGTTTACATGACGCGTCATTCTCATCATGCCTTCTGCATAATTTGAGATCTGATAAGCAGAAGGACAATGCTACCTGTGTACCAGGCCTGGTTACAATACCTGTGCAAAAGACCTCGTTTATGCAGTGATTCTACTCCAAGAACCATGCATGCTAGATAAAAACGTGCTTCATCCTCAGACAGGCCCGCCTATGAAGTGTAAAGGCAAAGGATACATGTGTTTCATCTCATGCATCATAAAGGAACGATGTGTTACTACACTTTATGAGTCATAAAGGAACGATGTGTTACTACACTTTATGAGTCATAATGGAACGATGTGTTACTACACTTTATGAGTCATAAAGGAACGATGTGTTACTACACTTTATGAGTCATAATGGAACGATGCGTTACTACACTTTATGAGTCATAATTGAACGATGCGTTACTACACTTTATGAGTCGTAATGGAACCATGTGTTACTACACTTTATGAGTCATAATGGAACGATGTGTTACTACACTTTATGAGTCATAAAGGAACGATGTGTTACTACACTTTATGAGTCATAATGGAACCATGTGTTACTACACTTTATGAGTCATAATGGAACGATGTGCTGCGTCTCCGGGGGGTCAAGGGATGTACGCCAAAACACGTTTTTGTGTTCTAATTTCTGAAGTAAAGTCAGGCAGTGCTCATGCTTTACCCTAAACCTAAAGCTAAAACCTAATGAAATCAGTTCAGGCAGGCAGTGCTCATGCTTTACCTGCTAATGAAATCAGTTCAGGCTATCTGCGTGTTCTACATATGATAGCCAAACAAAAACTCAGCAATTACAAGTTGTATGCCCTTGTGACACTAAATGATCAAATTCATGATAAAGAATATTGATATGGAAGTGATATCATGCACTCACTGATCTGGTAAAGACTGCATGATCCTATTGATATAGTAGTGATATTCTGTACCTTTCTTCTTAAATACAGCATGCTGTCCGAGATATAATTCCAGCACCCAACCTGCGACCTTGAACGCAAGTCTGATACAACCTGGGGGATTCACACATTAAAGAGGAAGAACAACATCCCAAAACCTGATTCCCGCAGCAACAAGAAAAAGCGTGAAGGAAAATCTCTCAAATCTTTCTGGAAACAATTTTGAGGCACAGCACTATGTTCAGAGATATTTCCAAAAGCAGTAGGCTCCAAATTCTTGTGCTTAGCAAGGCAGATGTGTGGCTGTTGCATGTGGCACCTGTGCAATGAGTGCATATCCTTACTTGCAGCATGTTGTACAAAGTACCGTACGGGCAGTACTCCAAGAGCAGTGTTACATCGTACAGACCCATGACATGGCTCCACAACTGAAGCACAAAATCACAACCTGCACTTGCCTCCATGAGCTGCACCTACCAAGATGTAAAGCATGTGAAGGGAGGAGTTTTGCATGAGCAGTGCTGAGAGTAGAGCCTATGATTATTAAGGGCATGTATTCAAGACATGGATATACAGCCTACCCTTCTTTCATCCCCTCTCATAGCAACATCTGGGCATGTACAGTTGAATCAAGATGAGGGGCGGATAGCAGCCACCACTTTGTGAAAAAGTGGTGAAATAGGGTTTGGAAAAGGTTTTAGACAAGAATATTACCTCCACTTCAGGGTCATTATTGTTCTTTTTACTCTGCTTCAACAATTTCTTCCGGACGCAGAGTAAGCCACCCTCAATTGTGTCCACCACAACAAGATCCACAATTCCAAAAGCGCCCTCACCCAGAACTTTGATAGAATGAATGCTACTCTTCTCAGAGTCTGCCATAAATTCCTGCAGAAAAAATGGAGAATCGGGTGCAAGCTGAAGTTGGAAGTTTTAATAGTGACAATTCTGTAGATGGCTGCGGCTGGCTGGGTCTTAACTCACACTCAAGCTAAAACAGAGCAATGGAATAACATATTACAATTATGAGCAAGTGACTGCAGTGTTAAGGGGAACGCACCCGGTCTTTTGCTGACGCAACATGGGCTGTAACAAGTTTTGAAACAACTTGATCAACCTCCCTCAGGGCTGAAGAATTCCCAGCATTAGCATTGGGTACTGCAAATCAAAATTAATGCACGAATGGTGCATGTCTCATGAAGCATGAAGATGACGAAAAGCGTGAGCAAATTAAATGCACTTACGCTTAGAATCTTCTTCCACAGGTCGAACTTTTATATCCATATGATAATTTAGAACACAGAAATAATCTCAACGTACACTAGCTAAAAATTCACAGTGCATTGTAATGCACACGGAATTATTTGCGTCTCATAAGGTTTTAAAAGATATAGATATTTTACAAAATAGAATTCACAGTCTTTATGAGTTTTAACGGTACTATTGAGGACTTCTATAAAAAAATACGACAGATCTAAGATCTACTTGTCAATGCTGTTGTCATCGCTCATGACCTTGACAGGATAGCGTTTCAGTATAATCATAATTCTTGTGTGCTTCAATGCCAAGTATTGAAGAATGTGGATTCGACGTTTCAATCGTCCGGACTCCTGAGATCAGGTCTGGAGTTAACTTTAAGACTGGAGATAAGGAGGTATGCAATAGAATTCGTTTGCATATAGGCGAAAAATTGTAACTTAACTTTGTCATAAGTTGCAGTTGAAGGTAAGACACCTTTATCCTAACAACGAGGTTGCAGCTCGCTTTAATGGTGATCACTGGTCTTTTGGGCTGAATGTCAAGACAAAGGTGCGGCGATCATGTTATTCGCTGAACATAACTGCCGACGTCAATTTCCCCCATTTCCTAAAAACGCAGGATATCGATGTGGAATATTTGAAACCAATAAGAGCAGGAAAGCTAATCATTAGACAAAAAATTCCAAATGGACGATGGGAACTCTTCCCAACACCAGAATTCAAGGTAGGTAGTATCTCAATAACCTCATCTCCTCATATCTTTGCAGATACCCACCGCCCAGCTCAACTTAATGATTTGATGGCATGCAGCTCTGCACTACCCCTGTTGTGCGTGGTTCCTTGAAAGATGAAGTGGACGTGGGCTACGATTTACTTGCACATAGAGGTGCAGTACCACCTCTGTACAAGATCTGTACCTTAAAGATGCTTAAAAGTGTGAACTCTTCAGTATACTGGAGATTTCATTACCTATATGAGGTGCTGCAGACTCTCTTTATCGGTTGTTCAGTGATGTCAGTGTCATGAGCCTGGATGCTCCCAATCCATTGTCAAACTACACGCCAACTCCTCTTTGCTTCCTATCTTGAAACATACCTTGATAAGATAGCTGACAGGATCATCATGCCTGCAAGGCCTGTCCACTCCTGTGTATGGACATCTCAAAACTCAATCCTGGCCTGGATGTGTGACAAGTTCTTGATACTTACAATACTTATGAGTGGAGGTTTCATGTATCACAGGAGCTGTGGAGCAAAGACTTGATTTTGGAGGGAAATACCGGTTGCGGCTCAGTGCTCAGTCCCCTGGGGCACCGGGCTTTCCTTTGTTAGCTGCACTGAAGCCCCGCCTGGTGGCTTATCCATTTTTGTTTATGGCTGCCACGGTAAGGTATAGGGTTTAAGAAGCAGTAAGAAAGGGTGTAGGGATGTGTAGTAATATGATAACATTACAGGCATGTGCAGCTGTTAGAACAAAATTGCAGGTATGAGTTGCAGTGCAGCTGATCAATCTGTATGGCTGCATCTTTCTCCTAAACAGCTTCTGAGGTAGATGAAGCAAGTGATAATTATTGCTGGAAACTGGTTGATGCCCTTGAGCAGTGAGGTCAGTAGGGGATTACATTCAAGTCGGGTTAAGTAGTTGTTAGTTGAATAGTAGTGAGGTCAGTAGGGGATTACATTCAAGTCGGGTTAAGTAGTTGTTAGTTTAATAGTAGTGAGGTCAGTAGGGGATTACATTCAAGTCGGGTTAAGTAGTTGTTAGTTGAATAAGGGAGTAATCGATGTTTTCAACTGTTTCATTCAAGTCGTCATCATGGGCTCGAGTTATTTAAGGGAGTTACAAATCTAGACGGTCTCTTATCTCATCAGGAAGTTTCACTGTTTTTAAAATTCACCCGTATAAGGTTTATTGCCGATGTTCATACTCTGATTCGCAGAAAGGTTCTGGCTTGGACTCATCTCTCACAATGAAAGTAAAGGCAGGAGCCCTGGGCATTGCATACAACCGGTCTCTGGGACCCGTGGTTGGCTTTAAGACAGAATCAAATAAGAGGGTAAGAGGACATGCTGGCAGCTCATGTGTATGGCCTTATGAGGCCACCCTTACCATAGGTAACTACAATGAGACTCAACTCTGTAGCTGTAGGGTTTAGGGTTTAGCTTCTGTAGCGTAGGGTCTGTAGGTCTAGGATGTTCTTATCTCTTCTCTTCACTCTGCATCTGTTGTCGGAGTTCCATGGGCCCGTTGCTCTCTATGATCCACACAGATTGGTGTGGAAACGGAGGTCAGTGTAGCTGGAAGGGAGTGGTGGACAGCGCTAGATTTTGCGCCCTTGAAGGATAGCAAGTAGGTGCCATGTGCATGTGGTTCATTGCTCACTTCTCTTGCCTCTGTTGCTGTGATCATAGTCTTGTGCCAGATTCAAGAGATTTGCATGTGTGATAATCCATCATTTTTCTTCTTTTAGTGTGAATATGTGTGTTGAATCTACTCATAGCGGTTAGATTCCTAAGGTACCAAGTTTATTTGAACAACAGCAAAAAACAATGGGGGTAGATGCCTGTAGGTATGATGTGCATCTGTAGCAAAAATAATTCGTCCTTCAGTGGATCTCACTCTTTCTGCTGTCTCAGGTTCAAGCTGACTGCTGAGGCTACTGTGAACAAGTCCACTCTCTTAAAGCCCTTCTTTCGATTGGGTGCTAGATATGAAGTTTGATATGAAGTACTAACACACTAAATACATCAATCAATAAGAAAATGATGACATCACATTCGGTGAATGTGTAATGACAACTATTTAACGCACCTGGTACCCTACTGGACATGTTAGTTTCCTGAGCACACCTCTTTTAAACACGAGAATGAGACGTATGTTTCATTCTTGAACAAGGCTTCAGAATATCTGCATCACTTGGATACATAATAATCTTGATGAGCATAGCTATGCACCAGAACGATTCAGAGATCATGGCTAATGATATAAGCAATCCACACTATCTAGATGGAGCACTTGAGTGCATACGTGAACTTGTCTCTAAAAGATAAACATGGCTTCATTGGTAGCCTCGTCCAAACCACTGCTCAATGGTCAACTCTGTCACTGTCAGTTTGATGCTAATCTGCATGAATGAGAAGTCCTAAGATCTTAGTAAAGGCCTCTTGGTGGAAGGCAGCTGAAACAAAGACAGCACAAGATGTGAGCTTAACAGAGAATATAGGAATCTATAAAGGAAGTCATTTGTTTCATGTAAGCAAGTATTCTTAAGTCTCAAGGACATAAAGAGCAGCTCCGCAATCAAGATAGCTGGGGGCCTAGAGAGTCAATCTTAAACGGACACCTACAGAATAACACTCTCTTAAAGACGCTTCCAACTCACCGCAGTCCCTACCACCGGCCTAGAGGGCATTCCATTCACACTTTTTGCAGGCTGCTTCAAGGTAGCTCTGACTACCTCAGCTTGGTTGATTGCATTCAAGAGATAGCAAATACTGTCCAATTTCTCTACATACTGTGACAGTGACAAAAATAATTGTGGCATCTTTATGTGAAACACTGCTATGCCTGATATTAGGCAACTGAATTATTCCTTCAGTCTTAGTTGAAACACTGCTATGCCTGATATTAGGAAACTGAATTATTCCTTCAGCCTTAGTTGAAACACTGCTCTGCCTGATATTAGGAAACTGAATTATTCCCTCAGCCTTAGTTACGAACTTGTCCTGGACCTGATTGCAATGCCATGCAGCCGTGCTGTATGACATACTTGATCCGCTCATGCTTGAACTACCATGCAGCCATGCTGTATGACATACTTGATCCGCTCATGCTTGAACTACCATGCAGCCATGCTGTATGACATACTTGATCCGCTCATGCTTGCAATGCCATGCAGCCATGCATGCTGTATGACATACTTGATCTGCTCATGCTTGCAATGCCATGCAGCCATGCTGTATGACATAATTGATCTGCTCATGCTTGAACTACGATGCAGCCATGCTGTATGACACACTTGATCCGCTCATGCTTGCAATGCCATGCAGCCATGCTGTATGACGCTCATGCTTGAACTACGATGCAGCCATGCTTTATGACATAATTGATCCGCTCATGCTTGCAATGCCATGCAGCCATGCTGTATGACACACTTGATCCATTCATTCTAGGTCACTTACTTGCTCCGGCGTCAGCTTGAAGCTCCTCTGCTCCAAATGGCTCCACATCACGTTGAGGGACACCTGGAAAGCAGTCAGAGACGCAGTCGGCGAGATCAATGAAGGTTGCAGGACTGATACGTCTGTTGTGAGGCCCATGAATTTAGGCTAAAAGGAGGATCAGTGATGGATTGATTGATATCGATTGACTCGATTGATATCTATCATACGGCCCATGAGTTCAGGATCAAACACAGAACAGTGTAGGCAGCAGAATTGATAAATCTGTTTATCAAGGCTCGAGAGTTAGATTTGTTTAGGGTTTCTCGGAGCAACAAACACCATCTTGTTATGAAGTTGAATTGTCCACTATCACATAACTGTCAGCATCATGATTCAGACTGGGCAATGCTCCAAAAAGCAGCGACCCTGAAATCTTAACACCTTGAATTAGTAAATTCATGGCAAGAGAAATCTGTTCCAATTCCAACTCACAAAAGTTTTCCCTGGAATATCTCTTCTTACTAAGGACATGTCATGACTTTTTCCTGCATTGCCAGAACAAAATGTATGAATTGTGAGGAAATCTGACACAGCTGCTCAGAAGTGTGCTCCAAAGGTTTTAGGTAACAATGAAAAGATTTGCACTTGCCATATTTCTGGAAAATGAGCAGTCTCAGTTCCTCTGCTGTCAGCGGCACTTCAGGTATCACCTCTCCCGAGTCCTCTTGCAGAGGTCCTACATCCATATGTGTATCAGAGGCGCTGTCATCCTCTGACGATATTTCTTTGATGCGTCGTGAAAGGGCAGAAGCAAGCTCGTCATCCTTGGCTGCTGAGAAGGCCTCAGGTTCAGGGATACCATCTTTTGGGGAACTTGTGGCAGAAGATGTAGCAGACACCTGCACATCCCCACGCCTGCTTGTTGCCTCCTGTGCACGCCGCAGTCTAGCTTGCAGATCAGCAATAGCCTCTGGAGGTTAAATTCTGTTATCAGCAAAACACGAGCCATGCAGACACCATGGCATCCTTACCATCTTCCTCGTCAGACTGTGTGCTCGATTCATAGTCATACTGTCTCAGTCTCCAGAAGCGAGAACTACGAGGAGCCCAGCTTTCAAAGTCAGTGATGTTTCTAAAGAAGTTAGAAAACCAGTTTCCAGATTTCTCGTCTTTATTTTGCGCTTTGGTGCACACAAGACGATGTCTAGGGGCAATGAAGTTAGGGGACTGGGTAAAGGGAGCGCCAAGTCTTGCAGCCTTATGCATTTTACTGAGAAAATAAGTAATATCAGTGAAGTTTAGTTCGTGTGCATATTGTTAGTGCTGTGGCTCGCATGCGCCGTACGGGATAGTACGGATGTTTGATTTCTACTGATGATATATTTGAGAAGGGTTTCATCAATGTTGGGAAAGTCATGGAATCTTTATCAAATGCTTCTGATCCACTAGAAGGTGACAGCGAAGGATCCAAGAGTGATAGAGATGCCTCGATCTCTGCTCGTTCTCCGAATTTAAACGGCAGCATGTTGAATTGTGATAAATTAGAAGCTATTAAATCGCAATCTGAGTTGACAGTACAAAATCTTCCAGACAGCTCCTTGGAGGATGCAGTTAGGCTTGTTGCCCTGAACAAACAGGCCATAGCAGATGCTGAGCAGACCCTGCAGGTAATTACAATTTCCAAATACCTAAGTTCTTGTGGGTAAGAATGTTTGCAGCTCCTTATCTTGCTTCATACACCCTTGAAATTAAACTGGTGCAGGATTTATTGTTGCGTTCGACATCTCTAGCTCAAGCACAAAAGCTCCTAGAGCAGCAAGCTGTCATCAGCGCATTAACAACAGCAGGTGAGACATCATGCTCTGCATGGCTCTCATCCACAGCTGGTGAGACATCATGCTCTGCATGGCTCTCATCCACAGCTGGTGAGACATCATGCTCTGCATGGCTCTCATCCACAGCTGGTGAGATGCCATGTGCTGCATGGCTCATGTTGTAAGAATGATGACTAGACTTCCTGATCTTATTCGTACAAGCGTTGTCTGAAATTGGACACTTGCATGTTGTTTTCAAAGGACACAAGTTGGGCTGCTGCCGATACGGATTCCCCGTAGCTTCTGTCCTCATCTTCAGGTAACCATCTCCGGCCAGATCATAAACCTGAGATCTAGGATCCAGGTGAAATCCCTTCCTTTATTACAATGGTCTACCACAAACCCTTGATTGTCTACACCCTTTCTTCTGTTGCCGAAGGTGCTGCGTGCATTGGGAAAGCTTCAATTCCCTAGAAGGAGCAGCTGTGATGAATCACTTCTTGTCCATACTTGATGACAAAGCAGGAGATGAAGAGTCCCTTCCTGGGCGAATAAATGGTCATGGTGCCATCATTGCAAATAATGCTGCACAGATTACAGGTGCCAGGATGGACAGTGTGGAGGATAGTGTGGAGGACAGGGCGGGGGAAGGCATGAATAATGAGAAGGAGGAACAAGGGCTAGCTAACCTGTCTTACTGGTAGGTATCTGGTAGGAAAATGTAATCAAAATAACCTGAATGTAAGTTTCACTGAAGTTGCGTCCACTTTGTACTCAGCTCCAATGACCCTTCTTGTACTTCGGCTGTACTTGCATTAATACCCGATAATATATGCACATAATGATAAACTGTTTGAGGTATCAGTATGTGGTCATTGATAAACCTGTGACACGTCATCTTTTGACAACTCACAGGCTGGCGACCAGTGTCACATTGTTAGCCATGGTGACTCGGCTGTCTATTGGCAGCACACAGCCACAAACTCTGCATCTCACTCCGGCAGACTCTGAGCACTCTGGCACTACAGCTGGCACTACAGCAGCATCACAGCTGGTACACAAGATCGGTACAGAGGTGTCGCAGTTTCAGAAGAAGGTGAACAGCAGCTTTATGGCAACATGGGCCAAGGGCCTGCTGGCTCGCAGGTCAGGCGGTAACCAGGAGCAGCAGCAGCAGGAGGTGGCAGCTGTGGCTGCAGCAGCAGCAGGTGCTGAGCATGTAGAGGAGTCTCAGGAGGCGGATGCCGCATACCAACAAGCTCCAGAGCTTGGGCAGCAGGCTAGGGGCTCACTGGGTCATAACAATGAAGACCACTTGCAGGATTTCCGAAAGCGGCTGTCTCTTCTTGTACTTCGGCTGCACGGCCAGCTCCGGGACGCACTGAAGAAGCAGGTGGTGGCATTGCTGCCTGAGTGTGTGCAGCAGGCAGACGCTGACGTGGCATCCCCAAGGTCTGAACAGTGGAGTGCTCCTGCGCCTAGTCCCCCTCAAAGCAACAACTACTGCAGTCATGAAGGTGTTGAGATCTCATCAGTGGCCACATCTAGTAACAGCCTGGAAGGAACTATGATGGCTGTTCAGATGGTGAGGGCCCTACCTGCTAGATCCAAACGAGTTCAGATGGTGAGGGTCCTACCTGCTAGATCCAGATGAGTTCAGATGGTGAGGGTCCTACCTGCTAGATCC
>BEGY01000066.1:174739-216836 GCA_002335675.1 Chlamydomonas eustigma | reverse complement strand
AGCAAGGGAGAGGGGTTATGTTGGGTGGAGCAAGGGAGAGAGGGTCCACAGCCGTCGACCCCCCTCCCCTTGTGAAGAAGTTAACCCTTGAGGCTTAACCCTAAACCCTTGAGGCTTAACCCTGACAAAACAATCCATCTCATACCTTAACATAACCATCTTCCAAGATGCGGGTACAGTGCCCATAATCAGTCCGTAATCTCTCTGCCTCCGCTGCATTCAGTCCCCAATGACGCTCTGTCAACGCCTCTGCACTGAAATTGCACTCCTCACAAACCACGTTGTCAGATGTACAAGATCCCAACACAGCTGCACTATCTCCAACATCAGCCAGAAGCAATCTTCTGCCTTGTACCACAGCGACTGTGGCTGTACATCCACACTCCAGCATTTTTTCAGGCCCCTGTCATGTAGCACCAAAGTCTCATGCAGTGGATCATGTAGCACCAAAGTCTCAAGCAGTGTCATGTAGCACCAAAGTCTCAAGCAGTGGATCATATATTTCCTTAACACTTGAAGTCTAATGAAGCAATGCAAGGATTATGTGGTTGGACACATTGCATGTCAGTTCATTATGTGGTTGGACACATTGCATGTCAGTTCATTCTCTTGGGTTCTTTTAAACGCTGAGTGTGCAGGCATCCAATGTATTGCATAATTGATTCAGACACCCATGAGTGATCACATAAAAAGCCAAAACAGCAACAGTGCACACCCGTTGATCAAACGCTGCCTCAGCTGTTGCAGGAGACACTTCAACTGGACTACTGCCTCCTCCTCCCTTGCTTCTACAGGGTGGCTGAGGACAGCGGTACACAGCTATCCCTGACACATCCACCAGGCAGTACGGGATCATGGTAGTGCCTCTGCTTGACTTGTAAGGGAAGATGACTGTCTTCGGAGGATTGTCATAAACAGAGCAGGCTGCAAGGTGACCCTTTTGAAAGGCAACCTGAAATGTGAACAGAAGTCTGATTGCTGAGCAACTGAATACAATGATTAAAAAGCTGAATGTAAAAACATTATACCAAGTCCTAATATACATGAAGCACACAAACATTACACCAAGTCCTAATATACATGAAGCACACAAATGATCACTTGCAAATTTGTTGCGTGTGTGACGGTGTTTAGAGACTGCTTGCCTAGTCATTTTGAGCATACTTATGTCGCATTTTAAGTTTGCAGCTTGAAAAGGTGTATAATCAGAGAGGTGGCACAAGCAACTGCGATAATGCAATCACTCTTGATGTCTTCTTCATCCTCTGCTGAATTCATTCGATAACTATGCAATGTCTCTTGATGTCTTCTTCATCCTCTGCTGAATTCATTATGGCACATGGCTCATTATGGCTCCTTCACCAAGTTCCTATTGCCAACACATTACCTGAACACAAATCTGATTTCTTCTTACTCACTCCCTTGCCAAGCGCAGGCCATTTCTATATGCCCTTTCAAATGGACATGCCCCACTTCATTTGATAGCCCTTTTATAAATGCACAAAATGCTCTTCATCTCACCTCATCTGTACCCATGCTCTTCTTTTGCTATCCCATTTTCATGACCAAACTCATCATTCGCTCACGACCTTTATCTGTGTAAGCTCTTCCTTTGCTCACCCTTTTCTACTGTGCATGCTGTACTTTCTCACACCACCGACACAAGTCCCAGATCCTCTTCTTTTGCTTTCAACCTTCAAATGCGCAAGATCTTCTGCACTCACCCGCATCTCAAGCGCAAGCTCATCAGAGTTCATCTTGCACAGCGTTTTGTTCCTCAGAGCACCGGCATATAGATGGCGGATCATGGTCTTGCCAGAGAAGAGGGCTGCCTTGTCTCCTAAAATGCCATGGCCTGTGCAACAACGCCACAAGGGCCATGAAGACTGACAAGCGAATTCCTTTACTAGAGACCTGGTTATTGCATGTAACCACCCAAACTGGAACGCAGCTGCTGCTCTGTCATGGAGAGATTGACTTGAGGTGCTTAGGGCCAGCCATGCTAACACTAAGATTGAGATATTAAATTGAGGTGCTTAGGGCCAGCCATGCTAACACTAAGATTAAGAGATTAACTTGAGGTGCTTAGGACCAGCCATGCTAACACTGACATGGAGAGATTAACTTGAGGTGCTTAGGACCAGCCATGCTAACACTGACATGGAGAGATTGACTTGAGGTGCTTAGGAACAGCCATGCTAACACTGACATGGAGAGATTGACTTGAGGTGCTTAGGACCAGCCATGCTAACACTAAGATTAAGAGATTGACTTGAGGTGCTTAGGACCAGCCATGCTAACACTGACATGGAGAGATTAACTTGAAGTGCTTAGGAACAGCATTTTTGTAACACTAACTACCTCAGAGACCAAGAGTTCACTTCAATCTAACAAAAAGTGATGTAATTTTCTCAAGGTGCGAGTTTCAACACTTGTGAACATTTTTGACAAGCACCAAGGTCATGCCTGTATTGCAATCAGCTACTTGTGACATGACTCGTGATATTCCTAAAACTGAACAGGGAAATAATCATGGGTGGATGATTTGGTGATGCTATTTGCAAAGATTATTTCAAGATACAAAACTCCACTATCTCTCGCCTTACCGTCACAGATAGCTGCAATATAGACTTGTTTACCACCCTCTGGAATTTCTGCAGGCGTGTACATCTCCTGCACTACGCAATAATCCTGAGAGAAAAAGTCCTTATTTTAGTTCATTTCAACCACAAGTTGGACGGTGCAGCAAAGTTCAAGGATAACTGCTATATACCTGGTTGAGAGACCCATATCTAGTTCCACACTGAGTTGCACATCCAATGCTTAAATATTTCGCCATGCTGTTGTGCCATTCAAACGAATTGAGCTCAAAGGAAGCACCACGAGGTACTAAATCTGTTAAAGGCATCTACTGGACTCGTTTTGACTGGGATTACTGGCGCAGCGTAGGGTAATTCTGCCAGATGTAACTACTCATCATTGCAATATGAAACATAATAACCCAAAGATATATATGATACGCAACATCTTTGTTCGTGCGTATAGGATTTAAGTTTAGCACAGAAGTCACAGTCAGCAAAGTTCAATCGTGATTTAAGCAAGTACAAATCTGCAAGTCTTCGGTTTACAGAGCACAGTACTAGTCTAGAAACAGTACACTCTTGTAGATGGTCTTGGAGCGCTTTCTGAAAATAAATAATAACATTTAGGAATGAAATACTCTTACAGCCTTCAGCAGCTACATTCCATGCGTTGAGTTTTAAATTAGCATGTTCATGCGAACAACGATGTGCTCATTCTGCAGTCAGGTCTCCCATAACCGACTACTCGTACCGCAAGGGAGTATCGGGTATAGAGTCAAAAGGGGGTATGTTCAGATAGTAAAGCTAAACGATATTCCATGATTTGGAGAGATAGTTACCTACAGACATTCGAGATTGTTGTAATCTTAAAAAGGCAACCTGTGAGTTTTGTCCTGGACATATTTTCGAGTGCTGCTGAGAAAGAGATGACAATGGTAAAGACCTTTATGTCCTGAATAAACTTAGGTGCACTAGACAAGAATGGATAAAGGCCCTCTGATAAAATGAATATCCACACATTTGCTCAGATTCCTAGATATTAAAGCTGCTAATCATATCTCAATTCTCATCTTCTTTTGCATCATGAGCAGAACAAAACCTCTAACCAAGTACCAAACCCCAAGGTTTATGACTTTGGGGACAGCAAGTCGTCTACAAAATCAGCACCTAAGACTTTCTGTGGTGCCTTGTCATATAAGCTGCAGCGACCACATGATCAAATTTTCAACTGAGAAGTCTATACTCACTCTTCCGTCTGAATGACATCAGACCATTAGGACATTAGGGTTTACCATTAGGGCTGAGAAATCATAATTTCATACAGCTGCCACTGATGTTTAAACTTTGATTTTCTCCGTTTTTACTCTACCCACCAACAGAACTCCAGAAGTAATTCTGAGGGAGGATAACCCCTCGGAGGTATTTGACCAGGTAGTGGATACAATGGTGAGATTGCAGACAATTGGTTGTGCGGTATACTGTTGTTTAAAATGATATTTGGATAACATGCCTTAGATCCCTCCACACACTCAGGTAGCCAGCCCCTAACCATGCAACAACGTACACAAGCAGCAAAAGAAAATATTCTGAATGAAAGATGGAGTGTGCCTTCTGGGAAAAAAGATTTCAAAACCTTACCTTGACTAGATTACTAAGCTTCTCGCAAATAAGCAATCTGATCGCATCAGGATGGGGAAACTCCTGAAAGATCCTTGGATAAACCTCTCAGAGGAGACATTGACAATCCACAATGCTCTTAGCAATGAGAGTTCTATTTGAGGTGAGAGGATAGCACTCTCAGAAGAGTGGGATGGAGAGTGTTTTAAAGGCTGTGACTTGTTCCTGGAAAACATTGACGTGCAGTTCCACAGCGTGGTCGATATTGAATGGGCTTTGAAATAAAATGATCAAGGTTGTACAGCAGAGGACATGAAAGATCCTCAACTGTGTGAAAGCGCTAGGACATATTTGATCCCTTTTTTTGCATGGAAAAGGAATACATAGATTTGTTTTGATTTGGTCTCTGTTGTTTAATTTGTAGTGCAGGAACAACAGCACCTAGTCTAGGAGATTAGGGAATTTTGAAAATGTCTGAAGCCTTTCTTGCAACAGTCATGAAGCACATGATAGACTTGATATTATTGATTATAGCAGTTGCTTAAGAAGGCACATTGTCATGTCTATGAAGTGAAACATGCAAGTAATGCTCATTCCCACTGGCTGCTCATTCCCACTGGCTGCTCATTCCCACTGGCTGCTCATTCCCACTGGCTACTCATTCCCACTGGCTGCTCATTCCCACTGGCTACTCATTCCCACTGGCTGCTCATTCCCACTGGCTGCAGAAGCCAGAAGAGGTGCAATCTGAAGACATGACTGCTGATGAAATTGAGTAGTAGATGAGTGAGAACAAGACAGAGTAATCCTGACTTGTAGAGAATATCATTTTATGTTGGGGATAAATTGTAGTTGTACTTATTACTGCAGTTCTACTAGTCGTATTCAGTAATACCTTTCATTACATACATGCAAGCAAGCATAATTGTATGTCTTCCAGGTTTCCTAAGATCACAAGGATGTATGCTTTAGAGTTTTTTCAAAAGAACACAAGTGAATGACAAGGCTGCTGTTACTTGAGTTTGCAGTACTTGAAGACTTTCGGTTACTCATAGGACCAGGATAATCATGCCAGTGTTGAAGACTATCATGATATCAGATCTGTCGAATGTGTTGCTGGTCAATCAGACATGAAATAATATTTCAATAATGCAGCGTACATAAATTTTCTGCAACTATAAAACTGATTACCTTGGATTACAAAGTAATATTGGGAAACAAAAGAAGTTACTCTTACTCAATAACTCTTAAAACCTCTGATAATTCTGTCTATTGGAATCATTCTTCCTTTCAGTAACATGTTTCTGGCAGAACTTTCTGTTCAGCAGGCATCAACAGATATAAAGCTGATCATAACGAACAGTCAGTCTGAAGAACACATTCTAGTGGTATCTGATAGTTGCAAGGGCTCATGATGCCAGACCAATGACCATGCATGGCATCTGCATCCTCTGCAAGCTCAAGTAATATGCAACTAAGGCATATTGCCTCCCACCGTAGGAGCAGTTACCACCTCGAATTCAATAAGGGAAATGTTATTGCCCACCTGCATTCAGAAAGGTTACAAGTTCAGTTCACCTTGTGAAGGAGCATTCTGAACAAATCTTTTACCGCAGGTTTGAAGCTCACATCCCCTGCATTCTCTATTTTCCCTGCTTTGTCTAGTACTAATCGCATTGTTCCTCGTTGCATCTCCACATTTGCGTTTAAGAGAGAAACAAAGGATCCGGGCTGAGCAATATCAACTAAGAAAACCCAAAACGAGCCCAGTCATTAAAAAAAATCGATCGTTCTGTCGAAAGAACTCACTCTGCTCGTCCCGTGCAGAAAAAATAATCGACGCAGTTGAGTCACCAACGATACATTCAGATATCTTAGTACTACCCCCTTTAGAGCCCTTTGGTCGATCTACAACAACTTTCGCATCTATAACCTGAAAATTGAGGAAGATCTGAAACATTTGCAAGACAACATACACAAGTTTACTAGGCCACACCTTAACAATCAAATTATTTCCTTTTGAGCCTGGTCGCAATTGATCAATAGTAGTCACGCCGTCCGTCATGAGAGATACTTTAAGAAGGTGATTTCACCAAGAATTTTTTCTACAAATTTCGTTCTAAATAGCAACTGCAATCTAAATTCGTCAACAAGGGGAATATGACTTCACACTTTCTCCTGCGTTCAAAATTACGTGTTAACATAGAGACAGAGGTAGAGCCCTTAGCAAGCCATCTCCTTTCCACTCACAATGGAAGATATGGCGAATGAAAATACTAGAACAGGGGGGTCTCTCAAAAAGTCTTTCTCTGCTACGAGTCTCGACTGCAATGAGTTAAGTTACACGACTCCTTCCAAGATTTCTCATCTTATAGACTCGGTAATGGGCTCTCCTGCAGTAAGCCATGCTGAGGTTCGAAATGTGAAGCCAGCATCAAACTTTCCTCGAGAACTAGAGGAGATAGCTCAGAAATGGTCCGCCTTGTCCTTATCGATGAAAGGTAATGGATGAACTCTGGTTCCTGATAATGTCATATGATGTGCCATGTGAATTCCTCAGAGCACTCACACTCAGCAGCAGAGCTACTAATGCAGCAAGCTGGGGCATCAGCTCAATTGGAGGACCTTTTCAAGAAGCTACTTTTGTAAGTATAATATGCTTGAGAATATCAAGCGCTACCTCTCAGAATAGCTATCATTTCTTCAGCAGGCTAATGAGCAACACTGTCATTTTCTGGATGTTCTGACACTGATCTTTTGAGCTCACTGTTTTATCTCAGGGCATTGAAACATCAATTTGAGGAAAAGGGAAGGTTGCAAGCGCAGATCCTGCAAGACCGTGCTGATTTCACAACACAGGCCAAGCTGTTGAGCCAGCATTTCACCCTCTCTCATCACCGCAGCACAGCATTGCAGGAGGCAAACGAGGCGCTGCAGGTAACTTGACGTCATTCATGTTTTCCTATGCAAGTCAAATCTTTTGTTCCCACAGTCATGAAGACATCATGCGCTCTCCTTAATCCTGCAAGCTGATCCGTCAGCTCTTGCAGCTGTGCCTCTCTGCTCACTTTGAGTGCAACCGCAGGGTGATCTTGGCATCCTTCAGGAACAAGCTGAACATGCAGAGCAAGAGAACAATAGCATGAGGATGCAAATCATGACACTGCAGAAAGAAGTGAGTGAAGGTCGCTGCATCCTCACAGAAGATGAAATTTTAACAGAAGAACAGCAGATCTGAGAACCTTTAGGTTTCATGGCGACTCCTTCCGTGCATGATGGACTCGGACAATGAATCATGCCTTCAAGCCCATGCATTCTTAGCGGTGCCGCTAACAGGCATTCTTAGCGGTGCCGCTAACAGGTAATTCTTAGCGGTGCTGCTAACAGGCATTCTTAGCGGTACCGCTAACAGGCATTCTTAGCGGTGCCGCTAACAGGCATTCTTAGCGGTGCCGCTAACAGGTAATTCTTAGCGGTGCCGCTAACAGGCATTCTTAGCGGTGCCGCTAACAGTAATTCTCCATTTAAGCTGGAGAGGTCATGGGTCGCTGACATTCATGTGCACAGCTTCAGGTGGAGCGTGAGCAAAAGATGGGCAGAGAAACGGACTTTCAAGAGCATAGTGCAGTTATGAAAGACATGCAGGAGGAGTTGACGATGGCAAGGTACCATGCATACATGCATGCTCACCTCGTGGATTATTTCTCATGCATCAAGCATGTAGTAGCAGTGGCATCAAGCATGTAGTAGCAGTGGCATCAAGCATGCAGTAGCAGTGGCATCAAGCATGTAGTAGCAGTGGCATCAAGCATGCAGTAGCAGTGGCATCAAGCATGCAGTAGCAGTGGCATAGTGAACTTTCTAGATTGTGAGGAGTGAGACAAGACGTGAACACATGCGTGCCATGAAGTGGAATGACCCCTTTTTGAGTGACGACAGCATCTTGCTGCAGTACCTGGAATACATAAGCGCTGATCCTGGGCTCTAAGATGAAAGGGTTTAATTTAGGTGTAACAGTGTACTGATTGCGCATGACATGATTACATGCGCACCTCTCAGGTCCCGATGTGAAGAACTTGCATCCTCAAAAGCTCAGCTGCAGAGCCAGATAAGAGCTATGGTGGTTGCGGAGCGTGAGCTCACGGAGCATTTGAAGCACACTCATGCTCAAATAGACCAACAGCTGATTCTCTTGAGGGAGCAACTGCAGGTGATGTAAGAGATTTCGATTTTTGCACTTTAGACTCTAGTTTGTCTTACACTTTTTACCTCTACTTAGGCTAGAATCTATATCTCTTGACAAGTCTTGTTTTAAGTTTTCATTACATTTTGGGGAATCATAATTCATTTGCGCATAAAAAGGAAACCCGTTGCTTTCGTAGAGTGAGAGAACTAAGAGAATGCAGGCAAATAAAAGAAAGGTAGAGCTAGCACAACAAGTGTCTTTCTTGAGTCAGCAACTTGAGAGCTGCAGGACTGCCCTTCAAGCACAACAGCAACAACAACACGGCGAAGGGGCTACTGAAAGGAACGTTGAGGCTACAAGAGGGAGGCAGCTGAGACAGGTGAGGTCAAAAGAAAACTTGGTTCTATACTAGATCTGAGGTCTCCAACCAAGGGTTCAAGCACCATGGAGATTCATCTACATTACAAAGTGACATTGATCAAGAAAGATGAGCGTGATTTGGAGCCTCATGAATTGTATGTGCTTCTTTCAGCAGGCCTTCAATTCATCTAAGATTGCTCCCAGCCTACGCAATGCTCTTATGCGGAGAATCAAGACTGTGAAAGTGGCCATGCCCTCAGGAAAGGTTCAAGAGCTCCAGCAAGTGCAAATGACACCACATCAGCAGAACAAGCCTACGGCTAGGTACACAGCTGCATTTGCGCCCCCTTCAACAACGCAACGGTCGGGAAGCCGTTTGCTAACACCTGAAAGTGGTGTTAGGTCTGTGAAGTCAACAATCTCACCACAATCAGGCATCACAACTCCTGGATCCACTAGCCAGAAGCAGCAGGTCATAAGAGTACCATTCATTCAATTTCCAGCATCTGAAGCCAGCCCAATCAACCCAGAATCCCCATTTAATGTCTCATGACTCATTAAGATCCTGAATAATTAATTACAGATTTGGCCCTTAGTACCTACAATAAGCTTCATTCATTATGTACTTAACTCTATTTAAGTAAGCAATTTTTCTTCTGGCTCTTCATTTTCTGCGTATCCAAGCAAAGTCAAGCCTTGACAGTTGCAATGTTAACGAATATATTTTAAACGAGCGAGGGACACTCATATGACAGGAGTATTGGAGGGCAAATGATTCATCGCTAACAATATTGAAAAAACAAGTGAAATGCTGTTAAGAAAAAGTCAGCTGCCTGTAAAGCATCAGGAATGGACAACGAGTCAAGAAGAGATGTAAGTAGATATCGCCATACCTTAGGTAATAAGTAATTCGAAGGCTTCCTATGAAGAGGGGATGCAGTAATTGTTGGGAAATGTCGTTTGTACCGCACCTGTTTGAAATGCACTGACAGACAATCTATTCAATTGCAGTAACCGACCACGTCCAAGGTCAAATTCTCCTTTGCTACCCAGTGATCAAATCAATGGCATTAGTCTTATGCTGAATTATTTTCAATCAACGCCATGGAGAACATAGGACAAGCGACTTGGTTTGGTTGGAACTCGACTCAAAATAAGCAAGATCGTCAAGCTTTTGACTCTGGCATAGACATAAATAGTGGATACTTGAAAAGCAAAGACCAGACCGTGAAGGCAATCGTCTTTAAAGAATGCTTCTCTCTTCCCCTTTCCTACGCGTTGCTCACATGCAATATCATTTTGCACAATACAGGGAGCCATGATTGAGGGCAAACGACAGACTTTTGGAGATATAACCAACCGCTCCCTTCAATCAAATCGAACTCTGGACTCAAAGGTGCGAGAATTACTTTGAGCATGTATAAAATATGTTTTAGAACTTTGCTGTTTGCTACAGGGATTGGTCAAGGCTCCGTCTTTCGTGACGAAGCTGCAGCAGAGTCATAGTTTACAACATTCAGCATTTTGCGATCCATCTTTGATTGATGGTTCTAAAATTGGTAAGAATTTTTCAAACAGTGCATGTAGTGCAGAAGCCGACCTCGTTCGTATGAAAATGCAGAAAAAGGAAGAAGAGACTGGATTGACATTGACAAACAGAACGAGGACGACCCTCAAGCATGCAGTGCGTACGCCCATTCGATTTTCCAGTACCTAAGGGAGGCAGAGGTGAGCTTACAGTAACAACATTCTTCTTTCCCTCCTCTCATAGTCCCCTTCTCATTGCAGTTGAATAAAAGAGCCAATTCGAAGTACCTAGAGGACATGCAAGTAGATGTCAACGCCAAGATGCGGGCAATCCTAGTAGACTGGCTAGTAGAAGTGTCAGAAGAGTACAAGCTGTGTGCAGACACACTGTATCAAGCTGTGAATTATATAGATCGCTTCTTGTCCCTTCAGTCTGCGCAGCGCAGCCAACTGCAGCTGATTGGGGTCACTTGCATGTGGCTGGCAGCAAAATATGAAGAGATTTACCCTCCGAATGTTGCAGGTGCGAATATTGAATGGTTTTTATGTAGAAACACCCAAGGATTCTCTACATCACAAAAATGGTGTGTCTGTCCTGTCCTCCCAGACTTCTGCTACATTACCGATAACACGTACTCCAGAGAGCAGATGATACAGATGGAGGAGGTCGTTCTGAAGAGGCTGTCTTATGAGCTAACTGTTCCAACAGCCAAGACTTTCCTGAGGCGACTTCTGCAGGTGAAAATAGAGCCTGGTCATTATAATATCCGGATCCTCTTGAAGTCCTGATTTTGTTTGTTTTTGACAGTGAAGTAATTTTAAACAAATGAAGTTATTCACCAACTCATCCATCTGTCATCCTGTAGGTCTGTAACCCTGACGAGCACCTCCACTTTCTCTCCAACTACCTCACGGAGCTGTCTCTGCTTGACTACAGCATGTTGGAGTTCACACCATCAGTGATTGCTGCAGCTGGAATCTTTCTGGCAAACCTGATGCTCAGCCGCACGCCCTGGGATGGCAACCTACGACACTACTCCAGCTATGTACCTGCTGACATCAAGCTGTGTGTCACAGCTCTCTCGAGCGTCCACCTTGCGGTTGGGAACAGCACTCAGCTTGCAGCAATCCGAGAGAAATATGCTCATGCCCGATTCCATGAAGTCAGCAGGTTACCTTCCATTACCATCATGCCATACATGTTCTCTAATCAGCACTAACCTGACATCCCCATTGATTTTCTTTTCTGTGTGATTCAGCTTGGTGTCTTATTTGTCGCAGACAGCCCAGCAAAGTACTTAGAATGGTCATTTAAGGACAGTAGTAGCATATAGGAATAGAATGTTACAGCTTAAACACATCCTTGATAGTAAAACATTAACAGCTTGATAGATTGATGAACTGGTTCGTAATAACTGTGTGTCACTATTGATTTTCTGTACTCGATTCAGATACGCTTTGCAAAATACACAATTGTAACATGTTTCAAAACAAATAGCTGAAAAGATCATGTGTCCTCAAAACCCACGTCATCAGAGTCTGTACCTGACCGTCCTACAGCTGTTGCTAGAATTTGTGTTGCTTTCACAAGCAACTCATCTACTTCATCAACCTCTCTGTCTTCTCGAGTGGTCAGAGCTTCTTCACTAGGACAAGTTCTAGTAATGACTTGCTCAACTCTCGGTCTGGATTCTCTATCTTCAACAAGCGAAACTTTGCTGCTGATCTCTTTCCGGAAAGGCTGATTAAAAGTGTCAAGCAGTCTCTGAACCTACACATCAGTACACAAGCAGTACAAGGCAATGCTGGGACTATTGCTACCACTAACAGATGCAAGCAGGCATTTCTCCTTGAGAGCTTCCATAAGAGTACACACCTTGGTAGGACCGATGCCGGGGCACGCTGAGAGGTCCTCACGGGTGGATCTGAAGAGACCAGCCAACGTCCCTCGTGCCGCTCCTAAGGTAGCTGCATCTGTCTTGTTCACTCCCCTTACTGAGCTGGTCAAGGCCGATGCTAGGCGGGAAGCATAGTCATGCTCAACACGCTCCTGAATTGACGAAGCAGGCTTGGTTTCATAGCTCTTGAAGGTCTCGATATACCTTGCACACTCCTGTGTGGCATCAATTCATCTCAGCATCAACTTCTTTAATAAAGATATTTGCACAGTGCTGATCTCCTATCTCTGCCCCTAAGATCTACTTTAAAGCACCAAGTACAATTTCTTTGCATATCCACTCCCTCTGAGGTCTCATATGCTTACACGTGGTCTCCTAGCAATTTCGAAATTTACAAGGCTCAAACATACGCTGCTGCCTTAACACACATGCATTCCACACATTGCATTCCATGAACTTCTAGTCTCAGTATATGAATGCTGTCTACTCTCTTGCATCATACCGACTTACAGTCCAAGGACGGGGTCGCGCAAACAAATACCAATCCCATGCACACATACATATCAACTCCACACATCCAACAACAAGAATTTTGTGCAATCTTCTACAGCGAAAAATCAACTCCATGCACTATCATGGGGACACTGATAAACTCCAAGCACTGTTAGATTGCATGCATTGACAGTTTCACACACATCGTCCTCTCTCAAGGTATACCATAAAGTACAATGGCAGTAACTTTGAGACCACGACCTCAGCTTCACACAACGTGCATGACAAACTGAAGTAACTTACTTCAGGACTCCATGCACACACAAGCGTACAGGAATTGAGAACAGCTGCCCTGGTGACCTCTGCCAAAGGCTTTATTACGTCCTCAACATCAATATGGCAGAGGACCACAATCAGACCCCAAGCCCTCAACTGTTCTTTAATTCGATGAAGGATGTACTCTGGATGCAGCAAGTGGTACCTGTGAAATAGTGTGAATTCAAAAACGTCAAATATCACATGAAACTCGGAATATGAGCCTGAAACACAGGTCCACTACAGTTTCAACACACCCAGTGTGAGTTAGGAGCATACATGTACCTTTAGCATATGTACTTCATTTGTGAGTTAGGAGCATACATGTACCTTTAGCATATGTACTTCATTTGTGAGTTAGGAGCATACATGTACCTTTAGCATATGTACTTCATTTGTGAGTTAGGAGCATACATGTAACTTTAGCATATGTACTTCATTTGTGAGTTAGGAGCATACATGTAACTTTAGCATATGTACTTCATTTGTGGGTAAGGAGCATACATGTAACTTTAGCATATGTACTTCATTTGTGAGTTAGGAGCATACATGTAACTTTAGCATATGTACTTCATTTGTGCCATGACTTAAAGCCTCCATACCTTAAGCTCACAAACAGCACACAAGCGTTCTGACCCACAACATAATCAGCTGTCACATCCCCGTGCTGCCAGCGGACATTCCGAATATGTTTCAGAAGAGGATTGCCAGCTTGACGCTTACTAACTATGATGGTGTTCACACCCACAAAGTGTGGCGCATGTGATGCACTCTTAGTGACTATGAGGCCTGCAGAACCATTCCCAGCACTACCAGTAGAGACAGGACCAGAAGTAGGCCTAGATGACAGTCCAGCACCATGCCAGGCTGCAGCATATTGGACGGTACTCGCAACGCTGCTGATGCTATTGTTGTTTCTCATTGCAGGGCCCTCATTTGAATGGTGCATGCCTGCTGGATTGCTGCTTGAGAGTTGAAGGAGGTAAGGATTTTCAGCAGCTTTCAAAATGCCTGCAGGATTCAAAAGGCTGCTTCCTGATGACATCTCGGCACTCGGGAATTTGCTGCTTGGCGCAAGCTGGGATGTGCTGTTTAATGCAGGTCCACTCCCTGAGCCTGAGCCTGCTCCAGAATTAAGACGCATGGGCAACTCCTGGGGTAACCTTCTCTTGTGAGTATCATTGGTAATGGATGCTATCTGAGAATGTCCTCTGCCTGTAGGTGAAAAATAACTTATGATGTGTTATGTGTGTTTTGAGGTTTCAGATCAAGGTCTCACACATCTCTGCAGAATTTATAGTACCAGGCATGGTCATTGACATTCTTATAAAACACCTTGGAGGACCGTTAGACGTGAAGGTCCCTCATCCTGAGAATGGACCTGCAGGGCATGTTGAACTGCTAGCTGTAATGCTGAAAAGAGAATAGTTCATCAAAATCACAAAAAAAGTTTAAATAGCTGCAAGCTACAGCATTAGGAGCAAAGGCTACCTCTTTGTAAGAGGGGATGTCAAAAACTTCGCGAGGTGTTTTCGTCGATGGATTCGAGGAGCTTCGTAACCTCTTTGAATCTGAAGCTATAAAATCAAAATCCATGCTTTGCGACTCATGAACTGCGTTGAGCGACTCATGAAATTACACTCGACTGAACACTTTTCTCCACACTCGTGACAGCAACGTACACACTTTATCCATAGAATATGTACAGCAATATGCGCATAGCTTTAGATGGACAACGGAATCGATTTAAATTTCACAGATAATTCAAATTACATAGGGACACCGAGGACGGATACAGAATCAACACCAGCATGTCCCCTACCAGCGTTTGAGCACCAAATGCAATCAAATCACGTTTCCAGAAATATTTCTAACAATGTAAGTACCTTGATGGCATTCGTGTTAAGGCAACCAGCTGTTTACCTAGTACCATATTCTAAGTACGATGGTATATGACGCGAAGATTTTAAGCTTTTAACTAATGAAATTACCTGGAGTAATCAAATTGCTTTTTTTTCAGGCCTCTGATTTTGTAATAGATGCCAGAAGAGGTGGGCCCGAGGCAGAGGTTTTACAGCTTGAGGCTCATGATGTACCTTCAATAAAAGAGCCTGGTCTACCTATTGAGGTTCATGATGCACCTCCAATAAAAGAGCCTGGTCTACCTATTGAGGCCCCATTTGCAGCGCCTCTCCTTCCTGTTGCCTTCTGGCAAGACCTGTTCACTCTACTTCTAATCGGGGGCGCGCTTGGGGCCTTTGGTGTTGGGTACATAAAAACCATCACAGACTTCCCTCTACTCTGGACCACAACGTATGGCATCGACAACTTCCCAGAGCCTAAAACCTTAGGCTTTGCCTGCGGTGAACCTTGGTGGATTGGTGTGGGCGCTGCTTGTGGGCTCATGGTGGGCTTGACTAAGGCCGCATTGCAGTTAGATGAGTTTCCAAGGTGAGAGCATTACCTTAAATGTTAGTTGGGGTGGGAAAGTGAGAGATTACTCTTATTTCAGCATAGTAGATTCCAAGGTTAGAAGGCTTGGGTGAGGTGGAGAAGCTGAAGGGTAGCTGAAATTGTGGCTAATCTGTTACCACACTACAGATGCATGTGGTGGGGTTTATGGTGAAACCCTGTAGGCTTAGTATTTAACATGCAGCAGTAGACTGTTTGAGAACATAGAGTTTGTTTTCTCAGCTAATGTTGAGTTCTGATGCTGTAAGTGAGAATTTTTATTCAAGAATCAAACAAAATCCTTACTTAACAAAAATTGTAACATTATCCACATGCCTGATTGGTTCTTCATCTTGTTTGTGAAGAATAGGCCACCTTAGGGCTGTGGGGTGTGCGATATGGATACCTTTGCGATAATATTGCACTCATTATGCATTTGATTGTTTGAGCACTCCATCTCACTGCCTGTTTGGTATGCCTGCTCAGTTTCATTGAGGAGGTGCGGAGTGGTCATGTAGAGCCTCTCACCTCGGTTAAAGTCACAGTGTGTGCTCTGCTGAGCCTTATGGGAGGGGCGTCTTTAGGGCCAGAAGCAGGTTTAGGAGCCTTTGGAGGAGCTGTGGGGCAGGTAGTGGCCACCAGGGTCCGCAAGAACCTTCCGGAAGTGCGTCGGAAGTTGTATGTAGTGGCCAGCATTTCCGGGGCCTTCTCTGCCTTTCTACCCAGCCCTTTCACATCCACACTTATCACCACAGAGTTGGGAGTACCACCTCATGAGTGGGGCATCAGCTGCTTGCATATGGTGACTTTGTACTCAGTAGCAGCAACCGCCGGGTTCCTTGTTTACTATGCCATTCAAGGGTACACGTACCTGAACCCTCAGGCCCTCTACAAGAGTGCTAGCAGCGCCACCCTTTACAATCAGAATTATGTGTTCATTGGGGTGCTGTTTGGATTCATGGGAGCCAGTCTGGCCGTCTGCTTCTTCCTTATCGGCGGCATTGTGAAAAACGTGGTTTCGAAGATCAAGGCAGCTGTGGAGGCCAGAGTAGGAAGGTGGCCCAGGGTGGTCATTATAGCCATTCTAGGCGGAACATTCTACGGGGTGTTCATGTATGTGTTCCCTCTCACAATTGGGGATGGCAGCGTCCAGCTCTCCACCGTTCTGTCCGAGCCAGGTGCAATCGGGTCCTCTGTTCTAGCGGCCTCCTGCTTTGCTAAGATGCTGACGTACCATGTGTGTAACCAGACCGGGTTTGTGGGCGGCATATTTTTCCCATGCATCATCATGGGAAGCATGATGGGCGGCGTGTTCCAGAACATCACAGGCGTGAACCCTGTGGTGGCCGTCTCCTGCTCATTTGTGTGCATGTGTGCTGCTTTTATACCCATGCCCTTCATGCTTGTCATCCTCACCACTTCCTCCCTCATGGTTGGGCCCCAGGGCTTCATTCCCATCTTCACCACTGTTATCACAGCCTACCTGTTTTGCATTGGAGTTGGTGTCCCACAAGGCATGCTGGCACTGTCAGCCAAGAAGCAGCAAGAGCAGCCTGAACTGATACAGAAGCCATCCTCTGTGGACTCCCCCACTCCAGTGTGAAATAGTGTGGAACAAAGTTCACAATATCAAGACATAGTTATAGGAGTCAGATGTCTACTCGGCATCACCTGCCATAGCCATAGCCAGATTTGGTACTAGCAAACCAGCCCATGGAATGTAGTGAAGGGTGTGAACTGCGCTCATTGGACAAAGGAAACAGTCTCTGGGGTACCTTATGATATACCTTAGCTTATCCTGCTTCAAGGTCTCCTCTTAAAGAAGAATTGCACGATGGGATGTCAGAATGATGAGTGATGAACAATTATTTAGCCCCAATGCCATGCTCATAATGATAAACATACTAAATCCATACCATAACAATAATGGTTTCTTCAAATTTTTATATGCTTAATGTGTCACATAGAGGGTGTGGCATTTTTTGTGATATTCCTTCCAAATTGCATGAGTGAGTTCTTGAGCTATTTTGTTGAGCTCAAAATGTAATACGATTCAGCAAAGAGCACAGTTCACTTCTTGATGCACTTCTGTAAAACAACATGCTGTATAATCAGGGCTGAGGCACATTCAGCACTCCAGGCACATAGTAATGTAAGGTACACTGGCTGCATTGCAGAAGAATAAGAGCTTGGAGAGAATGTAGCCTTGGCTAGAAAAACATATGGGTGAAACTGCAGAATTGACCCCACTGTAGTTAACAACTATCAGATTCCACAGTACGTGCGCGCAAAGTGTTCCTAAGAGATTCGTATTTTAAGAACGTTGAAGTCCACCCAGAAATGAAGCAAT
The DNA here is from genome assembly GCA_002335675.1 of Chlamydomonas eustigma. Lineage (NCBI taxonomy): Eukaryota > Viridiplantae > Chlorophyta > Chlorophyceae > Chlamydomonadales > Chlamydomonadaceae > Chlamydomonas > Chlamydomonas eustigma. The sequence goes on along the minus strand of BEGY01000066.1, from coordinate 199,058 downwards.
ATATCGCAAGAGGGTGCACCTGTTCAGAAATGAATTTATCATTGAACTCTGCATAGCAGTAGTTTTTAAAAGCCTTGTGTAAAGGTTTGATGCCTTGTCTCAAAACAGCTCATATTGTTGCCCGGGAAAGTCACAATGTCATGGCAGAGAGTGATCATGAGGTGTGAGGATGATTTGAATTGGCTACCCCTAAACCCTAATCCCTCATGACAGCCTGGTCATTCCTTGAGGTCCAGAAAGTTTTGGACCAGTGCATTTAATTTTGAAGCGCTTCCAAAGGCTGGCTTCTGTTTAGCTTCTTTCAACAGGCTCTTAATGGGTGGTCCGAATGCTAGAACTATGCGGTAAAGAGCTGTGCGAGCTCTGTTCTCTAGTGAATGCGATAACAGCTCCACCTGCAAAGAGTAGAGATGAGGAAGAGAAAAGGTCAGGAAAGCCAATGATTGTCAGTGTCAGGGATATGAGCATGTCGTCTAAATAGTAGGAGTTCAAATGCAAAGATCTTTAGCACAGCGTCAAGTTGCACAAGAGTGAATGATAACATTAAGGAGGAGTAAGTGACAGGCCCACCTACACAGATATATCATCATGATGTATCATAGAGAGTCCATGGTTCAATGATCGTGACTTAAGGGTTCATGATTCAAAATGACAAGAAAATACAATACTACACACACATCACACATTTTATACACCACAATATAATGATATATACACCAAAAACGGTGACAGTTTTTGGTGGAGGAGAGGTTACAAGATTGTTTGGCTCATATACCTTTCGGAGGCAAGGATGTGCAGGACAACAAAAAAACAATGAAACTGCAGAGCTGAGCAAGGTTGCTGGATTGATCTCCACACTTCTTGATGTCTGGGATGAAAAGTAAGAAGTAACAAAGTAAGAAAATATCACTTCATATGGAGGAAATAAAACAAGGCAAGTTTCCTTGCTGGATAGAAGTGCAGTTAGAAGGGTAGTAGAAATTGCGCATGCTGTTGTGCTCAGTGCGATCATGCATCTTATTCAAGGATAATGTGGGCGGACATCGCCATTGTCATGTACTATGTTCTTCCTATATTCTTCAGTGTCTTATCCCTCACCATCATCTTAGTGTACTGTTGTAATGCCAAGAGGGCTGAGGCCATATTCAAAACTACATCAGCTAGCCCTGGCTCACATAGCAAAAGCACTCCATACCGATCTTCTCCTCGAGATGCAGCTGCCAGGGAAGAAAGAATCCTGAGAGCACATTCAAACCTAAACGCAAGGAAAGCATGCAGTTAGAAGAGAGCAAATCAATTTTATTTTTCACAAGATGCATGTAGGGGTTTAGGCATGTAGGCCGCGCGTTAGCATGTTACCTTGACCTTGCATGTAATGCATGCAGGTGGGAAGATGGCTCAATACTTAACCATGCAGGTCATGCAGGTAGGGAGTTGATGGCACAATACTTAACCACGCAGGTCATGCATGTAGGGGGTTGATGACACAATACTTAACCATGCAGGTCATGCATGTAGGGGGTTGATGCTGCCACCAGAATCAAAACATGTTCAAGCCATACATCACACCTTGAGTATTCACTTCTAATTGCCCTTGCATCCACATCACACCTTGAGTATTCACTTCTAATTGCCCATGCATCCACATCACACCTTGAGTATTCACTTCTAATTGCCCATGCATCCACATCACACCTTGAGTATTTACTCCTTAATGCCCATGCAGCAAGCTCCATGTCTCGCATGTTTTGCCTTTGAAATGCAGATGTTGCAGACTTCACATTCCACTGCGCTGCAGCAGCTGCTGTTCCAAGACGTACTGCTCCTGATGACTTGTCACCTACTAACAGAGTAATGATGAGTGGAGGTACCAAAATATGATGTAGACAGCACAATCTGCACAAATGTAAATCCGCATTACACCTAACAGGTAAAGAATTATATTCCCACATCTCAACCTGCTATTTGAGAATTCGGAAGTGGAAGTGATACTTGCTTATTTATTTAGTTGCACAGTTGATGGTTGCATCATCAGATGATTGATGATGCGGCTGGCACATAAATTGGTAGCTCTGTAGCTGAATTGGTTGATTTAAGAGACCATAAATATTGATTCTTGTCATAAGCTATCCTTTCTATAAGTTCCCCTTTTCTTCTTTGAGCTAGTACTCTGCTTGGAAATCCTTGATCACAATATCTTTTCCACTTATTCCTAGCTTCTTAGCAAGAAGTGAAAGGAATCTTTCAAAAGCTACAAACTCGAAGCCACTCACTAGGTATCAAGGGTAGAGCAGATGCAACTAGCGTCGTCAAGTCCCTGACCTCTCCTATCAGGAGGTTGGCCACAGGCACCCAGCTGTGCAGGCCACTCTGATCAGCATAAACCAGCATTTGACGAGCAGCCACAGCAGCAGTCGTCCCCTCCTCGCAAGTATCCGCCAAGTCCACCAGTGTAAGGTCCTACACAAGTGTATTTGGGGTTGATGCGTGCAGGTTATGTGTGTAAGCAGCAGCAAGGGCGCATCAATATCATTCAAGGTGTGTCTTCAAGGACAACTTTATCTCTTCACCTGTTTCAAACACCTGCTACCACAGATTCAAGATATACTGATATAAGATGATTGGAGTTATGCTGGGATATGATGATTAGAGTCATGCTGGGATAAGATGATTAGAGTCATGCTGGGATAAGGGAAATCTCACTTTCACTGATGCGGCCGATAACCTGCATCACACCTTCTTATTACCTGTACAACACCATCTTATTACCTGCACAACACCATCTTCGCTGCTGAGGCCCTGAGTTATGAGTAGAGGATAAGATACAGACTCTGCTCTCTCTTTCAGCCTCAAGCGTTCATTTAAGACTATCATCAGGAGGGCATGCCCCACCAACCACCCAAACAGACAAACGCTGATAGGCAGCCACGTTGCTATGAGCTGGAGTAGTCCTGGAAAGGCTGACTGACGCAATAGTAAGCCCGCAAGCATTGCCCAGGTAGCCAGTTTGAAAGACGACATTGCCACTAGGAGGAGAGGGGCAGAAGGAAGAGAGTTTATCTGCCATCTTTTCATTTATGTTATCTGTTATTAATTAATGTGTGCTCTAGGAGTTCCAATAAGTAATTCAAGAGGCAGAGCCTCATGATTGATGACAGGGTTTAGGGTTTAGTCATGACAGGGTCAGATCATGATTGATGACAGGGTCAGATCATGTGTCATGACAGGGTCAGAACACCATTCAATTAAAAGTCCAAAAGACTCAAGGGCTCATCCCTACAACCCCTCAGCGCTCAGGGAGTGGAATGATGAGGAGTCAGGATCATCCTCTTGAGCGTTAACACACTGCACATGCAACGCAATATCTGCTATGAGAACAACTTACAAGAAGGGATTTGAGTCTTTATTTGGAAATAACGATGCCTTCTGACATCGGAATGTAGCAATACGTCCCTGCACCTGTAAGGTACAAATGATCATCAAGCATCGGAATGTAGCAATACGTCCCTGCACCTGTAAGGTACAAATTATCATCAAGATCATCAAGCATCGGAATGTAGCAATACATCCCTGCACCTGTAAGGTACAAATGATCATCAAGCATCGGAATGTAGCAATACATCCCTGCACCTGTAAGGTACAAATGATCATCAAGCATCGGAATGTAGCAATACGTCCTGGCACCTGTAAGGTACAAATGATCATCAAGCATAAGGCACCATTTACTGGTAATGGAGCAGTTGTACGTGCTTCCTTTTGGACCAACCTGTAGAAGTGCTGAAAAGTGTACAGGGCAGCGGTGGCTGAACCAAATATGCATGCCCATCTAAATTGTGTATGTTGAGAAAACAGAGTGGGATGCAGATACGCATATGAAGTGCTGCAGGCGGCTGTTGACAGAAAGAAGTATAGAACAGAGAGAATGCTGCTGCTGCTGAAGCCTCGGAGCAAGCAGCGGTTTATGATCTCTGGCATCTCAGTGCCTCTTAATCTAGGTAAATTGAGGGGTATGGGCTCCTGGGCTGACACCACTCTCATATGTGCCAAGATGACGAGAAACTGGAGGCAAAGAAGGCAAAGCCCTTTGAAGCTGATCATTCCCAAGGCATCCGATGCCCCAAGTAGTGAAAGAACGAAAGCATACAGAATTTCGAAGAGGAGAACGATCGCAGCCTGCCATATTGCAGCACCTGCAAAGCTCCAAAGTATAATGCCTTGAAACATTAGCAAGAAGCAATGACCCTGTGCCCTCCTGATTGATCTGATAGATATGTGATCGAGTAGAGCCGTACAATTTTTTGAATACGTTCCTTACCAGCCCGCACTTTTCTCTCTGCTGAGTTCAAGCATATGTTATACACAGAGATGTGATATTCCTATGATTATTTTGTGAAAATTGAGTCCCAAAGTGTGTAATCACAACATCGTAGGGACAGTAATGATAGAAAACTGTGAGTAATTCTCCTCAGAAATAGTGAGACTGAACCAGCAGTATGAGAGAAAAAAGAAAGAGCTTAGGTTTACCCAAACCTCATGAGGCAAGTATTTGTTATTTGCAAAGTAACACTTCTGCCTTCAGAAATGTGCACAGCTCTCTCCTCCTCATCAGGTAGCCAAGAGGTTTGAGATGGCGCGCTCCAGGCCTGTCGCAGATGGCAGTGCTGAAGATGTCAAACCTCCGTTCCTATCAGAAGTTCACAATGAGAATGAGAACAGAGAAGATACAGAGGGGAAGGGGTGTCACGAGAAGAATGCCACAGATTTTACTTTTTTCAATGCACAAATTCGTCAAGCCTCTGCTAATATAGCAATGGACAATTTAGATATGTGAGTTAACCGTGGTAGTGATGCAGATTGCAGGTATGTAAGGATTGCAAGATGAGGCTGATCTTCAAGCAAGTTGGGAGCTTTTGTCCTGCTTTAAAGAGGGTATAGTTTGAACCTCATTTTTGGGCCTACCCGCCTTGTTTTATGCTGGCCTCAACCTAACCGTAATGTACAAACTAAACCCTGATATTCTTTTACCCAGACCCTCCGGACCACATCTGTCGACGTTCCTTGACATCACCTCCAGAGTGATACAGAATGAAAGCCTTGACACCTCAAAGCATGGTTTATTTGTGAGTGCCAGAGGACTCCGGTTTAAGAATAGCCGGCTGTCAGAGTATGCCTAATTTTGCTTCATTGCGTGTCATGTACAATGCTTGACGCAGGAACTGCTTGCTTGCGATACTGAAGCCTGATCTCAAAATACTAACCTGCATCTGCGAGAATGCAGAGCAACGGAGATGCCATGCCATGATTGAATGAAGCTGCGTCCCCATTTGGATGATGCCATGCCATGATTGAATGAAGCTGCGTCCCCATTTGGATGATGCCATGCCATGATTGAATGAAGCTGCGTCCCCATTTGGATGATGCCATACCATGATTGAATGAAGCTGCGTCCCCATTTGGATGATGTCAGCCAGGCAGCTGCCAGCCTTACATCTGGCCTTCCTAAACCCTAAACCCACAACCGCCACGCCTTCCTAAACCCTAAGATGAAGCCACACTGACTAATTATTCCTCCTCTCCTGTTTCAACTGTGCAGCACCAATCCTTAAAGAACCTGAGCACTGCACAGCCATATCGCCCACCTTCACGCGCCAACAGTGGTGACTTGAATGGTGTCTGCATCACCACCGCCACCACCACCGCCACCACCACCGCCACCACCGCCACCACCGCCGCCACCACCAACACCCTTCTGGGTGAAGCCTCCAGGGCTGGTCCAGGGCTTGAGGTGCATGCTCAGCACATGCCCTTTGACTGGGTGATCAAGAGATCCATGCGGCTGGTTTCATCCATGCAGCTGGAGATCTGTCATCAAGCCTTCAGGCCTAGCCTGAAACAAAGTAGGAGTGGCTGCTTTCACACATCTCACATTCACTGAACCTATGATTGGATTGTACTCTTATTCCATGCTTGAACGCGCCACCCTGAGACCTGAATGCTGCCATTCATGCAGCGTCTGAAGCGCAATGTGCATTCTTGGAGGCAAGTGGTGAGGGAAGGGTGTCTTCAGAGCTAAGCCCTGAAGGGCATTTATGTGCCTCTCTTCTCTCCTGGCAGTTTCCAGAGTCATCCTGGTCAGGAGAGACTGTCAAGGCCATTGCCTCAGTGGTGGCCTTGCCCACCAGCACCTCTGCCATGGCTGCACCCGTGGGCCTGCCTCTCCAGGTTGCCCCCTCCAGCAGCAGCATCGGGGGGGGCGGAGGAGTTGCTTCAGTTTTGTGGGCACGCCTTGCCGCCTGGAGAGCTGCATTGCGCAGTGTGTATTTGCAGCTGAGGTCAAGGAGCTGTCCTGCCTTCTACTTGTTGAACCAGGTGAGTTAATGCAGCCTACACCATGTTCACACAAAACCTTTGATACCTGCTGAAAATGAAAATGTCAGAGTTCAACACTGTTAATGCTTCAAACGTTTGAAGTTGCCGCATGGTATCAGCAACCTGGCTCCCTCAGAGGGGCTCATCTTGAGGTTTAGGCTTATTTGGCAAGTCTGATTTGCTTGTTTATCCTCTCCTCAGCTGCCAATCTCATGTTCTCTAAACCCTAAACCCGCTATATATTAAGAATGTGCATTCCTTGCCCAACATTTTCCAGGGAGCTCATCCATTTACAGTCCTTTTTTGTGGTCATGGAGTGCGTGGTGTGGGATCGGAGCCGCACGCTATCATCTCCCAGACTAGCAAGGTGATGCGCAGCAGATTGACAACAGCTGGAGTTGACTATATACTGCCGTTTGCGCCTTTGGAGCGAGACGAGAAGCTGCTGCAAAACGCATCGCTGATGCGGAAGGTAGAAGATGAGGACGTGGACCTGGAGGACTGGGAGAATGGGCCCAATGAAAGCAAGCAGGGCTTGCCAGCAAAGATGGTGAGGATGAGTAACATGCTTACAGCAGGTGCTATATACTGGGATCAGTGCACATGCTGCAATGATGGTGAGGATGAGTAACATGCATGCAGCAGGTGCTATATACTGGGATTAGTGCACATGCTGCAATGATGGTGAGGGTGAGTAACATGCATGCAGCAGGTGCTATCCACTGGGCTCAGTGCACATGCTGCAAAGATGGTGAGGATGAGTAACATGCATGCAGCAGGTGCTATATACTGGGATCAGTGCACATGCTGCAATGATGGTGAGGATGAGTAACATGCATGCAGCAGGTGCTATATACTGGGATCAGTGCACATGTATCAAACACCAGTGTCAAACTCATTATTACTCTCACTCTTATTAGGTCCGAGCGCCATGGACATCGGCGCGTGATCACAGCCCTGAATCTTTGGTGCTGGTGCAAGGTGCAGCTGCTGTACATGCTCTGCTGGACTTGATGATGAATGATGTGGTGGGATTTGAGGAGGGGAGGCAGCTGAATGGTGGCAGAGATGTAGCTGATGTCCCGTTGATCCTGGCCCCTGTCCCATTTGAGAGGGCTACCATCCAGAAGGCAGCGCTGAAGGTGTTAACAAAGATCCATGAATGATTGCTTGATTTATGTGAAGAGGAGTTGACCATGATGACAAATTCGTGTGATAATTCTCAACGTTCATTGATGCATGACCAATGACTGTTTTTGCACCATGCTTTACTAGTTGCATCATATTTCAGTTACGATGAATGCTTGTACACCCATGCTTGTACAACCTACTTTACTGAACCCTTATTATATCAGATACAATGAATGCTTGTACACCCATTAGGTGAGGAGTGCCCCTGCCATTCGCCCGCATGGACCTTCTACTACATCTACTAGAGGGACTGACCTTGATGCAGATGACAGATCCGATAGTGCTGCAGCTGCTGGGGCTGCTGGCTCCGAAGCCCGTCACGTGGTTGAAGTGTTGGGGCCACTACCTCCCTGGAGCGTACATCGCTTTATCCACGCCATGCAGGTGAGGCGTGCATCTAGTAACAGATGGTTTATGTCCCTTTCATAACATCTGCAAATAACATTGTTCGATTTGTTGCCTAACTTCCACATTTTGGATGGAGGAGGTACTCATGAGGGCTTAGGATGTACATCAGCCTGTGCAATCTACCTCTCTATTCAACATATGTGACCTTGTGTTTACTAAGGTCTCACTTTTTGCGTTCTGTGAATGCCACAGGTCGCAAATTCAGTGGACTTGCAGGTACATTTAGAGTCAGACCCTAGCTGTCTGGGATTGAACCTTGAGTTGCCTCAGGCCAACGACAGCCTCTCAAACACTCCCTCAGCGCCTGAAGCCCTCAACAATAGGATGACCATTAGAAACATGCCAGGAGCCTGGGACAGTAAAGAGCTTCAGGCGCTGCAAGCATCTTGTGGGCAGTTGCAGAGGAGAGTGGTCAAAAGTGTGAATCTGATCTCTGCAGGGCACCTCCTGGTCAAACTTTCATGACTTAAGTGGAAGATTGTTGCAAGTCCAGTTCTCTGGACATGTGTACAGCTAGTACAGCTGCTTTGAGTTCCAGTTGCAAGATGTCAAAAGAACTGTCCTCAGCAGGACTATTATTTGTCCTGTTGGCCATTTACTTGAGTTCCATGAAAGAGGCCCAATCGCAGTGCAGCATTGAACATGTCACCAGTTTCGTCTATTTTAGAATGCCGTGACATGCAAGAGACTGTGTTGATCCTCTGGCCAGGCATTTTGACCATCTGGAGTAAGCAGTGGATTTTGATTCGGACCTTCTCTCTTGATCCTCAGGATTTCTGTTTTTGTTGATGATCAAATGTTCTTCGGTACAATGCTGAATACGAACGTGGCAAGTACTTCCCGATACTGGCGACGTCTCTCGTCTGATGTCACAAACGAACTATAACCGACTAACGGGATGGAGATGTCGGGGTGGCGCAGTAGATGGTTCTTTAGACTAAGTAGAGCGATGCACTGTTAAGATTAAGCTGTATCTGAACAATACGACAATCCACTTTACACGGTCAGAACACATCCATGACTCGAATATTTGCCGGCTGCTATGAGCGATTTCTGTTCGGATTTCAACTCTCACAAGAGCAAGATGATATGGTGATATATTTTTTGATCGTACCCATGTTCAAGGTGCTTACTCCAGTGGTCTGACATGTTGATGCAGCAACTTAACCTGGAGAGAAAGTACACATTCGCAGCCCATAAGGTACATAAGATGCTTTACAAGTTGCATCAAATGCTTGAAATTCATAAGCTTCAGCCATTGACTCACATGACAACTTGTCCCTAACTTGAAATGGAGGGTAAGTATTGTCAAAGCCTTATCTTGACCTTGAACGCGAGTACCTGCCCTTTCTGTACTGCATGCATCACAATACACATCCATTTCAATTGAAGACATGGTATTTTGACTTGCAGCAAGCTGTGAAATGTGTGGCAGGACATGGCTCATTCATTGCGTCTGGAGGAACAGACGACACCATACACTTGTATGATATCCAGGTGAGGAGGCTGACGACATATGAAATAGTGATGGGCTTTGTTTTGAAAGCCGTAGGACAGTATCAAGAGAACATGCTCTGTTTTGTATGTGTTGTTGAAGTCTGATCTCCTTAAGCCTAAACCCTTTGTACAGATCTAGTTACCAAGGCTCCCATCAACTCAAATGATTGTGAGATGTTTATTTGTCTTGATTTCCACAGCTGTAGATGAAACTTCCACAGCTAGGCTTGAAAGCCTCAAAAGCTTGATTAACAAACAGATATATGTACCCGCTATCTGTACATGTTGACGGATAGCTGGTGTCCCATATGCTGCTTTGATATGCAGAGCAACAAGGACTTGGGGTTCCTAATGAACCCTGGTGAGGGCGCTGTGCCCTGCATCAAGTTCTACGCCCCATCGCCAGCCTCAGCCGCAACTCACATGTTTTCTGGAAGTGCAGATGGCACTATTTCGGTGTGGTGTGCAGGTGGAGGTTGGGAACACCTGAAAACTTTGAAGGGTCATACTGCTTCAGTCAATGATGTGACTATACATCCATCTGGACGCCTGGCTCTGTCAGTGTCGAGGTATGATTAGACAATGGAGGCCTGGCTCTGTCAGTGTCGAGGTATGATGAGACAAAGGAGGTCTGGCTCTGTCAGTGTCCAGGTATGATTAGACAATGGAGGCCTGGCTCTGTCAGTGTCGAGGTATGATTAGACAATGGAGGTTCCCCTAAACCCTAAACCCTCTTTTTCTATGGCTTTGCAATGCACCCAGAAGGACATACCATTCTTTCTTTACGTGTGTGAATTATACTCAGATTGTAGCGGCTTAACGTTCTCTGGTCAGTAAATTCAGGGAGATGGCTCACCCTGCCTCTTATCCTGCATGCATTGTGCTATCACTGCTATACGTCTTGCGTGCATGGCTCTCATACTGTTTTACACACTGCATGCATGAGGCTCTCATACTGTTTTACACACTGCATGCATGAGGCTCTCATACTGTTTTACACACTGCATGCATGCATGGGGCTCTCATACTGTTTTACACACTGCATGCATGAGGCTCTCATACTGTTTTACACACTGCATGCATGAGGCTCTCATACTGTTTTACACACTGCATGCATGGGGCTCTCATACTGTTTTACACACTGCATGCATGAGGCTCTCACTGTTTCTTCAATAGGGATAAGTATATGAGGATGTGGAATCTTGTGAAGGGCCATTGTCCTTACACTGCTAAGTTGGAGCTTGAAGGCGAGGCAGTCTTATTCTCACCAAATGAAGAAGACTATTCTCTCTTGTGCGGTAGTCAGGTAAATTCAGATGTTGTACTTGTATGGCAAATTAAAGTGCTGGGTTTTTGTGGACATGTACTGGGCATGTACTGGGCATGATCTTCAGCTTTACTGATGCTGTTGTGGATCACAGCATCACAAAATTGATGTTTGAATATTTACTGTAAACTCTGCCATGATCTTGTGCATATGGTCGTTTTGAGACAGCCATGCTAGAATAAAATGCAATCTTGTATGCCTTCGCTTGTGTTGCGACAATGGGAATCTCATCCTCTCTGCAGATCACTGTACATAATGCAGCTGGAGAGGGCTCAGTTTTAGCAACACTTCCACATCCTCGACGAGCTCTCTGCTTTGCTCAACCTTCCTCCAACATTATTATGTCAGGAGTCGAAGATGGATCAGTCAAGGTATACATCAGTCAAGGCTTTTCATCTCCCATAACTTAATCCTCACGCTTCTGGTGAAATAAATAATCAGAGAATGGTATTTTCTGCTTCCCCTTCACTGTAATCAGAGAATGGTATTTTCTGATTGCCCTTCACTGTAATCAGAGAATGGTATTTTCTGATTGCCCTTCACTGTAATCAGAGAATGGTCTTTTCTGCTTCCCCTTCACTGTAATCAGAGAATGGTATTTCTGCTTCCCCTTCACTGTAATCAGAGAATGGTATTTCTGCTTTCCCTTCACTGTAATCAGAGAATGGTATTTTCTGCTTCCCCTTCACTGCAACATCCTGAAAATATTTATGTAAATTGTGATACTAAGATATGATTGATTGAACATCGCCATGTACAGCCTACACTGAAAGAAGTGGAATTGATGGATAGGTACTGCCATTTGAGGACAGGGATTTTAGATGTTGTTTCTTTATGTGCTCAGGTGTGGGATCTACGCTCTGGATCATGCATCCATAGCTTGGAGCACCTGCACAACAGCCGTGTGAGAGGCCTCTTGGTCCTCAACTCAGGTCCGTAAGATTGTTTGTTTGAAGCCTTTACTGCGATGCAGATCAAATGCATTACACGGTCGTGTGACTGTGTGTTGGGAAGCTGATGGTACATGCATGTGTTGGGAAGCTGATGGTACATGCATAGTATCAGGGCTCTCTTGTACTAAACCCTCATTTTGGAGGGATAACATAACCATTTGCTTGGCCTGTCATGTGAAGTGGTTGGCGATCTAACCAGATGTCAGAGATTATGTGAGAGAATATTCAGTGTGGTAAGCGCTTAGATTATTGGAGGCGTGATTCATGCTTGCCCTCTCAAGAGTGTTTTCTGCTGCTTGACCCTTCTTCCAGGAGTGGGAGAAGGACTACCTCATACATTTGCTTCCGCCTCATCAGATGGGACAGTTAAAGTGTGGGACTCACGAAGAATCTCTACTGCAAGTGTGCCCGAATGTGTGGCAAGCGCCTCCACTAATGCGCGAATAACATGCCTGTGTGCTGTCCCAGAAAGTACTTCACCTACGAGGTTACATGCTGCACCAGCAGCCAAGAATTCCACTAGGAAAGCTGCTGTTCACAAAAAGTCAAAAGATACTGTTGAGGCACCTCCCCTTGTCCGCTTATCTGTCGAGACAGTGGAAGGCTCAGTCCTAAGGAGTGGACAGTCTTATCAAGTCAAAGATGATGTTCAGAGCCAGGTCGGTTTGGCCCATGTGATCAGGAAAAGGGAGAGTGATGTTGGTGCCTCCACCTCTGTTGTAAAAAATGGCAGAGGAACCAAGCCTAGGAAGAGGAGCGTACAAGTAGCTGCCTCTGTCTCTAATGTTGAGGACAAAGTGTTAGAGAGTATCACAAGAGGCGGTAGTGGTAAGAAGGGATTCAAGAAGAGGATGACAGGTCCGGGGACAAAGAGGCAACTGCAAGACTCTGTGAAGGGGAAGAATGAAGACTCTTCTCAACAGGTTTGCAATGCATATGTCAGGTATCTGTTGCATTTTTGTTGTAGTTCTTCTCCTTTGTCTTGAATTAAGAAGAAATTGGTAAGCTTGCTTTGGAGATGATGATGTGGTCTTGTTTATTGCACAGGTTACTACTGGGGCTGTCAAAAAAAGGCCATGACAACCTTGAGTAATACCTAATTTAAGGCTGGGTTCCTCTGCGGTGTTCTACTGTGTTGGACGCAAGGGAATATCAATAGCCTGAAGAGAAGATTTAAGGAGTTTGCACTGAAAAGGCTAGAATATATTTAGTTTACTTATGCTAATTCATATCGTTAGAAGCGTTTGGACATTTAATTTTATGGCTACAAGTTTTTTAGGTTACTTTAATACGAGTACGAGTAGAGCAATGAATGGTTTGAAATCCTTAGGGTTTGCATAACTAAACCATAACGAAACATCACCAACAAGTTGGCCGCCTTCCCCGCAGCGGTATTTCAAGGTGTAAGACAAGTAACTTGTTGCTGTGAGTGTTTTCAATGGAAGGGCGCTCTGCGACTTCCTTCTCCCCGTAATGCAAATTGTTTCAGTTGTAAAAGACATTGTTCCAGACTCTCAGCCACGGCGCGTCCAGAAATATAGCATTGGACACTGGGACGTAAGTTCATTTGTGCAGCTGAAAAACTGGATGCAATATTTTCTTAGCTTCCAAACTCACCCCTTTCCTTCTTTATCACAGTGCGTGAAGAAGCCAAGCTAACACAGGCTCGTTTAGTTTAAAATTCATCAATCTACCTCTACCTGTCTAACAATGACTGCTGGAGACTGCGTCTTGCCCAATCCTGTTTTCGAGGGGAGTGAGAAGAGGATAGAAGTTGACTTCGCCTTCTCTCCTCATGCATCTTCAAAAGGCCTCCGTGCTTTCTCAAAGGAGCAGTTGGACGAGCTCATGACGCTGGCTCACTGCGAGATTGTCTCTTCTCGCTCAAATGCCCATTTTGATGCTTATGTACTGTCTGAGAGCTCCTTGTTTGTTTACCCGACCAAGTACGTTTTGAAGACCTGTGGGACCACTCGCCTTCTCAACTCTGTCCCTCGCCTCCTGGAGCTAGCCAACTTCATAGGAATGATGCCTGCACGATGCAAGTACTCTCGGGCTTCTTTCTTATTTCCCGAGCATCAGGTGAGCTATTTGAGTCTCACTCCTATGCGTGTGCCTTATCGACTCCTTTATGTCAAAAGACTGTGAGTTTTATTCCCTCTTTTCGTTTTACTTGCAGCCCTTTCCTCACACCAGCTTTGACGACGAGGTTGAGTTCCTTGACGCCCTGTTCAACGCCCCACTAGCCTCTTCTGGAAAGGCTTACGTCTTGGGACAGCCTCACGAGGGTCTTCAATGGCATGTGTACGTTGCTGGTATTGCACGCGATGTCCAACCCACGCTGAACATTGAGATATGCATGACTGAGCTTGGAGAGAAGCAAGCTCTGCAGTTTGTGAGGACTGAAAACTTTGTGAGTGCTGAGCAGACAACCAAGGACAGCGGTATCTTTGCCCTGAAGCCCAATGCCATCATTGATGACTATGTCTTCGAGCCCTGCGGTTACTCCATGAATGGCATTGATGGATCGGGCCTGATGACCATTCACATCACACCGGAGCCAGGCTTCAGTTATGCTAGCTTGGAGCTGTCTGGTTTTGAATCTGATGTGGCGAAGCCAGATGGTCTGCTTGCCCAAGCTTTGAAGATCTTCAGCCCTGGCAAGATCTCCATGGCCATCTCAGTGGACCAACCATTAAGTGTAGATTCTGCACTGATTGCGCTGGCCAGTCTGCCGCTGGGGTACTCCTGCATCAGCTCAACAACGCAGAAGCTGGACTGTGGTGGTGCGATCTCATACTACAACATCGTCCACACAGAGAAGGTGCTGCCATCTCCCAATAGCCCCATGTCTGTACACCATGCTGCCTCCTACCTGTCGGTGGGGACAAATGCATCCCTGGCTTCAATGACAGATATGGATGGCAGCAGCGTGGGAGATCAAGATCTGGACCCTGTGATGTCGTCTGCTTGATCCTGGAGTTTAATCAAATCTAGGGGCTGATATTTGTCCTGTGCACATCTCATATGCAAATTTTCAAATGGAAATTTTTGCTGACAACTACTGCTGATATCAATCTGACTGCAGTACTGAATGCGGCAAGTTCTTTATGTTACCAAGAATCTTGATAAGAGAGGCCCTGTAATTTCATGGATGAAGAACTAGGATACTACTAGGATACTATATCAAAACATTGGACAAGCTAACAATTCACTTCAGTACTCAATACTGAATGTCAAAGATAATCATAACTCATCAGTACCATAAGTATGATGGACCTTCACAACACTCATGCTAGGTTACAATTGAAAATAGTTGGGCCCCAATTACGTGTCTTCATGCATAAGAAAGAACCAGCTTCAAGCATAATGAAGCCTCCTCAAAGCATAGACATTCTTCACATCACTCATGTGTATTAGACGAAGATTAAGCTTTTAGCGTTCCATTCAAAATGCGATCATTGTTCAAACTCTCATAGCCTATCAAAGGTGATCCCAGCGGCCATATGTACAGACCTTCACACACACCTCACTCTCTATCTCTCAAGCTCTCACCCACAAAATGCCCACCACACATCAACCAAATAGGTAGCTCAAAAACTACAAATGCAGCCAGGGGTGCAAGAGGAGTTCTGCCGCACTCCATCTTTCAGCAGGATCTGCGCGGAGTGCTTTATTTAGAAAATCTACAGCCTCAGAGGAAAGACAGTGCTTAGACAGGAACAAGGGAGTTGCGCTGCCATCAGCGCCCTCTAGCATTATTTCATGCTGCACTTGAATCATGTCCTTCACAGAGTCCGCCAAGAAGGGTTGCTGCCCAGTCATGGACTCCAGCAGTACCACGCCCAAGCTCCACACATCCACCTTCTCACTGTACTGAGGGAGCTCCTCCTCTGCCATCCCATTGAATAGTACCTGACAAGAGAGTTCAGAATGATGTTAGGTATTGTTTAGAGATCAAAACAGTTAAGTAAAAGAATATTTGAGACCTTAAGAGATCAGCCAGATTAAAATTTGAAATGAAGGCTACTCTTGCTTTCTGAGTTGTTTTTTATACAGCTCTTCAAAGAGAAGGGGGCTGACAGTTTCAAATAAGATGTTGTGTGAAGTATGATGAGGGAGGTAACATTTGACAGTCCATCACTTGTATGAACTCTAATGGATGATTGCACAGTAGAGACTGAAAAGTTCTAGTCATTAAAACATCATCATGAGGTTGGCCCAGGAAAGTCTTCACAAACATAATCCAGTCATTAAACCCTAAACCAATAATATAACCCGGAAAATACACCAAAGTAGCACCCATACCTATTCTGTCGAGACACTGTTGGCATCAAGGACAAGCATCATCTCAGAAAAGACATCCCCGGGACTTGTAGAACATTATCCTTGTTAGGGACGCACCCTGCACTTAGTCCTTACCAATCTCATGCACTTAGTCCTCACCAATCTCATGCACTTAGTCCTTACCAATCTCATGCACTTAGTCCTCACCAATCTCATGCACTTAGTCCTCACCAATCTCATGCACTAGTCCTCACCAATCTCATGCACTTAGTCCTTACCAATCTCATGCACTTAGTCCTTACCAATCTCATGCACTTAGTCCTTACCAATCTCATGCACTTAGTCCTTACCAATGTCATGCACTTAGTACTCACCAATCTCATGCACTTAGTCCTTACCAATCTCATGCACTTAGTCCTCACCAATCTCATGCACTTAGTCCTTACCAATCTCATGCACTTAGTCCTCACCAATCTCATGCACTTAGTACTCACCAATCTCATGCACTTAGTCCTCACCAATCTCATGCACTTAGTCCTCACCAATCTCATGCACTCAGTCCTTACCAATCTCATGCTCAGTTTCTTCAGGAAACTCCCAAAACGTGTGCTCTTATCAGCATAGCCTCAATACAGAGTATGTGAATATCAAACAACTGATCTGCTGTTCACGGCTAGATTGCAATCTCACCTTGTGAGATGCAACTGATGTGCTGTTTAGGGCTAGAAGGCAACCTCACCTTGTGAGATGCAACTGATGTGCTGTTCAGGGCTAGAAGGCAACCTCACCTTGTGAGATGCAACTGATGTGCTGTTCAGGGCTAGAAGGCAACCTCACCTTGTGAGATGCAACTGATGTGCTGTTCAGGGCTAGAAGGCAACCTCACCTTGTGAGATGCAACAGATGTGCTGTTCAGGGCTAGATGGCAACCTCACCTTGTGAGATGCAACTGATGTGCTGTTCAGGGCTAGATGGCAACCTCACCTTGTGAAATACATCCTCTGCACAAGGTTTCGTAAGCATTTCTGGGGCCATGTACTGAATTTCACCGACTCTACAGTTCAGACATCCTTGATTTAAGTTACAGGCATCTGTGAAGTCGATCAGGCATGCCCCTCCTTCTTCTTTGCGCTCATGGCAGATGATGTGTTCAGGTTTTATGTGCCTGTGCACAACGCCTAGGGCATGAAGTCCGCTGACAGCTTCTAGAATGGGGCGAGCCACGCTGGATGCACAGCGCGACTCTGAGATTCTGCCTCCTTGGTCAGCCATGTATTCTATCAAAGTACAGCCTGTAGGAGGAATATGATGACAGAAGCTTGCTGACTGCTTCTTATGAAAATCTGTAACAGAGTACTCTGCAACAGAATATTATACAATTTTTATAGCGTTTTTCAAAAAATCTCAAGGCATTTTAAAAATGGATCTCACAAATAAATCCTGCACTTGTCAATGCAATTAAAAGATCCCAGCAGAGCATTTGGTACTGTCCACTGATCAATATTCTTTTCACAGTCCGCATTCAAGATAAATAGAACATGGCGTGATTAACTAGTATGTTCAATGTTTCAAGTACCTGGGCATATCTCTAAAACAGTGTAAACGTTGTCATCATCCTCTGCTGTACCCAGCAGCCTTACAACGTGAGGCACATTCTCTGAGGCACGCAGTATGTCCAGCTCTCTGTGGATTCTTTCACGCTGAGAAGCTGTCATCCTATGCAATCCAAAGGCCTTGATAATGACCCTCTGACCTTTATGCCGGCTAGTACCCTCCAAGACCGTGCAGTTTCTGCACAGGTGGGAAATCAGGAAATCCTAATGACGGGTCTTTCAGAACATGTATACATCCTACAGTATTTTCTTACCTCCCGATGTGTTTCTTGTCTAACTGATGGAACATGTGAAGGGCGTTTTCTAATCCACCGACACTGCAATTCGTTGAGAAAGTGACACGCTCAGTTTGAAGAGCTCTGGCACTGGAAGACTTCCGCACATTAGCAATTTGACGAATATCAATAGTCCCCCTTCTACTAGCATGTGAGGTCCGAGGCTGATGGATCCTAAGGTTGCAGGCAGACGGTGTAAACTCAACGGGCACGTT
Organism: Chlamydomonas eustigma; assembly: GCA_002335675.1. Taxonomy (NCBI): domain Eukaryota; kingdom Viridiplantae; phylum Chlorophyta; class Chlorophyceae; order Chlamydomonadales; family Chlamydomonadaceae; genus Chlamydomonas; species Chlamydomonas eustigma. Next base: position 180,923 of record BEGY01000066.1, on the reverse strand, counting down.
CGACTGACCATCATATAAACTTACTCGTCATCACTACTGTCGTTCTCAACAGTTGAGGTATCAGTCCGAGGTGGGGGTTCTGTTAAGCTACGACGAATACTGTCCTGAGATACATGAAGTGAGTCCTGAGCCTTTGATGTCCCATTGCTTTTAAAAAGCTTAGATAAAAAAGTTGGCATTGTAGGTTAGAACTCTTTGACGGTCCGTGGGGATTTAGGCATACAACGGTCCACGAATGCCCTACATTAAAATAAGAGATCAAATATTTTCACGTACTATGTCCTACAATTAGTTTGAGGCGAATAAAGTTTGTATGGCGATTCACACTAACATACAAAAGTGCAGGCCGATGAGCAGTTCAGTAGATATGACTGATTTTAGAGAAAAGTCCATAAGTTGGAGAGATGCTGAAGAACATATTTCAGAGGGAACTGTCCAAAGCCTTGCTAAATTGCAGAGAAGTGAAGGTATGTTTCTTGCTGCTAAGTAACGTGCTCGTTGCTTTAAAAGAGTTTCAAACCAAGGATGTTTAATCAAAAGGTACCTTATCTACTGTTTTGTACTCTTAGTCTTACAAAACAATTTTACAATTCAGTTTGGTGCTGACATCTGTATGCAGGGGTTCTGAGGCAATACAGGGCGTTTAGAGAACAAGTACAGTTCATCTTTAGCCGTCATGCTCACATTTTATGATCACAGACCTTGTAAAATGTCGACACTCAAAATCATGCTCAAAGGTGCTGTGTAAGTGGGAGACCTTACTGGACTACATGAGGGCACAGGTGTTTGATTGCAGTACCAAGGCGGTAGAAGGCAAGTGCACTAAGATCAGACAAGAGCATAGAAGAAATTAGGTTGCTGCGTTTCTTTAAGCATGCTTGATAGCAAACGTAGTCCTTTCTTCATAACAATCATTTCTCTTACACTACGCATAACAGTCCAAGTCATACTGATGTTATGCACACTAAAACAGCCTCCTCAGGTCTTGGAGCTGATTTAGAGCTATGCTTCTTGCTGCATTCAGATGGTAAAATAAGCGCTCATCTTAAAGAGCATGTTGCCAAACAAGAAAACCCCACCATTGCTTGGAGAAAAAATGTGAGCTGAATCAACCTGTGAGGACCAGCTATTGTGATATTTGGTGATATTTTCTGCAGTTCATGTACTTGATGCACTGTTGCAGAATGGGGCAGATCAGTGGTTTAGCAACCTTTTACCTCTGATAAGTGGTGTCCGCTTAAAGGAAGCGCTGTCATTGTGCTGAGTTGTGAGTTTTATTTGCTTTGTAGTGCTTATCGTGAGATCAGCCTTTGCTTTCATGCCCTTTGCTGCGCTATGTGTCAGGACTTTCCGTATAACTTTGAACAAGGCATTGATCATCACGTTCTGTGGTCAACTAAGCCCTTGGCCACAGAGGAGCTAACCCTTGCCATCAGCACAGAGTTCCCAAGCCATGAAACTCTGTATTGGATCAATCCTCCAGAACTTCAGTCTATTGGGGCAGTGAGTATGAAGATCTTGACCACACTAGTGTGAGAACACTGACCTCAAATCCCTGTGTAGTACTATTGTTGACCATGAAGATCTTGACCACACTAGTGTGAGAACACTGACCTCAAATCCCTGTGTAGTACTATTGTTGACCACACTAGCGTGAGAACACTGACCTCAAATCCCTGTGTAGTACTATTGTTGACCACACTAGTGTGAGAACACTGACCTCCAATCCCTGTGTAGTAATATTGTTGACCACACTAGTGTGAGAACACTGACCTAAAATCCCTGTGTAGTACTATTGTTGACCACACTAGTGTGAGAACACTGACCTCAAATCCCTGTGTAGTACTATTGTTTCCATCAATATGCCACCTGCCATGATTGCATCCTAGTTAGCCACATCCTTTGATAGACTGTGTACCTCTTATCTACCTCTGCACTGCCGCAGAGCATTAAACCCTAGGCTCCATGTTTTAAGCTGAATGCAAAAGTGTAATGCCAAAGTGAAGAGCATGGTCAATTATTCTTTTGGTTGTTATGGCTTCAAGAGCCATTACTTTTTCCTCAGAGATTGCCCTGCTGGCAGAGTATAGTGCATTCATGGAAGAAGTGGTCAGTTGTGAGCGCCTTGCATTGAAGCAGTATCCTGTTGTGTATTGTAGCTGTGGCACTGCCATGTACTATCACGCCCCAAGGCGTGAGTGATCAGCTTTGCATTGAACAACTACATGCAGCTTCTGGAGGGAAACTGACTACCTCTATCTAACGCACCAGTGGTTTGTTACGCAGGATGTCCTCACTAATTATTGTTATTAAGCATTGAAGTCAGTGTGAATCAGGAATTTTGTAGAGAGAGAGCCAGATAAGATAGCACATGTAACTCTTGTGAGTCAGCTCAAATTGAGTGTTGTGTTCCATGGAGTCAAAAGCTTGGAATGAAAAGATGAACTTCTGATAACAATTACGTAAATGCTCATGGACTGGGTCTTAAAAGTGGTTTTGTGGCATGCATGTTGTACTGGATGTTGCCAAGATTATAGAGACTTTGGAATAAAGATAGGCAGCTGAATGCTCATTACAGCATTCATCCTTGCTTTTTAGGACCTCTTTCGGCAAGAAATGTTGATGCAAATGCTCTACGACTTACTTTTCTTGCTACCTCGTAAATATTAGCATTCTCACTATTTAAGATGCATTCATTTGTGGTCTGTAGCTTTGTTTTGAGAATCCTGGTGCTCATCTGACCTTCGCGATCATTCCGTATTTCTCGAAATGCCGGCTTACTGACTTCAGAATATTCCCTTTCAAAACAAACACGATCAATATCTTATCTACGTTATTTTACAGGTCCAAAATGAATGGTGACTGTCCTGAGGAGGGCCTAAAAGCTGCGAACGGTAACGACATCAGCGAAGATTTAAGGGTCGTCTCCGATAATATTGTAGACCTTCAAGACACATTTGAGGCCATATTGGAGTTCTCTGGGCAATTTTCAGAGTACGTAGATGTTGGTTGTGAGGACGATAATGAGGAGACGACAACGCCAGCCTGGGCGGGAGATGGCGTTTCTCGTCATGGTCCCGCCTTCTCAAAAACTTATTTGGAGGATGGTACAAATTTGAAGCGCTGGGGCAGCAACCTGCAGACAGATGATGAGGAAGGAGACACCTTTTATGATGCTCTCAGTTCTCAGAAAGTGAGTGCAATATAGAGTCCATCAATGGCTGCAGCATAGCTCCCCCTTAGATCATTTTAAGTTGGTGATGATTTCCAATTTTACTCTCTTCTCTGAAGTCATAAAAATGTGTATGGTACAGCCCTAGATGCTGTGAGTCACACTCGGGGCTTCACTGCCGTGACCTCGTTGGACCAATCAGCTGTTATTAAGACCATGCATTTTAATATTGGGGATCTTGAAGGCCTAAAAAATCTCTGCTCTAACATGATTTATTGCACAATATGAGTCCTCTAAACACGCACTACTGCATGCAAGACAAGTAAGCAATTCAGGCTACCTTGAAGCAGTACACAGGTTGCAGTTACGATGACTCATGCTTTCTTCCGAACAGTTTTTGGATTTGTGCAGTTAAAGATTGAACATACTGCACATGCCTTTTGTAGAGTTTAGAGCCAGACTGTCATCATCCACTGAAATTTGGTTCTTTAAGGATAAGAGAGTTCTGAAGAGTTAGCATTGGTTTAAATTACTTTTCTTCTATCATATATTGTTTACCTTTGTGTTGCATCCAAGACCAGCCCATTATTCTGTGCACTTCCACTCATCAGGATGTTCAGAACTTTGGACAACAGACCGCAAAAACAAAAATGAGTGCTATCAAGCAAACACTGGATTTGCGGCTGAGGCGTATCTTTCATGACTCGGTGTGGGGGCCCAGACAGTTGCTTCTGAAAGACAAGCTATCCTTCCTACTGGGCTGCACCTTGATGTGGTGCGCTCAGATCCTAAAGCACCACAGTACCCTGATCCTTAGGGTTCAGATCCTAAAGCACCACAGTACCCTGATCCTTAGGCACATAAGCAGCATAAATCAACCTCGAATGGAAACTCTCCTGGCATTGGTATTATATTCTTGAACAACTACCTTCGTTCGTTAAACTCAAATATGATAAAAAAAAACAATTGTGAACATCTCCTTTGTTCTTGTTGCTGAAATGCAGGATTTGTGCTTACTGGCTGGGGCATTCCCCCGACACATTCTTCTATCTGTACACAATGCTGTGCGTTGTTCTCCTACCCTTAAGATTTTTCTCCTACAAGAGGAAAAAACAGCACTACTATCTCTTGGATTTCTGTTGTAAGTGAGACAACAGGAGGTTACATTGTGTGGCCATGGTATATTCAAGTTGGCACAGAAAGTGTGGATCTTGTAGAGGATAGTATGAGAGGGAAAAGCTATGTTTGGAAGCGGTACAAGAGAGGCCAGCACAATGCTTCAGGCGGCATGAATGACATGCTTCTTGTTTAGGGTGGATGCTTAGGTTTCAGGCGGCATGAATGGCATGCTTCTTGTTTAGGGTGGATGCTTAGGGTTCAGGCGGCATGAATGGCAGGCTTCTGTTTGAGGGTGCATGTATGGATTGTGTTCATGACATGAGGCATGTTTGATTATAATGAATTCCCACCTCCCCCTTTGCATTCTTGTCATAGTTGTATGTGATGATATTGGATTCAGGGGAGTCTCATTTTTCTGCATCTGCTTTGCATACTCGAGCGCCTTAAATACAGCAGTTCTGACTCATTGCCTAATGCTTGAATCATTGACTCATTGCCTAATGCTTGAATCCTACCTTTACATACATGTGCCATGGCATGGCTGCTGAGAGTAGGAGAGCAAGAGTTTTGTTGCTGATTCCTCCTCTTTGTACATTCCTTAACATCTTAATTCTTGCATAATGCTGTACTTGCCTCAATCCTGAAGACTGGGCTAATCTGGTGCTTTTACTACATCTGTGGATTCTTCCTGGATGGATTGTTCTGGAAAAGGTGCAGTCGCAAGCAACAAGCAGAAGTTTGTGCATGGTTTGTAGCATTTTGAGGATTCCTCCTCTTTATTCTTAAGTAAACTGAGAGAAAGATGCAAGTACTGTTTGTTGTATTTATTCCTCAAAATCAAAGCATGTCACACAGAATTGTGTCCGCCTCTCGGTTTTAACCCTGACTCAACTCTCTCCTTTCATTTCCAGTCAATGACCTTAACAACTAGTACAGTAGAAAACACTCATGTGCATGTGCTTATGCCTGAAGGCAACATTTGCATGTGCTTATGCCTGAAGGCAACATGTGCATTCAATTTGCATGTGCTTATGCCTGAAGGCAACATGTGCATTCAATATGCATGTGCTTATGCCTGAAGGCAACATGTGCATTCAATTTGCATGTGCTTATGCCTGAAGGCAACATGTGCATTCAATGTGCATGTGCTTATGCCTGAAGGCAACATTTGCATTCAATATGCATGTGCTTATGCCTGAAGGCAACATTTGCATTCAATGTGCATGTGCTTATGCCTGAAGGCAACATTTGCATTCAATGTGCATGTGCTTATGCCTGAAGGCAACATTTGCATTCAATGCTGGGCCTTTAACTTGGTCCATCCTTGCCTTCAGAAACTCACTAGTCTTTCATGATCTTGACAAGGTGAGCCCTCAAATGCCAACAGCCATAATGCTGAGTGTTGACAGAATCTTAAATCCATGCAGGCTATGACCACTTTTAAGCATCCAGGAAGGTCACAACTGAACACCTAAGCCATTGTTGCTGAACACCTAAGCCATTGTAGCTGAACACCTAAGCCATTGTAGCTGAACACCTAAGCCATTGTTGATGAACACCTAAGCCATTGTTGATGAACACCTAAGCCATTGTTGATGAACACCTAAGCCATTGTTGATGAACACCTAAGTCATTGTTGCTGAACACCTAAGCCATTGTAGCTTAACACCTAAGCCATTGTAGCTGAACACCTAAGCCATTATAGCTGAACACATAAGCCATTGTTACTGAACACCTAAGCCATTGTTGCTGAACACCTAAGTCATTGTTACTGAACACCTAAGCCATTGTTACTGAACACCTAAGCCATTGTTGCTGAACACCTAAGCCATTGTAGCTGAACACATAAGCCATTGTTGCTGAACACCTAAGCCATTGTAGCTTAACACCTAA